>CM033476.1:227109398-227626898 GCA_019447015.1 Hymenochirus boettgeri | reverse complement strand
TCTCCTCTCTGTCGGTCTGTCTCTCTCTCTGTCTGTCTCTCTCTCTCTGTCTCTCTCTCTCTGTCTGTCTCTCTCTCTCTGTCTGTCTCTCTCTCTGTGTCTGTCTATCTCTCTGTGTCTGTCTATCTCTCTCTCTTATTCTGTTAGCAGCAGTGCTCACAATGATCAGCTTCCAGGTTAGTACTATCATTATAAATTGTCACATTACTGTAATAGTGGCCGACTGTATTCTAGCAGCCAATAGGAATACCCCATATTAAACAAGCACCAGGTTCCTCCTTACTGCCACATGTGTGTAAACTACAGCATCTAACAAAGCCCTTCCACATTGGTCGGAATCCAGGTAAAAGCCAATAGTGTTCCGTTTAACTGGGAGAGAAGGCATTGCCTATAGAAATGGTGGGCGATCCCTGCTGTTGCTAGGTATTGAGACGCTGCCTGTTCCTGCTTGAGAGCCCTGGGGATTAGCTGGAGGAGGGAGTTATTGTATTGTATGTATACAACTTGACAGCACCTGGTCTGTCTCTCTCTCCTGGAAGATGGAACTACCGGGAATGGTTCCAAGTGCCGCGGGAAGCCCCGCGGAGCCTCCCAACACTCGCGGCGGGGCCTGGGAGCCTGGTTTTCAGCCGCAACCAGCTGCAAACTACCCCTGGAAGACGGAACTACCAGGAAAGGCTCCAAGTGCCGCGGGAAGTTATCATTAGGAAAAAACGTATCTAATACATAATAATTACACTACAAAAATAACAGCATTATTACTTAAAATGTCATTCTTAGATAGGACTACCCTAATATGGAGGGCCTTGTAAGTGGTGGGTAGCTTACACATATATTTTAATCAATATATGTAACTAACACTCCAGCAGATAAAACTAAATAAAATTAACACTAAAAAAAACCACTGTGCCCAACGGGCACACTTTTGCTAGTATATATATATATATATATATATATATATATATCTCTATATATATAAGTGTGTATAAAGGTAGCACTCCAAGGATTACTTTCAAAAGAGTATGCTTACAAAATGTTATATATATATTTAAATTTTTGCTGGACATACCCTTTAAGATACTTCTCTAGTAAGTTGTATTTATGTACATGTAAGTAGATTAAATAACTAAGAAGGCTCTCATGTTGTTGCCAGCACAACTTACATCCCATGAAGTCTTTACATAGAGTCCTGTGAAGATGTGCACCAACTGACCACATCCCCAGACCCCATTATGCTGTCCCTATGCACTCCATTTGGGATTTACCCAGAGCCACAAACCAATACTGAATCTCCTTAACATAGATCTACCTAGTGTTACTGTAGTAAATCTCCTGGAAAGTTTCTAAATGTACCTGTTTTCTGTGTTAACTCTGGTGACTCAGTAGAGTAGGCCTCTACTTTTAGAAAGACACAGTCCATGAGTTTACAGGTTCAATCCCCACACTTACTAATGAAATGTTTGTTTCTTTTCTTCTGCAATGCTTGATAGGAAAAAAAACAATTGTATGTATGTATGTATGTGTGTTAAAGGTTATGCCACCTGTCAGGAAAGTGTGTAGTGACTTGGCAAGAATGGGTTAACTATTATTAGTTCTTGCAAAGAACCAATAAAAATATCATTCCACCCTGGAAACAGTCCCTATTGTTTATATTACGATTAGTGAAGTATGGAACCAGATCTTCTTTTCCAGACAATGTGGGGCCTAACCGTGTATGTGGAATTCTGTACAGCTAGAGGTCCGGTGGATACATTGAGGTCACTTTAAGGGCAACCATGTGTATAAATAAATATATTTGTGTATGGGAATATGTGATATGGGAACCAATATTATATTTGTGAATGGGAAGGTAGGCCCATTAAAATGATACCCAACATGGAGACCTTATTCCCTTGCCAAGGCGAGTTATTAATATCTTGGCAAATATGTATTACATACAGGTCATGTTTGGTATTGTAGGAATTGATAATTAATACAGGAGAGGAATATGTGGTCTATATCCCAGTATAATGTACATATCTAAATTTATATGGAATCTGCCTGAGGGGGAATGAATGCTTTTGGCTAGTCGTAAATCTGGACATTCATAGACATTCCCAACTCATGCATAGCCCAGGAGGGGGGTGGTTCATCAAGGGGTTTAAAAATCCTTGTAGCTCCTTTAACTGTGTTCATACTGAGGGCATATGCTAAATGTGTATGGATCATATTCCCTACCCACCCTGGGACACAGGACTTCTTCTAGTGAGTAGGGTCTGTGAATATTTTTATCCTTTTTATTTTATATAACTGTTGTACCTATTGTATGTCATTTTATTGTAACACCATTTTCTTTTATTTTTGTATTATATGCGCTGTCCACCTTTTGGAATATTAAATCTAAAATTTAATAAGTTTTGTCTTTAATGCTCCAAAAGAACTCAGTTAGCCTCTGATAAGTTTATATGTGGTTGAATGGAATGTTTTGCAGTGTAAATGCTAATTAAGGGCTAGGCCACACTAGCGCTTTTTCGCGCATTCGCGATTTTCGCTAACATGGAAATCGTGGGAACGCGAATATTCTTGCAATTTCCGATGCGCATGCGATTGCGCGTCCATTCGTGTTTTGCGGCGAGCATTTTTTCACGCAAACGCTTGCGTTTCCACTTTAAAGATAGCGAAAGCGCGAGCTTGGTGCGTTGTAGTGTGGCCTCACCCTTACTCTGTGACTGCTTGTGGAGGACTGATGCTATTTAACCCGTTAGTTGCTGGAGTGAATGGTGTAGTGTTAACCATATAGCTGCCAGGACAGGGGTGGGCATAGGCAGAGTCAAGAGTGGGTGGGATTTCTTCGCCGGAAGAAGTGCGCAGTGGTGTCAGCGAGTACCGATTGATTGATCAGATCACGTGCCCAGCGAACTGCCGTTTGTGACATCACCCCTCAAATTAAAGAAAATGCCCGCATCCAGGACTTTGATTGTGCCTCCCCTCTTCTTTGGAACTTCCTCTGTGTGTCCGTCATTCACCATCCCTTAATACTTTAAAACCCACCTCATCAGGCAAGCATATAACTTGGCCTAGATATAACCCCTCTCAGTGACCCAACCCGCCTTTCACACTGCCAATCTTTTTACAGCCTTCAGATTTACACGTTTCACCCCCATTTCCTCTAGACTGTAAGCTCTTTGGGCAGGTTCCTCTTTCCCATTGTATCATAGTATTACTGTAAATTAACTCATCCCTCTGTGTACTTATATTATGTATTACCTGTGCATGTAATATATATGACGTTGTATAATATGCATTACCCTTCTATATAATGTAGGACTATGTAATTGTAAAGCGCCACAGAAGATGTTATGTAAATCCATTATAAATATATTATCGGTAAGTCATCCCCCAAATCCCATAACTACAATTAGAAAACTGATATGCATAGACTAATCTGTTATGCAACAAAATTATGTTCAACCTCTTCCCTCTGCCTTTCAAAATGTTTCTGCCCTCTCTTGAAGCTTTCCAATCATTTCCCCCAGTCTTTCAGTTAGAGGAATACCATTCAGTCATTGGCTGGGATGTCATCAGTTACATTGGGCAGCATTTTAGGTTAGTCTAACATATCTCAGATTTCATCTATTTCAGTCTTGTGGGTGATTAAGGAGTGAACTTGTCCTTTAAATCTCTCATTTGAGGCAGAATCTGTTGTAACATGATCTGTGCTTAACAGAGGCAGGTCCTGTGTTACAATATGATTGGCTGTCAGCTTCTAGGGGCAAGGCTGCAGCTTCCTTGTGTGCAGAAGAGCATGTGCAGTGTACTTTATACAGCTAGATTCCATCAAAACAAAGATTTATTAAGGGAGTTGACCACTAGTACCCACAGGTTAATTTCATAAATCAACCAACAGCTACAGCTGAGGGAGAGGTGAGATACAACTTATTGTAGCTTTGTTAATGTGTTATCTTCTTGGACAATGTTGCCTGGTGACTTTAGTTTCACTTAAAACTAAGACTAGGCACCATTTCACAGACTTATTGGTAATACTATGTTGTTAGTACACCCCACCCATTATAGCAGGCACTGAATAATGCAAAAGATGGAAAGATGGAAATAATGAGGGGGGGACAACGACCAAATAAACTAAATTCAGAATGTTAAATTAGATGTCAATATATTTGTTTTACAATCACCAAGTGCCACTGAGCACTGCATGTAATTAAAGCCCAGATGCCCTCTTCTGAGCTCAGGGATGGCATGTTCAGAATTTGTTTGTTGGGCAGTGCTTTGGATCAGAAACTGAAGGGACGATTATTTATACTTATTACTGGCATCTCCAAGAAAATCCACTCTTTTTTACTCTTTCCATCAAAAAAGTTGGTTTCTATCTGATTTACTGAAGAACAGAGGTAAATGCCACTAACTCTTACCTCTCATTCTTCAATAAATCTTCAGGAGAGGAGGAGACACTTACCCGTGGACCCGGGTAAGTGTCTCCTCCTCTCCTGTAGATTTACTGAAGAACGGAGGTAAGAGATAGTGCATTTACCTCCTGTTCTTCAGTAAATCAGATAGAAACCAACTTTGATGAACATACCCTTTAAAATGCACAGAGTTATAGTATCAATTGAGCTACCGGTAGTTTTTTTATGTTTATATATTTTATGATGGTCATACACCTGCTTTGCTATTAAAGGGGAACTGTGGTCCAAAAATAACTTAAGGTAAATTGATAGGAATTGCTCTCCTGAGAATTTTTGCAATTTATTTTCATTGTTTATTTTGCATAGTTTTTAAGATATTTACATTTTTGTGTGTGATATGGCAGCAGCATCACCAGGCCCCCTGCACTTCCTGCTTCCGAAACCATGTCAGTCAATCTGCCCTGTGTCTCCTCCTCCCCTTTGCAGCCCTCCTGGTCCCTCCCACTCATGGACCCCATGGTCCCTCCAGTTGCAGGCCCTCCTTGGCCCATTCTCTTACAGCCCCATGTGGCCCCGCTTACCCACGGGTGTCGTGGCCCTGCCCACTCATGGGTGCACAAGCCCCGCCCACTCACAGGTGCCGTGGGCCACTCAGACCCCCCCCCCCCCCCCCACTACAGAAAACTCTGTGGAAACAGCCTTTTCAGGCAGAGTTAGAAACACTGCCTGAAAAGGCTGTTTTCACATAGTGGGAAAGAAGGGCTGTAGATTCCCTTACCTACTCTATCAGGACTTCACACAGCAGAGAGGAGGAGGGACTTCCTGTCTCCCTCGCACACTGAGGGAGTCTGAGGCTGTGCTCGCCGGCGCACTGTGCAGGAGAAGCCTTAGGAATGTCACATGTCAGCCTCCCACCCATTAACTATATATTGGTCTGTGGAGCACTTAGAGAGGTGGTTGATGGCTCGTTTTAAAGGTAGGAAACTGGCCTTTCATTTAAACTCAACATGTTTGGAGACCACAGTTCCCCTTTAAAGCTGTTTCAATGTTCAAAAAGACGAATGCCAAATTGAATTTTAATTCCAGGGCAGACATTCCTACCTGCAACGTTCCCCAGCCAGATAATTAAATGGACGTTACTCCAGGTATGGGGGAAGGCAGTTTTCCAGAACATCACAGGAACATTTGCAGGTAAGAGCTAGTGCATAGCCACCTTAAAGAGAAGTTCAAATGTTATATAATTGTTCCACAGACAATTATCTATAGATCCCTGTAAAGTTAGGCTGCTCAGCAGTGACCGAGCAGTATGCTCTGTTTAAATGAAAAGAGGAGCAATATAAAATCCAGGAGAACAACAGAATTTCTCCTTGACATGGTTAAGCAAGCCCACTGGATGATCACTAAGGCTTCATTCACACTAATGAAGTTCTGTAAATGGATAATGCATATGTGTTACCATGCCTTGTGTGCGTTTTTGCACATTTTTCCAGTGGATTGTGAAAAGCTCACACAAAATTATGCAATTCTGTGACCAGTATTGGTGTCCGTAAGTCTCTGCAAAATGGCATTGTAAGTACTAGCCATTAATGTTGGTACAACATAGACATTACAAATTAAGTTAAGTTACAATTTTATAAGTAGGTGTCTAAAAAAGTAGTCACTGTAAAAATGTATTTTATTTACTTAAAATAATATATATATATTCTATGAAAAAGAGGGAACTTTGAATAAGTTAAATAAATCAAACAAAGAATCCAATGTGGATCTTCTCATTTGCTTGCAAAGGCAATAATCTGCTCCTAAAAAGGAAATAAATAATTAATATAGCCATGGTAACTATTGAATAAGTAAGATTACATTATTGCCTCCCCACACAAAATGGTTCCATACTTTCACAGGGCTCAATGCGTTGGTAGCTTGTAAGCCAAGTGTCCTAAGAAGAACAACTGGAGGCTGTTTTGTGTTATACAATCTCTTCAATAGATCAACTGCAGCCATTAATGGCAGATTGTGCCTTTGCCGCTCAGTTTCAAATTCCAGAAGGTGCTTAGTTGACCCTAGAAAAACACACAGCTGTCAAAGATACATTAAGAGGTAAGTCCAAACAGTACAATCATTTTACCTTACCAATATATACCCACCGTTCTATTTAATGGCAGAGAACTTTGTTTTACTGTTTTTGCACAAATTGGTTAAGGTAGTAAATGGCGAGTTACATGAAGACAGCATTTTAGGGATGTAGTTAATTTTATAATGCACATTTCTTCAAAGGGAAATTTCGAAATAACACGTCTCATGCCCAACTGTTTCAGATCCTTAAACTGTGTAACCTTACCTTTGTCCATTTTTTTAAAATTTTAATTGCCTCTACTGTTGTAGCTCAAACACATATTTACCCAGGTCACTTCCATTGAAAGCCGCTGTGCTCAAATGATGTGTCAAAGAGGCAACATCCCCAAAGCCCATGTTTACTCCCTGACCAGCCAGAGGGTGCACTCTGTGTGCAGCATCACTGTGGACAGAGACACTGGGTCACATAATGCAGCCAATACACGTAAAGGAATAGCATAAAACAGCCACACAACTAGATCACATATAATACCCAATCAGTGCAACGCGGTGACGGATATACTCCGTGGCGTGTCTCAATCCAAGAGGAAAGGCGGCCCTGCTATTTTTTTCAACACGTGCCACACTGGGAGGGAGCTGACGAGCAGAAGTACCAGATGGTGTGAAGAAGGATAATGCAGAGTGCAAAAGAGAGCCGGCTGAAGTGATGAACTCTGAATGATTCTCATTGCTCCACTAGGAAAATGGAAATTATAAAGGAACAGAGAAATGAAGAACCTCAAAGTTAGAGCATTAAAATCTGTATTTTCTTTATTGAAAAAAAAAGTAAACTTACTTCCTATGCATCACAAGAATTTATTTAATTCCTAACATGTATTTATTTTGTATCCTCAAATGGTACATTGATAGGTTGTGAATGTTTGTGCTAGGGTAAATTGCTAGCACAAATTGTAAGCTCTTTAGGGCAAGGCCATATGTAATAAAAAGGAAATGTAATACAATACACTGCATATTGCAATTTGTTGGATTTTTATGCAAATGCATACAGAATACTTTATATTCTTGACATCTAATGCATGATGACCAAGTTAAAAAAAAATAAAATAAATCTGTGGGTTTACAAAAATAAAATAAGTTGCTAACAAATTTAAATAAAAGGCAGAAAGATATAGTTAGTCACCATTACTAAGAACTGTATCCCGTGCTTTTAAAGGGCAAGCTCGCTCTCAAAAAAAACTTTTTTCTAAATTGTATATTACCCTCCAAAACCCACTTTCGCTTTATTTGTAGCTTCCAAAAATGCTCCTAAACTTTCTTACCTGACCGAGTCCCTCACTGTCAAGGTGCCGCCTCCTACTCCTGTTTTGAGCAAAAACAGGAGCAGGGAACTTCTGCGCAGACAGCTGTCTTCCTTCCTGGTCGCAGCTGTCAGATGATTGGGCATGACGCCCAGGAAGTGGAGAGACTGTCAGCAGCAGAGGCAGTGTCGGGGCGGCGAGGGACCGGGTCAGGTAAGCAAGTTTAGGAGTTTTTGGAGGCTACAAATAGCTACTTAACCTCCTGGGCTCATCAATACATTACAGGAATAGTTCACTTTTCGAATTAACTATTCCTTTAAGTTCCATTATAATGCCCCCCTTGCATGATGAATGTGCCAATAATTAGGTTGAATTGGATTCCACAGGACTATGTAAAGCTACAATATAGTGCATGCTAATCATAAAATTGCCTTTCAACATAATTATGATGTTATGCCACCACAAAGACATAACTGCAGCACAAATGTATCATACAGTGTTAAAAAAATTTTCTGCATAATAGTAAACAAATATACTTACAAATGCTGAATTGACTGTATCTACAAAGCTTTCCTCATCCATGTTGACAAGTTGCGATGCGTGTTCAGGAGATGTGGACCACACCAAAGAACTGCATGTGTCGGATAACTTTAAAACAGGAAAACATTTAAGTAGTACTTATTCTTTCATCAAAATACTTATTGAGATTACCATTTATATACATATACTCAAAGCTCGTTGATTTGAAAATCATCGGCTCCTGCGATTGAATAAGACATTGCGCCTTAACCAATCATAGGAGCAGATGCTGGTCGAGACTCTTCTGCTTGTCTTCCGAGCACAGAAAAGGCACAGAAGACAGTCAGAAAGTAGCAAGGGAATGAAGGCTGGTAAGAACATTTGGGGACAGCTTTTTTTCTTTAAGTACAAGCTTTGAATTTGGTTTGAAAGGCTGAAAAAAAGTAAAACTGTTATTTTAAAAGTAAAGAAGTAGACACTGACTGAGGTCTCCTTTCTTTTCCCAACCTCTGATCAACCAGGATTAAAGGGCATGTCCACCCTTCCAAAAAATTTTTGATATATTATTCTCCCTGTCCCCCCAGCCCCTACCGCTATAGTGTTAAGTTCAGAAAGTGCCCCAAATATTACTTACCTTCCCTCTTTCCTCCGCCACACTGCCAGGCCCTCTGCTTGCGAGAAAATGCAAGCAGAGGGGCAGGACCGGCAGTCGTGTCTGTGATTGGCTTAGCGGCAGCCAATCACGGATGCGACTGCCGGGAGTGCAGTGCAGCGGAGGAAGGGTAAGTAATGTTTGGGGCACTTTCTGAACTTAACACTATAGCGGTTGGGGATGGAGGGACAGGGAGAATATTATACATAAAGGATTTTACACTAGGGGGAGGGAATCCTAATCGGGAGGGAGAGGGAGGGGAAGAAGGGCTGCAGTGCGCATGCCAAACTTCTCCCGGAGGGGAGATAGGAGGCAGAGTCCTATATGGACTCTGCAGTACTCCTGGTGGGCGTTTTTTTGGACTTTAGGGGGGGAGATAGCAGAAGAACCCTATGGAGCTGGGATGTAAGGTAAGGATTAAACTACACAATGGGGCCAGTAGTGGGGGGGATTATAGTTTTGGGGGTGGACATGCCCTTTAATCCTCCGTAATGGTCAGGAGGGTAGCAACTTAACTGTTCCTGCCCTGCCTGTTGGTGAGCACGCACGTCATCAGGCGTGTAACTCTGTGGTATCTTTCCCGGGAATGAAGGGAGGGAGAGAAAAAGAGAATGTTTATACTAACGTAAAATGCTTTGCTCTGAAGCCAAAGTGGGACCCAGACACAGTGGCGTTAAGTTCCTACCCCCAAGGAGCGGACACTTGGGGTGGGCCCTACCCCTTGCCCATAAGCACACAGGGGCCAGAAGCCTCCTCCAGTTTGTACCAAAAAGAGGGAGCAAATGAGTAATAATTATATTAAAAAAACGAAAACACGCCAAACTACAGAAAGAAAACGCAGTTGAGGCAACACTGACTGGTGTGTTGTGCCAGGGTCCCCCTTTGGCTTTAGAGAAAAGCATTTTACAGAAATATAAAAATTCTCTTTTCTCTATCAGCCTCAGAGGGAGCCCGGTACACTGGGGATGTCCCAAAGCCCCAGTAGCAATAGGGAGGGAAACAAAAATTAACACTCCGCAGCCTGTAACACACAAAGTCCCAATGACATTTCTGCGGAGGAAAAGACATGAAGTCAGTAAAATCTTATAAACTTCGAAACGGATGACGCCTGACAGATCTGATCCACAGAGGCCCCTTGCGGGTGGCCCAAGAAGCACCCATAATTCTTGGAGAATTCGCTGCAACCCGCCTGGGAGGAGCAGCCCCAGCAAGACGGTAACAGCGCAGGATTGCTGAGGTTATCCATCTCGCAAGAGTCTGAGGCAAGGCTCTAGACCCAAGGCATAGGGCCTGCCAGGAGGAAAAAAAGAGCCTCAGAAGCTTTAATGTCCTTAATTCGGGCAACGTAAATACGAAGAGCACTGACCACATCTTAACAGTGAAGCCGTCTTTCCTTGGGAGAGGAAGGACGAGGATAAAAGAAAGGGACAAAAACGTCCTGGTTGAGATGGAAGGCAGAGACCACCTTTGGTAGAAAGTCAGAGGGAGTTCTGAGAATTGCTCTGTCAGGCAAGAAACAGACAGAGCCGCTAATTCTGAGGCTCCGCGTATCATGGAAATAGCCAACAGAAATACAGTCTCCCAGGATAAGAAAGTAAAGGAAATGGACTCTAAGGGGGGTATCTTGAGGGCCCTCAGGACCAAAGTCAGATCCCAAGGAAGGGCGAATGTGAGCCACCCCTTGCAGAAAGGTGTGTAAGTCCTTTCTCTGAGCCAACCGGCGATTGAAAAAAGACGGACAGCGCCAATACCTGTCCCTTTAGGGCACTTAAAGAGACCCTTTTCCACCCAGGATTGCAATAAACGAAGAATTCTAGACAGCACAAATGACTTCCATGGGAGGCCACATTCCTTGCACCAGGATGCGTAGCATTACCAGTCTCTAAAATAAATATTCTCAGGAGGGCTTTCTCACTGCAAACATTGTCAGAATAATAACAATTGTAAAGGGGCAGCGTACAGCTCAGTACATGACCTCATGGAGCGCCCAAATCAAGCGGTGCTTGGCAAAATAATCTATACACAATAGCAAGGATGGGACCAAATAAGTCCCCAAAACAGACCCCCCCCCCTAAAGACAGCACACCCACATAACGATCAAAGAAAGTGGAAATGACATTTATTGTTCACCCAAGAAAATAAATAAATAGGAATCCCATGGCGGATGTGAGACAGGTTAAACACGTGTAGGTCAGCTTGCCTGTTGTGTTGGCTTTTGGAGAGCTTTTGTTTGGAGATCGTGGTATCGTACAATGGAACAATCTACTCGATATATGTGTGAAGAATGTGTGAAGGGTAATGTATGCTACCTCACCTTGTGACTTGGTTCCTCAAGTCCCGTGTTTGAACTGTTTGGCTCTTGCAAGACTTCCAGCGCTACCCTAGTAGGATTGTCACGCATGAGAACTTGAGACTGTTGCAGGATTTCTGTGTGGTTGGATCCTATATGGTCCATCTTTGGTCCATTGGCACTGTTGTATCTCCATAACTGCAGGCTATATTCCCGGGGGGCGCCCAGTGGATGTGTGTGTGTGTTTTTAGAGTGGGCATCTTAGGAAATGTGCTTGGCTGGTTTGCACTTTAGGGGACTGTATTATATAGGGCCCATTGGGTGTTTTACTATTTATTCTCTTGAGTAAACAATAAATGTCCTTTTCACTTTCTTTAATCATTATGTGGGTGTGCCGTCTTTAGGGGGGTCTGTATTTGGGACTGATTTGGTCGTGTTCTTGCTATTGTGTAAGCATGATCAGAATCACTGCCGAGGGAATGCCTCTCAAACTTAGAATTTCATATTCAGTTTCCATGCCGTCAGGTGGAGACTATGGTGGTCTTGATGGAACAGAGGACCTTGAGACAGGAGGTCTGGAAACTGCAGGCTGTCTGATGCCATGCCTTGGAGATCCGAGAAACAGGCTCTGCAGGGCGAAAAGATGGTAGATGTCAAGGAAGATGGTGGGGACTCCCATCTAGAACTTCTTCCATAAACTGGGGATCATGGCAATTGGAGGAAAGTCATAGACTAGACTGAAATTCCAGGGAAGAACCAGGGCATCCCCCCTGAATGCCTGTTCTTGGAGCAGAGTTGAGTCTGGATGCCATAATGTCTATGTCTGGGAGGCCCCAGCAATGTACCAGTTGTTCAAAGATTTCCGGGTAAAGGGCCTATTCGCAAGGGTCCAGAACTTGGTGGCTGAGAAAGTCTGCTCGATCGTACAGGACACCCGGGATATAGATTACAGAAAGGGTTAGAATATAAGACTCTGCCCCGGACAAGACCTGTTCCATGTCTCTGTCTCTTCCATGTTGCTGCCTGCGCCCCCTTGGTGGTTTAGGTATGCCACCCCTGTAGCATTGTCCGATTGTATTCAGACATACTTCCCTGTTAGGAAGGGGGTCCAAAAGAGCAGGGCATTGGCGGGTCCTGAACAACATATTAAAATTTATATAAGCAGTGGACATACCCTTTAAAACAGAATATCGTCAGTTCACTTCCATCACTCCAGTGCCCCAACAACTTTTCTAAAAAGACAGATCAAATGTATAAACAACTTACAGTATCTCACAAAAGTAAGTAAACCCCTCACATTTGTTAATATTTTATTATATATTTACACGGGACAATACTTTGATACAATGTAAAAGCAGTCAGTGAACAGTATAAAGCTTGTATAAGTGTACATTTGCTGTCCCCTCAAAATAACTCAACATGCAGCCATTAATGTCTAAACCACTGTCAACAAAAGTTTACACCCCTAAGTAAAAAATGTCCAAATTGTGCCCAATTAGCCATTTTTCCTCCCCAGTGTCATGGCCCCTCATGGTAAAGATAACTGAGGATCTGAAAAAGAATAGTTGCTCTACATAAAGATGGCCTACACTATTATACACTGATTACTTTACATTGTATCAAAGTGTGATATCTTTACTATTGTCCTGTAATAAAAAGATAATAAAATAATTCTAAAAATGTGAGGGGTGTACTTACTTTTGAGAAATACTGTACATGTTTGGACAGATGCCTATACATATCTGTGTCAATGCTAATCCATTGCCATGATAGGACTTATTTAAAATAGTTACATTTTCTTAAATTCTGAAAAATTAATAATAGAAAATACAATCTTCATACATAAATGTCTGGTATTTGTACTTACAGGCAATAATGCAATAGGCCCCGAGGGAAGGAACCTCTGCCAGGAAACATTGTTATCCGTGGCCTAAAAAAAAGAAAAAAAAAACAAAAAAAGATTCCAGAAAAACAACTTGCAGCATAGCTTTACTGACACGCTGCTCTGGTAGGCCCCGCACCCTCAGCGATGAGGCCAATAGGAAGGCACGCTCTGCAACGTGCGTGCCTTTCTATTGGCCTTGTCGTGCAAGGAGAGGAGGGGGCGGAGCCTACCAGAGCAGCATGTCAGTAAGGCTATGCTGCAAGTTACGCGAACCCAGGGGTGAGGACCTAGCGGTTTAGGTCCTCACCCTGGGTAAAAGGTACTGATCAAAGAAGAGAAGCGGAGGGAAGGTGAGTATAATTGTCCTTTAAGCTGGGTACACAGAAAGACGATAAAGCCCCAATACAGTCGGATCCAACGGTATCAGGACTTTAACTGGACTGTGTGCATCGCATTTTCTGAACAATCGCGGGGCCTACGAGCGTTTCCTACGGCCTCACTGTCATTCGGAAAAGAAAGAACATTTTAATCAGCTGCGGGCGGCTCCCTGTACTAAAGAATAGAGGAGTCGGCCGTGGTCGTGGGAAAGATGCAGTCCTGAACGTTACCCTATGCTGTGTATCGGGAGAACGCTCGGGACTGTGTGTACGTTGATCTTTGAAAAAAAGACATCATCTGCAACATCTTTCAAACATCTGCCACGTGTGCACCCACCTTAAGAATTTCCAATTAAAGGGGAACTGTGGTCCAAAAATGACTTTAGATATAATGGATAGGAATTGCTCTCCTGGGAATTTTTGCAATTTAATTTATTGTTTATTTTGCATAGTTTTGAAGATATTTACATTTTTGTGTGTGATATGGCAGCAGCATCACCAGGTCCCCTGCACTTCCTGCTCTGAAACTGTCAGTCAATCTGCCCTGTGTCTCCTCCTCCCCTTTCCAGCCCCCCTGGTCCCTCCCACTCATGGACCCTCCAGTTGCAGGCCCCCCTTGGCCCATTCTCTTACAAACCCTGTGACAAATCACTGGTGCCTAAGCCCCACCCACTCGCGGGTGCCATGGGCCACTCAGGACCCCCCCTTACAGAAAACTCTGTGGAAATAGCCTTTTCAGGCAGCGAGAACTCTGCCAGAAAAGGCTGTTTTCACATAGTGGGAGAGAAGGGCTGTAGATTGCCTTACCTACTCTGTCAGGACTTCACACAGCAGAGAGGAGGAGGGACTTCCCGTCTCCCTCACACACTGAGGGAGTCTGAGGCTGTGCTCACCGGCAGCACTGTGCAGGAGAAGCCTTAGGAATGTCACATGTCAGCCTCCCATCCATTAACTTTCTGGTCAGTCATTTCTTTATATCTTGGGCTGTGGAGCACGTAGAGAGGTGGTTGGTGGCTCATTTAACAGGTAGGAAACTCGTTTGGAGACCACAGTTCCCCTTTAAGACTTCCAAGGGTCTGGGGTGTTTACGTCCCTTAATTCTGGCAGTGCCCTGCACCTGATAATGATTGGGTTTTTAACAGGGGAATATAGTAAAGAGAAGCAGAGCTGGGTGAGGTTGGCTACATCAGAAACTACATTCTAAAAAGTTTAAACTGTACAGAGCATAATCTCCACGCTCAGCTGTTTTTAAAGGACCTGTAAACCCCCCTTAAGCCCCCAAAATAACTATGTCCCGTTCGTTTCTATTATTCACAGGGAGGTGAGAATAAGCATTCTCACCTCCCTGTGAATAATAGAAACGAATGGGACATAGTTAATTTTCGGGGTTTAGTGTTCCTTTAAACAGCGGATTGCGTGTATGAAAGAAACGCACAATCATCTGTTTAGAAGACCTGAATCGAACCAGAAATTTAGGTCTGGTCTTTTAAACAGCTGATCACACGTATGAAGGAAAAAACTGCTGATCATAGAACTTTGTGGAGGGGGGTGGGCCTGGGGCCCCAAATCACAGCAGCCCAATGTGACAAAATGTTTATAAGCTTGTCTAGGAGGGCCCAATCTTTCCGACATTAAAGCTAGCTATACATGGGTTTATGAAGGCCAGAAGAACCGATCGAAATACACCATGGATCTTCAGCAGATTTCAGCTTGAAAGCCTTTTTTTTTTGCAGAATGATCATGACCTACTATAAAATGACTTTCAAGGGAATCTTCACTCCCGAAATTAACTTTAGGGATTTCAGTTTAATCAAAGAAAGAGAGGTAAAGGAGCTATGTCCTACTTCCGGGTGTAGAGCTCCTCCACTTATCTTCTGATAGGTCCCGACGCAGTTTGTACTGTAAACTCCGTTGGGAGCACCAGTTACATGCTCTCTACCACAACTCTTCGTTGGACCTCAGTATATATCAATTTACATAAAAGCTAAAGGCTGTGAAAAAAAGGTTTCAAGAAGACATAGTGGTCTCACCTCAGACAAATGCAGTGTGGCAACTATAGCAACATGGTTATAGCCCCACTGGACGGTCTGCATTCCAGCTGAACTGCGTACCATAGAGTTATGACCATCTGCACCAATCTGAAAGAGTGCCATGCTTTAGTCAGAATAAAATCAAATACATAAAGAGAACACCCCAAAAAAAAAACAAAAAAAAAAAAAAAACTTACCAGCAGTCTTGTATGAAGCTTTTGTCCATCAGACAGCTCTATCTCTACCCATGGGCTGGCTTCTCCATTATTGTAAGGAGGGGGCCATTTATAGTCTAATACTCTGCTTCTGTACAAAACCTCAACACGCTCTGAAATCATAAGGAGAACAGTATATATATAACATAAGCCATGATTAAAATTTTAGCACATTAGCAAAGTAGTTTTCAATATTAAGGGACTCCCTTAGAGCTGTGCATGAAATAATATTTCAATTCAGCCCACTATCTGGGTTGTATATCAATTGGAGCAGATCTGCACTTTTTCCCATCAAAGCCAAGCTCACAATTCCCCCATTTGCTAGGGCAGTACCAGTGGTTGACCTCTCCAACCCGGCTCTCATACTTTTTTTTTTTAAATACTTACAATTGGAGGAGAGAGATGATTGGTGTCCAAACTCTGTAAGTTTGTTTCATGCAAAATTAGAATAGGACATGACAAGTCTCTTAAGCAAGTGGGGGGAGCTAATCCCTTCGAAGACTGAAGATTTGCAAGATCTTGCCGATTGCCACATCTTTCCATCTCCGCTTGCACCAAACAAACTGATGCGGTTTTATATACTGCATCAGGCATACCTTTCACCATATAGGCTCTTCAGAATCTCCCCTTCCCATTCCAACAAATGTCCTAAGTGTCATCATGCGCCAGATGATTTTTGGCATCTATTATGGGGTTTCCCATGTATTACTAGATTTTGGTATAAAGTTCCAAATCACCTTTTAAGTTTACTACCCCATTCTGTTCCCCAAAAACCCAAATTATGTATACTGGGAATCATAGAGATTGAACTCTGGGCTAAACGTGACCTCTCTCTTCTTCGAGAGGCGTTATTCTATGCCAAAAGGGCAACCCATGGTGACACAGATGCTTCCCCATTTGCGATTAATACATATATTATATAAATATATTTATATCTTCATAGGAGATTGCATTGAGTTTTTAGGAGCTACCAATGTGGGGAGTATAGGATATTACATATAGGAAAGGTGTATATGTATGGGTGTACTATCTCACTGTTACCATTTAAATAACCATCTGTAAATATATATAAAATTTAGCACTGACGTATTAGGTACAACACAAAATACATAAACTTACTTACAGTGCTGAGATCCCCATTTTAAAATGGAATGGTCAAATGGCAGCTTAAACCACACCCCTGTGTCTGCTCCATGTGAAAGGAAGTATAAACCAAAAAAAGTTTGTCTGCTACACAGGATATGAAGTGTATTGTAATGGACATATACACCAAGGCTCCTTATATACGACCTCCAGCCTGCAGGTGGTATCAGTGAGTAATAAAATACAAGACATCCCTGCTCTCTATTGTAGGAGGAGAGAAAGTGAAATGTGGTGTGTGTTATGAAGTGACATTGACTGCAACACAAGATCCTGTGTATAAGAGCCTGTTACCACCTGTTGGGAGGACAGATAATTTACCTTATTGGATGCAAACTCTGAGGCAACAAATAAGTGTACACCAACTTATACACACAATATACAGGCCTGGTCAATATTCAAAGTGGTGCACCATAGACAGGGACACCCCTGATTACTGCACATGTTATGCAGGGAACCTGTTTATGTACACTGTCTGCTTTGTGCCAGACCACCAGAGTAACCCACTGTGTGCCACGCTACCCATAATCCTTCCATAAAGCAGTGATCTGGTACAAATTGGAGGCAGCGGTGCTGGTAATACCATTTATTCTCCCTGTTTTCTTTGTAGATTTGTTCTCTGTATTAAGCTATGGAGGCTGCTATTGATAGTATTGATTTAAATTCTCCTGTCCTGGTACCTGGAGATGAAATTCCTCAGTTAGACTCAGTAGCTCCACCAGGCCCAATTGCCAAAACTATTTTTAAATCTGATCCATTTGATGGGGTAACTAGGGAGTGGACTGATTGGCTAGAACAATTTGAATTGGCAGCCACTATTAATGGTTGCGATAAAGGTGCTCGCTTGCAAGTCCTTAGACTTTTGCTTAGTGGTAAAGCCAGGCAGGTATACCAAGGATTTACTGTAATACTGAAATAAAAAGCAATTATCAGTTACCTGTATATACTCGAGTATAAGTCGAAGCACCCATTTTTTACCAGAAAAATTAGTAAA
This sequence comes from Hymenochirus boettgeri, assembly GCA_019447015.1. Taxonomy (NCBI): domain Eukaryota; kingdom Metazoa; phylum Chordata; class Amphibia; order Anura; family Pipidae; genus Hymenochirus; species Hymenochirus boettgeri. Next base: position 227,609,028 of record CM033476.1, on the reverse strand, counting down.
AACTGATTGACTCGTGTATAAGCCGAGGGTAGAAATTATGATGACCACTAGTGCCTTCTGATTTAGTATTGTTTTGTGGCTTAAGTTGCCCTTTAAATGGACAGCAGAATTCCCATACATTAATCCCATACAGTAATAGCTAAATCCAGTACCAGTAACCCCCAATTCCTTGGCACTCCAGATGTTTGGAAACTACAATTCCCAGCATGCTTTGGTTGCTGGGAATTGTAGTTTCTAAACATCTGGAGTGGCAAGGTTCAATAAACTTTTAATTACGCTTACCATCATTTACAATTCTCCTGACCCCCATATAGTAAAGGGCCCTCTGGCCCCAATAGTTAAAAGTGTCACCTGAGAGTTGTAGATTTAAGTGGTCACTTGCATTGAACTAGCGGCTATTTTGCCCCAAACTGAGAAGACCCATCATATCATTTACAGCATCCAGATAAGCAGTGACAGTGCTGAGTGAGTCCAGCAGCCCGACTACAGGAAGCAGGAAGGAGTGTAAAGGCAGATCAGCTCCTGTAACCTTCTATGCAGGTGAAGGATTTTTTTAACACAGCGCCTAGTGGTTACTATCCGCAATTGCAGCATTTGGATTTAAATTAGGACTTGACCTGATTATAAGCAGAGGTCAGGTTTTCAGGCTAATTTTAAAACCTGAAAATCTTGACTTATATTCGAGTATATACGGTATTAAAAATTGCTCTGAAGCAACTTTTTTTTCAATTAGATCTGTACAACAGTATATAAAGGATAAATCCATTTCTTTAGGTAAACTGGGAATGAGAAATGTTTGTATATACGTTAGATTATTAGGGCCATGCTATTATAATAAAACGATGCTGTGAGGTACCTTCTGTTATAATATATGAGGTACCATCACCACTTGCCGTGGTGAATACTAATAAGTATTAACCTAGCATGTTTAGTTTCAACCACACAGTGTAGCAGGATTGCCTGGGTCTACTCTCAGACCTACAGGATTATCCTATTTGGTTCCTCTGGAAGCTAGTGACTGTCTGAGTAACCGTTTAAAATATACCTGTGTAAAGATTCTATATCCACTATATCATAACATAGCAAAACATACACACACATAATTTCCATTGTGCACCAACGGCACAATTTTGCTAGTATAACTAGTGGAATGGTGTGCTGATCGCTGAGCTACATGATATATGATATATAATATATATATATAGCAAACGGGTAAGTAGCGAGCGGTCTTGAGAACGGTCCGGGGTAGGACCACTAATAAATGGATTTCTGTTATAAATATAACACCGCACTCCAAAGTTGCTAGATCAATACTTTATTTGCACATCAGGCGACGTTTCAGGAACCATCTGTCCCCTTTATCAAGCCAACAGTTCCACAGCCATATCATATAAAGACAAAAATATAGTGAACACATTTCCAAAGTCACATGGTATATAAACACTCCCCAAAGCCCCACCCACTCGTATACTCACAATTAGGTATATACAATAATTAGCATGTAATGTTTTACATAGTGTCCCAATAGGAAGAAATGGACAATAGAAGACGCTAAGGGGGGACGTATGGACGCATATAAGTATCTAATATGTTACCACATACTAATACGTAATGGCACATCAAAAAAGTTATCAATTAACAATTAATCAAATATACATGTAGATCGTAATCACGATTGAGGCCCGTTGGGTACAAGGTGTTCAATCTATGTACCCACCAGACTTCTCTTCTCCTCAGCATAAGTTCCCTATCTCCCCCGCGCCTTGGTCTGGACACAGATTCCAAAACCAAGAATCGCAAGTCAGATTCTTTATGTTGGGCCTCGTGAAAATGTACAGGTACAGGTAGTTTAGTGTTGTGGAGTTTGATGCTAGACTTATGTTGGGAAATCCTATTTTTTATCGGCTGGGTAGTCTCACCAATATAAATTTTGTCACAAGGACAAAGTAGCGCATAAACAACATATTTGGACTCACAGTTAAAGTACCCTCTCAAAGGGAATACCTCTCTAGTGTGGGGATATACAAACTCTTTGGTTTTAATCACATGGTAACATTGTTTGCAACTCCTGCAAGGAAACATCCCATGGATGCCCATACCCATTTTTTGGTTCATCCGGGTGTCTGAACTCACCAAATGATTATAAAGTGTTTTCCCCCTCTTGTAAGAAATGAGGGGGGGTACTGAAAACTCCCCAACAGTCGGGAAACCTTCCTTAAGAAGGAGGAGTGCTGTATGTGAGGTATGAGTTGAGGGTACACCATGACTGATCTTACATCATGTGTAAATGACTATTTATATTGTACTTATTTTTTCTTCTTGATAATGCAGATTAATTTTATTTCCCTTTCCCTGTTGACCCTATTCTATTCCCTTAATTACTATAATTTGAAAAACAGATATCCAGAGAATTTTAGTGTGAGTGTGGAACTTGCATGTTACAAGTCTTAAAGGGCATGTCCACCCCGAAATTTAACTTTTGATATGTGGTAGGGCATGCTCCCCCAGCCCCAACCGCATTAATATAACTGTTAGAAAGTCCCCCGATTCTTACTTACCTGCCCTCTCTCCTCCGCTGCAGTGTTCAGGCCCTCTGCTTGCATGGAATTGAAAGCAGGGGGCGGGACCGGCAGCCGCGTCCGTGATTGGCTGAGAGGCAGGGAGGGCTGCACTGAGCATGCCTCAACCTTGATGAGGTTGAGGAAGTCTCAGGCACAGCATGAGTCACACACTGCTCCTACACAGCAGTTTCCTGGACTTTGGAGGGGCACAGCAGGAATGTAAGGTAAGGATTGTTTTAAACTACTTGATGTGGCCAGTAAGGGGTTAAATTTTAGTTTTGGGGGTGGACATGCCCTTTAAAATGTATACTGCAATGCAACAATACATTCCAATTACCCATGATTACTGTACCACTGTACTGTATGTGTTTCTCTGATAGTTTCTATAAATAAGAACAGTAAAAAAAAAAAAAAAATACAGCTTGATGTATATATAGTGTATCAACAATGGTTTTGAAAGGGATATGGTTTGACTGAGAAATACTGTAACTGAATTAAAATATATGCGTTTATGATGCCCATACCTTTACCCTCTGACTTACTAGACAGTGAATCCAACTGCTGTGTAAGTGCTGAAATGATAACATCATTCTCAACAATATAGCCCATATCTTCCATTGCATCCTTATCAAAGGTTATCAGGGCATCTGAGCAAGCATCCCACACCTGCAAATAGAGACTCTCTCATTGCAATTAAATTATCTTAGTTCCACATAAAAGTTTTACAAATACATATACTGATAAGATAACGAGATCATCATCAATGTTCTCTAGATATTCTTTAATGAAGAAACTTTTTTCAAATGAACTAGGTCAATACCAACCTGCATTCTCTTAAATGGTTTAAATCTCATAGCCAAAATAAGATCCCATGCACCAAAACCTATGGAGGCAAGTAGAAAATATAGAATATTTTAGGTACCGGTACACTTTGTATTACTTGGTATAGGTCATAAATGATTAGACTTACTAGCAAGAAGGGCTGCCGAGCCTGGAGTAATGGAGCTCACTCTGTTGCTGAAAATCTCAGGCAGACAATCAAATGCTTTTCTGTGCCCAGCTTCTAGCAAAAGTATTTTCTTGTGTCTTAAGTTAGGATCTGAACCTAATTTCACAAAAGATAAATATACAGCATATTTTACATGCATGTGACAGAAAATCATATCCATGTGTTAGAATGGCCCAGTCAAAGTCCAGATCTAAATCCAAATCGAGAATCTGTGGCAAGATCTGAAAACTGCTGTTCACAAACGCTGTCCATCTAATCTGATGGAGCTGGAGCCGTTATGCAAAGAAGAATGGGCAAGGATTTCAGTCTCTAGATGTGCAAAGCTGGTAGAGACATACCCTAAAAGACTGGCAGCTGTAATTGCAGCAAAAGGTGGTTCTACAAAGTATTGAACTTTGCAGTTATTGATTAGTTAAAAATGTTTGGAATCATGTATGATTTTCGTTCCACTTCTCACGTGTACACCACTTTGTATTGGTCTTTCACATGGAATTCCAATAAAATTGATTCATGTTTGTGGCAGTAATATGACAAAATGTGGAAAACTTCAAGGGGGCCAAATACTTTTGCAAAACATTGTACAATATCCCACAGATTAGCACATACAGTACCAAGTTGCTACAACGTTACCGATCCCGGCCATTCATCTGCCCTATTACACCCACGCTTACCCAGACCCTTGCCGTACTACGTAGTGTACTTATGTTAGTACCGACGTACGTTTCGGCACTGTTGCGTGACTTTGTCAGGGCATGTGGATTAGCATGGAATATGTACAATCCAGGAATACACTATAGTGCTATAGCCCATACTAATGCATGTCTATATCCTTTGGTTGGGGAGAAGGCCTAATAGCAATGCTGTGATATTTAATGTTTGCAGGTTGTTTATTAATGACCCTTTTGCCATAAGCGGAGTTATAAGGCGGTATTAATCAATGGTCTACGTTATGCGTGTTATGTCCGTGCGTGTGTGTGTGTGTGTGTGTGTGGAGTAGTTTTTTAAGCATGAAGATTAATAACAAAGGACTGAGTGTGACAGGTATGCCAGTGAAATCTAGTCTCAATTAGAATAAAATGGCCAAAAAGATGATATTGTGCCAGAAGGAGGAGTAGGCGAGTCCCAGGGCACTACCCAAAAGATATTGTACATATCATAGGGTAAGATACCTGACCTGATCTAAATAAAAAAAGTAGGTGGTGTCATGCTATATTTTTTGTAATACTAAGAATACACAATCACTCTTGGATACTCATCTTTTTCTCATCAAGCTTGTTTTATTCTAATTATTAATTTTAATTATTCTAATTTCACTCAAGAAAAAAAAATCCTTACCCAATGCACAGGCCATTGCACTTCCAACCATACCACCTCCAGATATAACCACATCATATACTGCTGGAACAGCAGAACTCAAAGCTCGGCCTTGACGTAGAGTCCATATCCGGTGAAGTTTTAAAAAATGCAAAAGACATAAACGCTGCATTGTGTTTGGAAACTTTGTAGGTCTGCAGGTGATAAAATGGATATATAGGACTGTCAAATAATGGAATAGTTATAAAGGGTAAAAATAACACCTGAGTTGCTCAGAAATTAAATGAAATGTGTTAGAGATACCAAAAATAAACTGAAGAGATATGAGATGTAAATTTCAAAAAACAACATTCAAAAGACATTAAACCACCACATAACCTTAGACCAAAATAAATTAGAACTCAAAGAATGATTAACCCTTTCACTGCCACAGATCGTATATTCACGATCTGTGCAGTGAATGACCAAACTGCCACAGATCGTGAATACACGATCTGTGGCTTCCCCACTGCATAAAAAAATTTGACCCCCGCTAGGGGCGATCGGGGGGCAGCATTCAACTGCCCCCCTAGCCCCCTCGATCCCCCCTCGGTTGTGTCCAAATCCGAGGGGGGGGGGATCGGAAGATATCCCTACCTGCAGCCCAGCAGCCGGTCCCACGTGGAGGAAGAGAGAGGAGGAAGTCTTCTGTCCGGAAAGGGAGACCCCGGTGACTCACTGAACTTCCTCCTTCACCGGGGTCTTCCCTAAAAGAGGTAATATGCCCCTGGTGGTCTAGTGGAGGTACTGCAGTGTGATCTCCATTCAGATCATGCTGCAGTACCTGTATAGCACAAGCTGTCATGCTGACAGCTGTACTATACATTTTGTGAATGGAAATTAAAGTTCCATTCACAAATAGGATTTTTTCTAAGTCTTTGCTACTTAGCGAAGACTTAGAAAAAAAATGGGGACAGAGATCAAAATTTGGTGATCACTTCTGATCACCAAATTATTGATCTTTGCCAATGAATGAAAAATCACTTCCTGGAAAATGATTTCCGGGAAGTGATTTTTCCGATCGGATTTCGAATTGGAAAACGGCATTTATGCCCGTATTCCAAGTTCGGTATCATTCCCTAAGATGATTTGATGATTATCTTTGGGAATGATCCAAAAAAAAAAAGGGGAAATACACATGAAAAAAATCTTAAAGTGATGCACACTTTTTTTTTTTACCTAAAAACTATAAATTAGCACAAAACTTTGTCTTCTCCAAGCTTCCCAATGTCCCCCGTGATATCGGTAAAGTAAACGCGGATCATTATTTGTTCGATTTCAAGGGAAACTAAGCCTATTTTAGTAGAAAATTTTGCAGAGGTACCAAAAAAAGACCGGATTGAATTTTTAGGATCAGTAAAGTGTGTAAAAACTTGTGGAACGCTCCGTACTAACTGGTTTTCACTAAAATACCACTAAAAGGGGGAGTGGGGATAGGGTTGGGGGGTGGGTTGTGGCGGTTTTTTATTTTTTCTTGTAATTGCGCATGGATCCCATTTGAGCTAGTTGGTGGCCCCGTCTCTCTCTGTTTGCACCCACCCATATGGCATACCGTTTGATTCAGGACATGTGGGAGATTGCCATTTAGTGGGTTTTTTTACTTGCCAAGTGGGTTTAGGTAGGATTTCAACCATTGAGTCCTCTTATTTTATTTTTTCACAAAATCTCCTAAAAGTTCTATGAATAACAGCGTCTGGAATTCTTCATGAATATACGAAAGCATGATACCATCAGGTAGCTGAAGGTGTGTAGCTCCCAAAAATCTATAGTTTGTGGGGGTTATTTCCAAGTTGATTAGGCTGTTCAAATTACAGAACACTGATTTTTTCTTGTAATTGCATTTGTGCATGCGTCCCATTTGAGCTAGTTGGTGGCCACGTCTGTGTGCATCCACGCATATGGCATAACGTTTGATTCAGAACATGTGGGAGAGTGATATTTAGTGGGAGGGGTATTTGTGGGGGGCATTTCCAAGTTTTGGGGCTGTTTGAAATTAGAGAACTTTGATTTTTTTTCTTGTAATTACACTTGTGCATGTGTCCCATTTGAGCTAGTTGGTGGCCACGTATCTGTGGGCACCCACACATATGGCATACCCTTTGATGCAGGATAGATGGGAGATTAACTTAGTGGGTTTTTTTGCTTGTCAAGTTGGTTTAGGTAGGATTTCAATCCTTGAATCATCTTATTTTATTTTTCACAAAACCTCCTAAAAACACAGAGTTCTTTGGATCACTGGGTCTGGAATTCTTCATGTATGTATGAAAGCATGGCACCGTAACGTAGCTGAAGGTGTGTAGATTCCAAAAATATATAGTTTGCGGGGAGAATTTCCATGTTTCGGGACTGTTTCCTTAGAAAACGGGTAGGCTGTTCAAATTACAGAGCACTTTGATTTTTTCTTGTAATTGCATTTGTGCATGCGTCCCATTTGAGCTAGTTGGTGGCCACGTCTCTGTGTACATCCACACATAGGGCATACCGTTTGATTCAGAACATGTGGGAGATTGATATTTAGTGGGGGGTATTTCCAAGTTTTGGGGCTGTTTGAAATTGCAGAGCACTTAGATTTTTTTTTGTAATTACACTTGTGCATGTGTCCAATTTGAGCTAGTTGGTGGTCACGTCCCTGTGTGCATCCACGCATATAGCATACCGTTTGATTCAGAACATGTGGGAGATTGACATTAAGTGGGTTTTTTTGCCTGTCAAGTGGGTTTAGGTAGGATTTCAACCCATGAATCATCTTACTTTATTTTTCACAAAACCTCCTAAAAACACGGAGTTCTTTGGATTACTGGGTCCGGAATTCTTCATGTATGTATGAAAGCATGGGACCGTAACGTAGCTGAAGGTGTGTAGATTCCAAGAATATATAGTTTTGGGGGGCATTTCTAATATAGAGGGGTGTTTAGTCTGACAAATCTGAAAAGTTGCTGTAATTGGGCCATTGTTCATTGGCTCACTTTGTGGCTAGTTGATTCCACGATTGTGTTTGTAACCAAACATAGGGCATACCGTTTGATTCAGGACATTTAGGAGATTGAAATTTGGTAACTTTTTTTACATTACTTGGGATTTTGGCATGATTTCTACCTTTGAGAGTTTTTTTTAAATTTTTTTAGAAAATCTGCGAATTTCTACGAAGAACTGCGCCCACACCATTGATGGTACGAATGAACAAACTACAGAATTTTGTAGATAAAGGTGTGTGGATTTGAGAAATATATGGTTTGTGGGGGTTGTTTTGTGGGGAAAAATTGCAGACTGTTCAAATTCAGATTTGGCTGAATATTATTGCTGTTTCTGAGCCATTGTGCATTGTTTCACTTTGTGGCCATTTGCTTCCACGTCCACACATGGCATACCGTTTGATTCAGGACATTTGGTAGATTGATATTTAGTAACTTTTTTTACATTTCATGAGGTTTTGGCATGATTTCTACCTTTTGAAGTTGTTTTTTGTTCATTTTTTCAGACAAATGCGAAGTTCTACGAAGAACTGCGCCCACACCATTGATGGTATGAATGAACAAACTACAGCGTTACGTAGCTGAAGGTATGTAGATTCAGAGAATATATAGTTTTGCGGGGGTATTTCCAAGTTAGGGGGGTGTTCAGTTTGAAAAATCTGGGGAAATGCTGTTATTGGCTCACTGCGCATTGTTTTACTTTTTGACTAGTCGCTTCCAAGTCCGTGTGTGTAACCACACATATTGCATACCGTTTGATTCAGAACATTTAGGAGATTGATATTTAGTAACTTTTTTTTTTAAACATTTTTTAAAAGTTTTTTTTACATTACATGGGGTTTTGGTGTGATTTTGTAACTTTGAAATGTATTTTTCTCTATTTTTCCAGAAAATTGTGTAGAAATGCCTAATTCTACGAAGAACTGCGCCCACACCATTGATGGTATGAATGAACGAACTACAGTGCTACATAGCTGAAGGTGTTTATTTCTGAGTTATTAGGGTGTTTTGTGGAAAAAACTGCAGACTGTCCAAATTTGGAGTTGGCTAAATATTTTCGCAGTTTCTGAGCCATCGTGCATTGTCTCACTTTGTGGCTTTTCGCTTCCACGTCCGCGTGTGTAATCACACATATGGCATACCGTTTGATTCAGGACATTTGGGAGATTGATATTTGGTAACTTTTTTTTACATTCCATGGGGTTTTGGCATGATTTCTACCTTTTTGAATGTTTGATGTTCATTTTTTTTGAAAATCTGGTAAAAGTGCAAACTTCTACGAAGAACTGCGCCCACACCATTGATGGTATGAATGAACGAACTACAGCGTTACATAGCTAAAGGTGTGCAGAATATATAGTTTGTGGGGGGTATTTTTGAGTTGGGGGGGTGTTTTGTGGAAAAACTGCAGACTATTCAAATACAAAACTGGCTAATTTTTTTTTGCTACTACTGACATTTGGCACTGGTCACGCTCTGGGTAAGTTGGTAGCCATGTCTCTGGGTACACCCATGAATGTGGCATACCGTTTTATTAGGGAGGGGTTAGGCTTTCATATTTGAGATGCGTTTGAACTTACCTCCACAGTTTTTAGCTGAAATTCACATTTGATTTTGTCTCTGATTTTACAGTTGAGGAAAAAAAAGGAAAATGTGAGAAAATAACTTACAATTGGACGAAGAGCTGCGTCCAGGTATCTGCATTTTGATCGAAACTAACCTCACTCATAAAATCCTGCGGGTGTGTAGTTTCTAAAAATATCTCACTTGTGGGGATACTTTAGTTAATTTGGTAGATATTCTATGTTAACTGTCAGTAGTAGTTATACATTTTAATTTGGTGTAATATTCTTGAAGGTGCAGTTTTAGTTTGGGGGGGTCTCCTGTACAGGAAAAGTCGGGTACCTACATATATCTGGTATCGTTGTACTCGGGAGAATCAGAGCTTTTAGAAACAGTAAGATTTTTGTGTGTAACCTTAAAATAACTATAAGTAAAAATGGGAAAAATCCATGAAAATTTGCAAATTTTTCAATTTTTTTTACATATTTTACCCATAATTCCAGTAAAATTTCCAGAAACGTTACAAAATTCTGTTACCGTGTTAAAGTACACTTTGTGCTGAAAAAAAACAATGTATAATATTCCTGATTTAGTGCAAGGTTTCCTACTGTAAAATTAGTCTAAAGCGATTAAGGGCAAAATCCTGAAAATTCTTCTGGCAGTTAATGCAAAAAAAAAAAAAAATTCTCCTGGCAGTGAAAGGGTTAACGGACCTTTTGCCCACAACGTTTGTTTACCTTTTTGAAACAGAATATGCACATTTTAGTTGGTGTGCCAACCAGGATAAAAATGAGTAAAGGTATCTAAAACTGACAATTTTTATTTATTTTCTTAAAGGGCAAACTGTGAGGTTTCCCGGTCTGGAAACCCTATATTATAACATATATCATGTTATGATAAATTCTAACAGGTTAAAGAATTTTCAAATCGAAGCCAAATATAGAAAACACAGTTTATAACCACACAGATAATAGAACTTTGACACAAACCCTGAACCCTGGAACAAAATCCTGTAAAAAAGGAGAAATGGCATTGCCAGGAGCCATAACAGTTACAATTATTCCCAAAGAAATTGAATAAAAGTTAATGGCTAGGCTTAGATATTTTACCTATTTCATATCTTTCAAGGTCCAACTCCCAGTTGTTGAATACACTTTTTAAAAACGATTCAACCAATCAAGAGATTTTAAAAAAGCCGGCAGTTTGTGTAACAGGCGAGCCTCAGCATCGGAAACTCTAGTGTATCCCTGCAGCTCTCCAGTGTATGTGCACCAGCTCTGCTTTTGTCCACTACACGCATCCGCTGTTTCAGACCTCTATTCTGCCAGTATGTTGTAAGAAAACAGCCAAAAGGAGCAATGTCATAAGCTGAACTTACACTACTGAGAGGGGTACTCCCTTAGCATAGTAACATAGTAATTAAGGTTGAATAAAGACATTCGTCCATCAAGTCCAACCTATTCACTTTTTTTTTTAACCCTACCTAACAGTTGATCCAGAGGAAGGCAAAAAAACCCAGCTAAAAAAGGGGGAAAAAATTCCTTCCTGACTCCAAACGGCAATCGGAAAGTATCCCTGGATCAACCAGATCTATATGCATTAATACCAGTAATTCTCAATATTTTTTAGTTTTAGAAACTTATCCAGGCCTTTTTTAAAGTTATTCAATGAACTTGCCATTACCACCTCTGCTGGAAGACAGTTCCACAGTTTCACCGTTCTCACTGTAAAGAAACCTCTCCTAACTTGAAGATGAAACTTCTTTTCTTCCAACCTTAAAGGATGTCCACGAGTCCTCTGATATGACCTATTAGTGAACAATGCACCAGAGAGTTCACTGTATGGGCCATTAATATATTTGTATACGGTTATCATGTCCCCACGCAAGCATACAAACTACTTGTAATTTCTATACTAATTTTTTTCTTTTTCTTCTGACAATATTGTATTTTTCAGCTCTCCAGATCCAGGAGAAAATTCAAGCAAAGTTAAAGGGAAAGAATGTGCCCTATGCTCTAATATTGCTCAACAAGGAAGCAAAATGTGTGCAAGTTGCATGAACCCTTCTGCAACAATGTTACAAGAACAAATTCAACGAACTATGTCTAATGTATTCCAATCCTCCATGGATACACTAATTACCAAAGTAACTTCGGCTACTTTCAACAAAGTGAAACTTATATCAGAAGATGGGGTGAAATAGATTAAGCAACCTATGATAATGTCTCCCCAGCAACATTAGAATATCTAATCACAAAGATGAGGTCCACATTTCAGATATCGGACCCTTCAGATAAAAGCAAAGGAGACCTAATGTTTTCAAACAAAGCCACGTCAAACGCTCTGTTTCATGTTCATGAACAAATGACGGAAATAATCAAGTCAGAATGGGAAAATCCAGATAGGAGATTTAATATATCTCAGAATATGACGAGAAATTACCCATTTAACAAACAAGACTCCAAAACATGGGACGAACCACCAAAAATAGATACCCCTATAGACAAAATAGCAAAGAAAATTGCACTAGCTACAGACGACTGGGTGCCCTTAAAGGACCCTATGGAAAGAAAGGAAGAAGCGGCACTAAAAAGAACATATGTTCCAGCGGGGGCAGCCATTCGTCCTGCTATTGGCATAACAAGTATAGCAAGAGCCAATCGAATCTGGATTAAAGACCTGGAGGAGGCGATTACAGAAGGTGTACCCAGAAATTAACTGATGAAGCTAATACAGGACATCAAATTAGAAAATAATTTTATAGCAGAAGCCTTCATGGACTCACTAAAACTTTCGGCTAAATGGCTCAATCAACAGTAGCAAGACGTGCATTGTGGTTAAGACAATGGAGGGTAGACAACCAATCAAAGCAGGGTCTTACCAACCTTCCATTTAAAGGCAATCTTTTATTTGGACCTGATTTGGATGAAGTAATAGAAAAGAACTCAGTGAAAAAATCTCTTCCAAACTATAGAAAATTTAGAAAAGAATTTCCATCAACCTCCTCAATGGGACATTCCTTACAACAAGCAAAACAATATCGTCCGGGTAGACCGTTCTTTCAAAAACAAAACTGGAACCAAGATCGTTCCTTTCGTGACACAAAAACTTCAAGAGGAAGGGGCAAGAAAACCTTATGACTACCAATACAATCTAGGGGGGAGACTAACCAATTTTATAACAAATTGGCAAGAATCAAAAGCCGACACTTGTGTGATACAAACAATATCTCGAGGTAACCGGATAGAATTCTCCCAATTACCACCAAAGAAAAGGTTTATAACCTCACAAAACCCAAAGAATATCCAAGCCATGCTGGAGTTGAACAATATCCTACAGGAACTGTTAGATGGGTCAGTAATAGAACAAGTTCCAATTCAACAGCAAAAACAAGGTATTTACTCCACCCTTTTCCTCAAGAAGAAAAAGAACAGAACATTCAGGGCGATATTAGATCTCAGATTTGTAAACCAGTTTATAATACTATCCAAATTCAAAATGGAAACCCTCAAAACAATAACCAATCAGATACAAAAAGGAGACTGGATGATCAAAATCGATTTACAGAATGCTTATCACCATATACCAATACATCCAAAACACAAGAAATACTTAAGATTTCACATCCTGAATCATCACTTTCAATACAAATGTCTACCATTTGGTCTGTCATCCTCTCCACGCACTTTCACGAAGGTTCTGTCACCACTAATAGCATCCCCAAGAATTCAGAAGATAGAGATTTTTGCGTACCTAGACGACATCCTGATAAAAACACAGGACGAGGCCAATCTGTTGACAGTTTCAACATATGTTCAAGAAACACTAACTCGACATGGTTGGCTAATAAACCTAGAAAAATCAAGCCTAACTCCATCCCAAGTAATACAATTTTTGGGGACAACGATAGAGACAAACAACCTTCAACTTCGACTCCCTACCGAACGCAAATTAGATGTGATCATGGAGGTAAAGAAACTAATCTCTCGACCGTACTCAACGACCGAGATATGCCAAAGAGTCCTGGGGAAATTTGTGGCAACCTCAGAATCAGTAATATGGGCCATGTTTCATATAAGGCCACTACAACTCAATCTCCTTCAACAATGGAGAAACCAATCTCCCCCAAACCAGACAATATTACTTCCATCAACAGTCAGAAACAAGATGAAGTGGTGGACACACACAAAAAACTTCAGACCAATAAAAATCTATTTCCATACCTGGATCATAATTACAGCAGATGCAAGCCCCCTAGGTTGGGGAGCATGCTGCGAAGGTCAACAAACTCAAGGAGTATGGGACCAATTCTGGAAAACCCAGAATCAAAATGTCAGGGAGATGAGAGCAGTCTTCCAGGGACTAAAAGCATTTTATTTTCTGATCAAGGATGCACCAGTACAAATCCAATCGGACAACATAGCGGTAGTCTACTACCTGAACAAACAGGGTGGAACCAAGAGCAGGAGTCTCTGGTCCCAGACGGAGGAAATATTCAACTGGGCAGAAAACAAGATAAAACAACTAAGGGCGATCCACATTCCAGGGAAAGAAAACATACAAGCAGACACATGTTCAGTCCAATAGAATGGAGTCTGGAACAATCTATATTCAATCAACTAACTTACAGATGGGGCAAACCTCTGATAGATCTGATGGCAACGAGAGAGAATACAAAAGTACCGAAATTCTGTACCAGATACTCAGACACCAAAGCATTAGCCACAAATGCCTTTTCCACAAGATGGTATTCTCATCTAATGTATGCTTTCCCTCCAATAGCGCTGATCCCCAGAACCCTCAGGAAAATAGAGGAAGACAAAGCCCAGGTAATTATCATCCTCCCATTCTGGCCAAGGAGACCCTGGTTCCCCTGGGTACATAGGCTGGCACAAGCACCACCTATATCCTTACCAATGATTCCCAACTTAATAACCCAGGGAAATCTAATTCACTCCAACCTGAAACAACTAAAATTGACGTCATGGCTACTGAACTCAAACCCATGAGGGAAGCGGGGCTATCCGACAAAGTGATACATACCTTAATGTCTTCCAGAAAGAAAACGACTTCGCATGCATACTATAAGTCATGGGGAAAGTTTCTAAACTGGTGTAGAGAAAAAGGAAGACAAACTGAGGATATAAAGGTAGACACAATCCTAGAATTTCTACAAGATGGACTAGATAAACAACTCAGTATTGCTACATTAAAGAGAGAGATAACTGCTATATCTGCTGTTACTAACAAAAAATGGGCAACAGAACCAATGGTTATCAGGTTCTTCAGAGGAGTGAGACATCTAAAACCTCAATATAAATCTCCTGTTCCCCCATGGGACCTAACAAAAGTATTAGAAATGTTCCAACAGGAGCCATTTGAACCAATAGATCAAACGGATATCAAAGAATTAACACTCAAAACCGTTTTCTTAATAGCAATAACGTCAGGACGAAGAATATCCGAGCTAAACACTAAAGTGTATCCCACCATATCTGACTTTCCAGGGAAACAACTTAATACTAAAACCAGATGCAAAATTCATCCCAAAAGTAGCTACAAACTTCCATATAAATCAGGAAATAGTCTTACCATCACTAGTAGATGCAACAGATCAAAATGAATTAGACATAGGTAGAACGATAAAACAATACCTACTCAAAACACAAGATTTCAGAAAACTGAATACCTGTTTGTTAATTTTACAGGACCTAAAAAAGGGCAACAACCAGTGACTCAAACCATATCTTCCTGGATCATAAGTGTGATCAAGTAAGCATACACAATGGCAGAAGGCAGCATGCCAAACAAAATAACAGCGCATTCCACCAGAGCGATGGCGGCGTCATGGGCATTCCAAGCAAAAGTTACTCCTTCGGAAATTTTCAGGGCAGCAACCTGGACCTCGATGTCCACATTTATTAAACATTATAAGTTAGACGTAATTGACAAACAGAAAGCTGAATTTGCTTCCAAAATTATGGAGGCAGCAAAACATGTTAAATAAATACTCTATAAACTTAAAGTAAGCGGTGTCCCTCCCTTCAATCATATATTACGTGGTAAATCCCATGCACTTCCACTGACGTGGAAGGACCAGGGAAAACAGAAAATCAAAACTATACTCACCGTGATTTTCTTTTCCTGGTCCTGAGACGTCAGTGGAAGTAGCTCCCTCCCTTCTTATATAACTATTCCTCCAACAGATACAGTTGATAAAGACACAGAGGTAGGAGGGAGGGAGGGCTAAGAAGAAGGGGGTATTCCCCCGAAACGTTGTGACGTGGTTATGTGTGGCTTCACAATAAAAATTTCTAAAGATTTGGAGTGCGACCCTCAGTTACCTTTTTTCCCGGGAGGGCTAATAACTTTATTGGGTAAACCGGCCTGTCACATGGGGTCTAAAGGTGTTTAACCCATGCACTTCCACTGACGTCTCAGGACCAGGAAAAGAAAATCACGGTGAGTATAGTTTTGATTTTCTGTTTTCTAGTGTATGATGTGGTTAAAGGGTATGTCCACCACTCAAACCAACATTTCGATTACAATAGATCATCCCCCTAAACCTAGACCACGCAATCTTTTCAATTTGGTCTGGCCCCCATTTGCTGCTTCTTCTGTGCATGGAAAAGCAGCAAAAGGCAGCCGAGGGAACGAAGGCTGGTAGGTATACATAGAAGCTGATTAGAGTGGTCTTAGAAGCTGATTAGGGTTTTAACCTAGCATGGTCTAAGTTTTGAAGGGTGTCTATTATATCTGAATTTATTGTTTGGGTGGACTTACCCTTTAAGAACCGAAATAGGCTAATAAACTGGAAGGTTTACTTAACTCTGGCTAATGAACTGGTGGGCTGACTAAAACTGGTTGGAGGAGGCTGATTTTACCACAGGCCAGTGAAAGGGAAAATAGGGATAAAAGCTGATGACAGTTTAAAGCTAAGGCCCACATTCATTGCTCTGACCTATAAGGAAGCCCAGAGCAGAGCAATGAATGTTGGTCTCAGAGAACAAAGACTAGTAGTTATACCCCACGCATACTCTCTACACATATTCCCAGCAGATATATGTCATACAGTGTCCCCAAACCTTTATCAAAGGCTTACCTGACCTCCTGTTCCTCCTCCTCAGCCTCACACTCTGAAACTAAAATACTGCTGCAGATAAGGAGGAGCTTCTGTCCTGTGCCCAGGACCTGCCGTTTTTATTTTTTGTCACTTCCGCATTGCTCTGTGTTGTCCGGTTAGCAGTGTCTGTTCTGAGTAAAGTTTTTTTTTTTTTTTTTTTTAAAGGCAACTTACGGTTTTTTTCCGTCATAACGGAAACTGCTAACCGGTCAATGCGGAAAAAATAAAAACGACAGGTGCACACGATAGAAGCTCCTCATCCTGTATTGGGCGGTATATGTGACACCCACATCAAAAATGGAGTTCGCTTAAATAAAACCGGAAATGTACATTTTAGTTTCCATGGTGACAGTTTCCAATGAGACTTTGTGTAGTCGCAATTGGGCAGGGCTGTAATTCGCAACATACAGGTGAGGTGTGTGTTTTTCTTTAAAGCAGGTTAGAGAAACTGGTACTGGTTTAGTAGCGTAGAACAGGGGTCGCAATTGTGTCAGGGCCCGCTGGCATCAAAAGAGGTGACTTGCAGGCTCCACATCACGCACAGTGGTTTCTGCCTGCGCCTTTCCAGGCAAAGTAACACTGAGTCCCTGGGGTTTCCGTCCCGTGCCAGTGTTCGTTTGGGTTTGCTGCATGTAAATAGACACAAGGGGCAAGCGCAGGATTTTCACGGGGGCGATTCCTGCATGGGTTACCATGGACAACGTGCAATGATGTCATTAACACCTTGCATATTGATTTACATTAAGTGTAGCTTTATAACACAATCATCATTTTTAACCCTAGAACTGTTTAATGTAAAAAATCAGTCATTTTTATTACTATATTCTTACTGAATGAGCCTCCTGTGCTGCGGTGTGTGCTCATATCCAGCTCCCAACCGCAGCGAGGGGATCGAGGTTTTGTAAGTTTAGTGGATATGTACACTGAAATAATGCACATGAGGAAGGGGACACACTCCGAAAAGTTGTGCACACACGAAGCATGTCACAAAATGAGTTAAAAATCTTTAAGAGTGCGTTTTTCTACAATCAAAAACTACAAACACTGAATTAGTAACCTAGAGTTATTAGATAGCTGGAGCTGGAAGCTGTACACATGCTACAAATGGCAGCTAGATCCTTGGACCTACCTGTTGGGAAGGGCAAGCCAGATCTCATGGGGGTGGGCCTAGGGGGTAACTTTACCATGGAGGAGGAAACCAGGCAGAAAAGAACACTGAGGTAGGGGGTGGGAAGGGAATAGAACAAAAAAACATATGTACAGCTTACAGCCCCAGCTATCAAATAACTTAAGGTTACTATTTCAGTGTACATATCCTTTCATATCTCAGCATGGGAGCATCTTTGAACAAAGTAAGTAAAAAGAAAACAGGTTTTTGGTCAGTGAATGAAAAGGTTAAGCTTTTGTTTTTGGTGGATTGGACTTGCCCTTTAATGGAAAGTGTGGGTTATATAGTGAATAATGTATCCCCTACTATAAATTACAAGAATTGTAGCTGTCACTGAGGAGTTCTGTGTCTATATAAAAGTACAAAGACACAGGCTGAGTTATACAGGTCAGGGAACGTTGTGTACCACTCATGAAATATAAGGGAAAATGTATCCCCTACTGTTCAGTATCAAGGATATTAGAAGAGTTCCATGACCATGTAAAAGGATTTTTATAAAGGAAACGGGACTCAGAGGTGACTTCTTATATCCTTATAATTAACAGTAATCAAAGGACAGTAAACTGTAAATCAAAGTGCTTTGTAATTTCAACAGCCTACCCCTTTTCAAAAGAAACAGCCCCGAAACTTTGAAATACCCCACACAAACACACAAACTATATTTTTAGAATCTACACACGTTCAGCTACATACCGATGCCATGCTTTCACACATACATGAAGAATTCCAGGCGCTGTCATCCATAGAACAACGTGCTTTTAGGAGATTTTGTGAAAAAATAAAATAAGATGATTCAAAGGTTGAAATACTACCTAATCCCACTTGACAAGTAAAAAACCCCACTAAATGTCAATTTCCCACGTGTCCTAAATCAAACGGTATGCCATATGCATGGGTGCACACAGAGACATGGCCACCAACTAGCTCAAATGTACAAGTGCAGAGAGGACAGTGGCATGTGCAGGGGAGCCCTCCCCCGCACATACATATGGTAGGGCACCCTATCCCATCCCAAACCGCTAAGTTTGTTTGTTAAAAAAGTGTGCAGAACTCTACTTACAATCCTTCGCTCCCCCTGCATTCTGTATTGCGGCAGCTGCATGCTGGTCTGGCCCTCTGCTTGTTGGAACTGCAATCGGGGCTGGAGATTAGAGTGATTGTAAGTAGAGTTCTGCACACTTTTTTTTTTTTTTTAAACAAACCTAGTGGTTTGGGTTGGGCTAGGGTCCTGTACCATATGTGAAAAGTTAATTTTACAGGTGGACATCTTTAGGTCAGCCCACCAGTTCACAAACCATTGTTAAGTCATCCCTCCAGTTCACAAACCATTGTTAAGTTAGCCCTCCAGTTCACAAACCAGCTTTACAGTCAACCCTTCATATCTGTTGTATTCAATTAGATCAACTGAACTTGAAATATAGTTCTTGAAGACGTTTCGCTAGTCATCCGACTGGCTTTCTCAATTCAGAATGACTTGTACAAGAATCTGTGGCAATTATGTACCCTGGAAAATCCCAATTAGCATATCCATATCTAAGAGGTGTTTAGGAACCCCCAGAGTAGGGGTTATAACAGCATTGTACATGGCAGACAGTTGCTGTTTTACCACCTTACTCTGGGCGTTCCTAACACCTCTTAGCCACTATCCAATCACACCGTAACACCTGCGTGATATGCTATTGGATTTTCCAGGGTACATAATTGCCACAGATTCTTGTACAAGTCATTCTGAATTGAGAAACCAGTCGGATGACTAGCGATGTCTTCAAGAACTACATTTCAAGTCCAGTTGATCTAATTGAATACAACAGATATACCATGACCTGGATGAATGAGAACCTTCACAAGCATAGTCAACCCTTTAGTTCACAAACCATTGTTAAGTCATCCCTCCAGTTCACAAACCACTGTTAAAGGAATAGTTCACAATAAAAGTGAACTATTCCTTTAATGTATTGATTGAAGCCTGGGAGGTTAAGGAGCTATATATGTATAGAAATGGGATAGTATACTCCATGCAGAGTGCAGATAGAGACCAAATTATTTCAATACATCCACAAAATAGAAGCCTAGTGCACATCCAATTAATTTGCTTATCTTTTACTTTACCATTGTATTGCGACTTAAAAAGCCTGCCCTTCTCTCTGGATAATTAAGGCAATTAGTTCATAACTTGGCCAAATTATTTTAAGCCCAGCAACCACTTAATGGTTTGCTTTATTCTGCTGGGTCCTAACTTTTAACCTTTTTTACTAAGTAACTTTGTACCTTTTTAGGAGACGTAATAAACTTTGTCTTTGTATCATTACCTGTCTTTTATGAGATGAAAGTCCCTGCTGCTCTTTTGCTTGCTTTCTTTTCTCTCAACTTTTAGTACTTGAACACATGATCCCTTCGCACGATCCCACCTCTGCAAAAATGACAGATCCCGACTGCTTCCTGGTTCTAATCCACTATAGCGCGCTATAATGGATTAGAAACAGGAAGCGGTCGTAGATTTTCAGCTCTGCGGCGGATCGCACAAAAGGTAAATAATATTACCTTCGTCCCTTGCTCCTGAGATATTGTTGAAGAATGGAAGGTAAGGCAAGCTCCTTAACCCCTGGGCTTCAATCAATACATTAAGGAATAGTTCACTTTTGGAGAAACTATTCCTTTAAGACAACCTTCCAGTACATAAAAAATTGTTAGAGGATAACTGTATTGCCTCAATGCATTTTTTTTTAAAAACTGCTTTCAAAAGAGTAATGGTATGCAGCCCTCTGCCTTCAATTAGCCACACTGTAAGGCGGTGTAACAATTCTGTCTGGCTGTAGCTGTCACTCAAAACTAGCATGTGAGAAACACCTCCTCCACCCATCCTTGATCAGCTTGATTATGTAGGCTGTATCCTAGCAACTGAACAGTTCAAGTTTGTTTGACTGGCAGAGAGGAGAGAGGTTGTAACAGACATTCCCATCACCCATGGCAAATGATATGTTAATCATGGCCCTGGGCCATCTAGGAGGCAGGCTTTTAGCACTCATCTTTGCTGTGTGATATCTAAGGGAAGGCAGCACGATGGTAAATGAGAGTAACATTTCAGCTGCTGGAACTGTGGACATGTTGGGGAGATTTTTTTTTGGGTATTGTTGTCCTTTAAGTCAGCCCTCCAGTTCACTAACCCATTGTTAAAGAAGCTCACTAGCTCGAAAACCATTGTTAAGTCACCCCTCCAGTTCATAAAGCATTGTTAAAGGGCATGTCCACCCTTCCTAATAACTTTTGACATAATGTTCTCCTTGCTCCCCCAGCCCCAACCGCTATATTTGTATAGACAGAAACAGCCCCGATAGTATCTTACCTTCCCTCTTTCCTCCACCATTCAGGACTACCGGCAGCCACGTCCGGATGGCCGGTCCGGCCCCCTGCTTGCATTTTCGCGCAAGCAGAGGGCTTGGCAGTGCGGCAGAGGAAAGAAGGAAGGTAAGTAACTATCGGGCACTTTCTATCTATACAAATATAGCGGTTGGGGCTGGGGGAGCAAGAGAACATTATGTCAAATTTATTAGGAAGGGTGGACATGCCCTTTTTGACATAATGTTCTCCTTGCTCATTAAAAGGGGAACTGGCTCAACTAAGCTACTAACTCCACCCCCTGTCCTTAAAGTTTTTTTGAAATTAGGTTGGCAATGCTGTTCTCTGTGTGCCAGTCCATTCACAATACTTTGTGTGCCAGTCCATACACCATACCACAAGTTGTTTCTTATTCAGATATAGAGAAACTGGTGTTTTGAATAGGAGAACCAGTTTAAGCCACTGAAAAAACACTGCAGACAGACATGTACATACCCCTGGCACATAATTCAGTGGAGTCCAGCCTGGCCCAAGTTGGTTTTGGGCATGCACATTGGCACCAAAGCCTGCAAAATAGCCATTTGAATAAGAAACGGGCATTTTGCAATAGTTAAACCAGTTTGGGCCACTGAAAAACACTGCAGACTGACCTACCTTCCCCCTCCCTGACTAAGCTCCATGTTTAAAAACAGCTTATCGTGCATAAGAGGAAATATACGCGCGATCAGCTGTTTTAAAAACGGCCCAACTGATAGTTCGGGTCCGGTCTTTTAAACAGCTGGTTGCTTAATGCTTCCTTTATATGCGCAATCAGCTGTTTAAAAACAGCTGATTCCGGGCCCAGTTGCGGGGGGAGTTATGCCACTGCAGACAGACACGTACATACCACTGGGATATAATTCAGTTTAAACAAGCTATGAATGTGGGTCTCACAGATAGACACAGACTAGTAGCTACCCTTCTTTCTCACCCCACACAACAACATTTCCAGTCAAGGCAACAGATAAATGTCTGACAGTGTCTTCCAAAAGTTAAGTACTTAACTGACCACCTGTCAATTCTCCTCTAGTCCTCTGCTTCTAGACCTCCCACTCTGAAACTCAGAAGTAATTCAGCAGCAGGAGGAGGAAGAGTTTCTGACCTGTACTCAGATTAGGCAAGCCCCTCACTTATCCCTACCTGCCGGTAGTGTCAGTTTTTTAAGTAAAAAAAACCCAAAAACTTCACTCATACCTGACACTGCTAGTCGGGGACAAAACCAGGACAATACGAAAAAACTAAACGGGGCATAGAGAACTGGGGCGAGTACTATTTTCAATTCCTGTAAGATCCACTAGATGGTGTATACACTCCTGTAAAGCTAAATGACGTAGCTAATAGAGATTGATACATAGGTTAATTTAAATAAGGTAACAACCTTACACTGACAAATAGGAAACAATCAGGAGATTCAATAAAAGTTTTCATCGTTTAAAATGGTGCTAATTTTGCCCCAACCAATCAATGTTAGCTTTCAAAGGTTAAAGAAGATCTGATTGGTTGGGAAAAAATTAGCACCATTTTAAACATAAGAACTTTTATTGAATAACCCTGTATAT
Source organism: Hymenochirus boettgeri (assembly GCA_019447015.1). NCBI lineage: Eukaryota > Metazoa > Chordata > Amphibia > Anura > Pipidae > Hymenochirus > Hymenochirus boettgeri. The sequence goes on along the minus strand of CM033476.1, from coordinate 227,586,345 downwards.
TTCTATTAATAGCATATTCATCGTAAGGAAGAAAATGGGGCTTGTTTAAGAATGATCTTTCCTCAAGAATATCTACAGAAGAAACTTTTGTTACTAGATAATTTAATGTTATTGTACAAATTTGAAAAGGACACAGATCGAATTTTATTCAGACTGTATTCACTTATGCTTTTTTATTAATCGTAACAGTAGAGTATGTTTTAATCAATGATGATACTTAGGCTTTTTATATCACAACAAGCGTAATAATGTATTTTATGACAAGGATCACATTTATTGATGGTTTTTTGTAATTTATACTGATAATGATATTTTATTCACAATGCACTTTTGTATTTTGTATGTAAGGGCGGAGCTACACACTTATGTGGAGTGATTTCACTATAAATTCTCTGCACTTTGTAGTGTTTTGTTATACCTGAAGAAGGGGGTTTTGACCCCCCCAAAACGTTGAATACCTGGTTTATTGCAACACTCAATAATAAAAAGTTACTAGTTACTATTTGAGTGCCGTCCCTGCATCTATATACTGACTCATAGCGAACTGGGACTTACTTTAAAATCCAAATAATCACCAAATTATCCAGGACACGGATAAATCCATGATTTCTTTTGACATAATGTTCTCCTTGCTCATTAAAAGGGGAACTGGCTCAACTAAGCTACTAACTCCACCCCCTGTCCTTAAAGTTTTTTTGAAATTAGGTTGGCAATGCTGTTCTCTGTGTGCCAGTCCATTCACAATACTTTGTGTGCCAGTCCATACACCATACACAAAGTTAGTTTCTTATTCAGATATGAGTAAGAAACTGGTGTTTTGAATAGGAGAACCAGTTTAAGCCACTGAAAAAACACTGCAGACAGACATGTACATACCCCTGGCACATAATTCAGTGGAGTCCAGCCTGGCCCAAGTTGGTTTTGGGCATGCACATTGGCACCAAAGCCTGCAAAATAGCCATTTGAATAAGAAACTGGCATTTTGCAATAGTTAAACCAGTTTGGGCCACTGAAAAAACACTGCAGACTGACCTACCTTCCCCCTCCCCTGACTAAGCTCCATGTTTAAAAACAGCTTATCGTGCATAAGAAGGAAATATACGCGCGATCAGCTGTTTTAAAAACCGGACCCAACTGATAGTTCGGGTCCGGTCTTTTAAACAGCTGGTTGCTTAATGCTTCCTTTATATGCGCAATCAGCTGTTTAAAAACAGCTGATTCCGGGCCCAGTTGCGGGGGGAGTTATGCCACTGCAGACAGACACGTACATACCACTGGGATATAATTCAGTTTAAACAAGCTATGAATGTGGGTCTCACAGAATAGACACAGACTAGTAGCTACCCTTCTTTCTCACCTCCACACAAACACATTTCCAGTCAAGGCAACAGATAAATGTCTGACAGTGTCTTCCAAAAGTTAAGTACTTAACTGACCACCTGTCAATTCTCCTCTAGTCCTCTGCTTCTAGACCTCCCACTCTGAAACTCAGAAGTAATTCAGCAGCAGAGGAGGAGGAAGAGTTTCTGACCTGTACTCAGATTAGGCAAGCCCCTCACTTATTCCTACCTGCCGGTAGTGTCAGTTTTTTAAGTAAAAAAAACCCAAAAGACTTCACTCATACCTGACACTGCTAGTCGGGGACAAAACCAGGACAATACGAAAAAACTAAACGGGGCATAGAGAACTGGGGCGAAGTACATATTTTCAATTCCTGTAAGGATCCACTAGATGGTGTATACACTCCTGTAAAGCTAAATGACGTAGCTAATAGAGATTGATACATAAGGTTAATTTAAATAAGGTAACAACCTTACACTGACAAATAGGAAACAATCAGGGAGATTCAATAAAAGTTTTCATCGTTTAAAATGGTGCTAATTTTGCCCCAACCAATCAGATGTTAGCTTTCAAATGTTAAAGAAGATCTGATTGGTTGGGGAAAAATTAGCACCATTTTAAACGATAAGAACTTTTATTGAATAACCCTGTATATTTCTATTAATAGCATATTCATCGTAAGGAAGAAAATGGGGCTTGTTTAAGAATGATCTTTCCTCAAGAATATTCTACAGAAGGAAACTTTTGTTACTAGATAATTTAATGTTATTGTACAAATTTGAAAAGGACACAGATAGCAATTTTATTCAGACTGTATTCACTTATGCTTTTTTATTAATCGTAACAGTAGAGTATGTTTTAATCAATGATGATACTTTATGCTTTTTATATCACAACAAGCGTAATAATGTATTTTATGACAAGGATCACATTATATTGATGGTTTTTTGTAATTTATACTGATAATGATATTTATTCACAATGCACTTTTGTATTTTGTATGGTAGAGGGCGGAGCTACACACTTATGTGGAGTGATTTCACTATAAATTCTCTGCACTTTGTAGTGTTTTGTTATACCTGAAGAAGGGGGTTTTGACCCCCCCAAAACGTTGAATACCTGGTTTATTTGCAACACTCAATAAATAAAAAGTTACTAGTTACTATTTGAGTGCGCCTCCCTGCATCTATATACTGACTCATAGCGAACTGGGACTTACTTTAAAATCCAGAATAATCACCAAATTATCCAGGACACGGATAAATCCATGAATGTCCTGGACAGTTGCGAGGTATTTACTTATCTTAACTGTAAGCTCACTTGGACAGGGTCATCTTTCTTATTGTATGTGCCATATTGGAATGTACTGCAATATACAACTGCACCTTTATATATTGTTTGGAAATGACTAAATAAGGAAGTGATACACAGTTATTCTGAGGTGTAAGTCAGGGAAAATATGTTTGACTGCATTTCTCTTTAATTAAGGTGTTCGTTTAAATAAAAAGGGCATGGCACAATCCCAACCTCACAATTACAATTTTTCTGCAGATTCCATGGACTGGGAAGATGAAGTTAATGGAACAGCAAATCTTTTTAGCCGTGTTGCCAAGTTAATGGATTACATGGACAATGAGGAAGTTGAGTATGAACAGGACTCTCAAGCAAAACTGCAAGAACATAAGTTCCACTACATACATGAGCTAAACAAGCCCAACAAGTCCAACAAGCCTTTTAAACATGTTGATGAATCTATTAATTATTTTAAGAAGTAAGTTTAATCATTATCACAAGGTGTGGAATAGCTGGAAACTTAGAGCAAACATTCTAGTCTAGTCTTCTTATGTTGTTAAAATGAGGCTCATTCTACAGCTAAATTTAAAGTGCATCTGACATCATAGCCAATGATTGGCTGCTGTTTCATTTGCTGGCTCCTCTGCACATGCTCAAGCTTATAAAAAGCTCGTTGAGCATAGGGAGGAAGTATATACCTTCGCCAGAAAGGAATAGAACTTATCATTTAATATCTGGTTACAAATGCACAAAAAGGACTGTTAAAAATAGCAGTTGGGATTTCAGGCACATAACTGACAAGAGACCAATTTTTCATTTTAAGGGGGGGCATGCCCTTTAAAGGAATCATACACTGTAAAAATGACTTTGCCTCATTTCAGTCTATAAAGGAATGCATGTAAACTGCACTTATTCTGATGTGTTTCTGTTGCTGCGTGACTTTAATCCAGTACTTGTTTCGCTCATGTTCAGTCCCTCAGCCCCCTGCCAGACCATCTAACTCTCTGTGAGGACAAGCATACTCAGTAATCCCAATGAGGCTGCATTGGGAAAGGGAATATCTCACCATTGCAGCTACAGCAAAACTATACATAACAGATGAGTTTATGATACTAAGGCAGTTGATTGACAGCTGAAATGTAGGGTGTTTCAGACTGGATATCTAAAGAAATAGGGGATAGATCAACAAAAAAATGTACAGTGATAATAGTTTCCAATAATGGGCAATTTAAAATTTTTCCCCCCCAAATGTACATATCTTTTAATGGTACAGCAAAGTAAGAGCAATTGGCTGCTTATAGAATTAGTTAACCTTAATAGCTGGCACCATGTCACAGCATCTGGGGGTGGAGTATGTTTAGTCACTTTACATGCATATTTGGTTAGAAATTATTTAGAAAGGCACATGAAGCATTTTATTGCTCAGTAAGAATGCTTTTTATTAATCAGAAAATGCTCCTTAACTTGACCTTTTTCTACAAACAAGTTTGCCTAAAAAAGTTTTATTATTAAAAGAGGAAGAGGGGAGACTATGATCAGTGTTAATCAGGAACGTCCAAACTGTGGACTTCTCTTTCCAGACGTTTGAAAACCACAACTCCCAGGATTCATCAACCACAAAGGGAAGCCTGGGAATGCTATGTGTTGTAGTTTTGAATACCTGAGAGGTCACCGGTTGAACATCCCTTTTCTAAAGGTCAGCACTTTAGTAAAAAAAAAAAGGGGAGCAAAAACGATCCATTTAATGTGCTTGTTGACTGGCAACAAAGTTACAATTAAAGTTGGGTACATCAGTCAGGGAAAATGACATTTAACAAAGGCACGTGCTTTAATATTTAAGTTCAGCTTTCATACAATAAAACATTAAGCAAATCACATCCCTGCAGGAACTTAAGCAGATGCAGCATCTACACTCACCGGGGATGAAACATCTTTTTTTCTTCACTTTATAGTGCAGGGAACAAAACCCTTATAGTCTGGTAAAACTGAGTGTTCACATCCAGGACTATTACCCATGATTTTTGCCATACTCTTTACTGTTTTGTTGTACTGCGCATAGAAGACAGAGTCTTTTAGGACCTGTCAGAGGACGCGGCAGAGGAGCGATCGATTGGGAAAGTTCCTTACCTTCTCTCCTGGCTCTTGCAGGTTTTATTGACGAACGGAAGGTAAGACACCGCTCCTTTACCTGCCATTCTTCAATAAAACTGAATACCAAAATTTTGATACCAGTAGAAAGACCCTTTAAACGCATTATATGTAATACACTGAGAACTTGGCAGTGCATACCTTGTTGAAGTAAAATGTTTTGTACTAACTTTATGCTGTCTTTAAACAGTGACTCTATATTTCTGTAAAAATAAACTGAAGTAACATAATAACATCCAATACCCCCCCAAAAATACCCCAAATCCTAACTTGATTCTGTTTGGCAGTCAAACTAATCCCTAGATAATTGATAGTACTACTTAATTATTACCACATAAAACAATGTGCCTACTGTAGATTGCCTAGATTTCTTAAAAATCAGAGATGTTTGATGGCTAAATAAATTTGATCATTTTAACCAATAGAAATTAGCTTTGACACTAGAAAGATTTCTACCTTGTGATGATACAGTATAACGATAATCATTATGTTTCAGCAGATTTTTATTCTTTGAACACATAAAACTTTGTCAAAAAAAAAACAGAGTGATATAGTGCTACATATATAAAATTATTTTGGTTTGATTAAGTCAGTTTGAAGAATTCTAATTTTGCTCCTGTGATTTGCAGTTAACCATTTTAGTTAGATTGTTAAATGCTGTAATGATAAATGATATTTTGTGAAATCTTTTACAGTTTGGGCCAGAATTCCTCAAAATCTAAAGGGGCCAATATAAACCAAGGCTTTCTTGTCACTGTGCCTAAGCCTTTCCAGATGTCTCTTCGAGAAATTGAGAGGAAGGACAAAATGAAGTTACGTTCTTTATCAGTCTCATTGGATGCAGAAAATGAAGAGGATTCAGAATGCCTGAAACAGTTTCGTGCTCAGTCAGTTCCAGCTGAAGTTTTTCTGCCTTTATACAATGAATTGATGGAGCAAAATGACGCCAAGAGAAAATCTCATATCCTAAAAAGAAAGGAATTCCTTTTATCTACACAGAAACCATTTAGTTTTATTGCGAAGGAAGAAGAAAGAAAAAAAAAAAATGTTCAAAACTATGAGACCGCAGTCCCAGTTAAAGAAAACCATAAGAAAGGGAATACTTACAAAGCTATCCTGGATCCATTAATTAGTGACAAACTAAAAGGTGATTTATTTTGATTATATAATTATAATATAGATTTTTTTGCCCAAACCAGCTCATATTTCCATGTATCAGTCAGTTGGGCCAAAAAAATCTGCAGTGTTTTCGTTTTTGGCGGCGACCGAAGACGTCCACCTAGATCTAACGAACAGGCATTTGGACATTTCGGTAAATCACCGCTGATCGTGCAGTCTCCTATGGACCGGATGATCGGTCATGGCGACTTTTCTATTGTGACAAAAATTTGTCTGTATATACCTAGACTAAAGTGAAGAATTTCTAAAACAATATTTGTAAATAATGTGCACATGTCCAGAATGCAGGGCACTTTATAAAGGAAGTTCAGTGCAAATACATATACTTAAAAAAAAAAAAAAAGCAGTATTTTTCCTTCCTAATAACCTTAACCAGCCCATTCAATATTTTGTCTGTTTGCAGGACCCCTAATAGAGACCTTTATGGTCTTGACCCAGCGCCTGGGTTGATTCAGTTGCTCAGTAGAGATCTGAGCATGTTGACCCATCCAATAGCCAATCAAGAAGAAATTACTGTTAGGAACATTCCACGTTAGCATTCTGGGAAGAAGGACCTTTACAGAACTAGAAGTGTCAACGCACTAATATCAACAGCAGGGAATAGCAAGGGTATAAATTCAAATGATTTTTCAGAATGGAAGAGAATGTAGAATAACTAAGTATGCATAATAATTGCATAATATAATTATATATATATATATATATAATATAATTAGTATATAGTACACTATATAGTACACTATAGTAGTCACTTCAAATACTAGTGCAAAAAGTGTAAAAGGAGTAGGGAAAAATAGTGCAACTACATTGTTGTTAAACGGGTTTTTAGTTGCTGAGAAAGCATGTAGTTTGTAGTGGGTAGTTCCATTAGAAGGTATGTAGATTGGTTTCTGCTAAAATTAGGAAAGGCGCAAATGTACACTTATTACTTTTGTAGGAAAAGCAAACATAGTAATTAGTGCAGACCACTTCATTAGGACTTCAATTGGTAGAGATGTGCATGATTTCTACCAAGTCACAGCCTCAATCGCCTTAGCTTCTATTGCAGACTGTCATTTCCCGATCGTATTTTTGCACTGATTTTGTTTCCCTTACCCAATCTTGTGTATAATATAAATAAGGAACAGAGACTTCTGAGTAATTTCCCATCTTTCCATGGTAGCCCTTATAAAATGCAAAAAAACAGCATTCCACAAGCTAAATTCTTGTGTATAATATTCAATAAAGCTTTTTTTATATTATCACACTTTAAATGGCTATGTGAGAGAGCAGGTTTTATATGGGTCTTTTTTCTTAACTGGTTCTGGCTTTTGATGTTACCCACATGCTGCTCCCCTAAGAGGGTTTGATGTATCATAGCTATATATTTAAAATACAGATTATGTATCTAGTGGTGCTCGGCATCTCCCTTTTTGCTTGTCTGCTTTAAAACCTGATGTGTGAAATATAAATGAAATAGCAAACGGTTATATGATCTTTTTGAAAGGCTAATATATCATGTTGATAGCATAACAAATAATTGCAAAGGTTTTTAGTGTTTTGTGTTTGACCTCTGTGCAGCAAAGACCATATAGAGTGAATTATTTCAAGTAGATCTGACATTTTAGCTATGCTTATTGGAGTAAAAATCTATCCAGCTGCAAACCACAGTATAAACCACAACAGGATAAGAATGCCCATCTTAAGACATCTTATACTTACTCACTGGACAGTCCTGGGTTTTTACATACCCAGTTGTAGTTAATTTGGCTACTGCCAGTTTGTTGATTGTCTGTTTTAACTGTGTATGGTTCTATAATTAAACTTTCAGAAGAACAGGAACTCCCCTCTGAGTTTCCTAAAAAAAAAGATGGAAATGCAATGCTTTAATAAATGTTTTATTTTTTTTCCCTTTACATTTTAGAGACGGAATTACTTAGGAAAATGAACAGTCAAATGAGAGCAAAGGATATGCTTCAAAATTCAGCAGCTCCAATCCCATTGAGCAGAGGAGTCCGAGATTCAAGTATCTCGCTAAAAACTCAACAAGAGTATCTGGGCTTCTTGCAGCAGAACCTCACATTCCAGCCTCGCACAAATGCAACAATTCCTGATTTCCAAAAACTTTACAGAGTTTTCCAAAAAGAATCAATGAAGAATCAAAAAGAGAAAGAACCTACCCGAAATAAACCATTTACACTGCACACAGCAAACCGATCTAAACTAAGGAAAAAAGGCCTTGTAAATTCGGTGAGAATTTATAGTGAGGCCTAACCAAAACTGTTAAATTGTGCATAAAGTTAAACACAAGTTAAAAATCCAGCATCCTGTAAGTGCTGCAGCAGCTGTAATTGGACTGGCAGCATAGGCTGCTGTTCAGTGCATGTACCAGCTGCTGCTCATGAACAGATGAGGGAAATATCTGTGCAAATGCAGATTGGGTGATGTAAGCTCCCAAGTCATGTATTAGATTTTGGAGGAGGAAATTTCAGAGGAATACAAATTTCTTTTTTTAAAGGGCAACTATAACTTGTACATAGTTACCCTTTAAAGGTTTATATTTAACTTTAGTCCTCTTTGTAATCAACTAAAACTATAGATTGTTGATTCATTTTCATTAATATTTATCTGTTTATCTTAAACATTTAGTTATAAAACAACATAACTCCCCGACATGGTAGAGGAACAGATTTGGCAAAAAACAAATGAAATATGACCCTCTATTGTTAAATGCATCTTTGAGTATTGTCACTGAATTGTCTAATCAAGCAAACTTTTAGAAGATATACCAGAAGGAAGCACAGTGCATCCTGGTAGAGATAGAACTAATGTAAATACAAACTACCATTGGCATATGTGCTGGGAAAACTCAACTTTTTACAAGATTCTATTCTAAGCTTATACCAAGCAAGGTGTAATAGAGAGGAGCACACTACTTCAGTGATATATTCATTTATTCTGTGCAAAAAACATACAACGTTTTGAGACTATGGTCTCTTCCTCAGGTATAAGAGACCGTGAGTCTCGAAACGTTGTATGTTTTTTGCACAGAATAAATGAATATATCACTGAAGTAGTGTGCTCCTGTCTATTACACCTTGCTTGGTATCTGTAGCCCTGGAAGTAGGGGGCTGGTTGGACTTGCACCTACCAATTTGTCTGGCTAAACAAGCCAACAGCAGTGTGCCACAGTACACTTGGAACTTTTTGGACATATTCATCAATGACTTACAAGTGATCTCTGGACTTATGAATACAAAAAAACTAGTGGTAGTGATGCTGCTACCATATCACATATGAAAATGTAAATATCTTCAAAACTATGTTAAAAATAATGTGAAAGTAAATTGTAAAAATACTCAGGAAAGCAATTCCTGTCAATACACCCAAAGTAATTTCTGAACCACACAGTTCCCCCTGTAGAAAGTGCAATGATACCATAATTAGATGTGATTTGGTCTTGGTTTCTAAATTAATTGCTTCCTGTGCCCCCAAGCTCTCCTTGTTAACACCCCAATCTAGGATGCAATATAAGCAAAGAACAAATGATATAGGAAACACTAAAACCAGTGCATCATAACAATTAGTTGGAAAAAGCTGGCTAGCCTTACACATAAAACCAAATCAACAAGTCAGCCCAATTCATATATAAAAACAGTTCAATTGTTATATAAAATTGGTAATAAAACATCAGGTACAAATGAGTATTCACACCTTCCATTTTGGTGTTGACATTGAGAAAAAATTCCTTGTGGGAATTCTGTGCATCTAAATCACCATTATTGTCAGATCCCCCTGCTATCACTGCAAATGCATCAGAGCTTGGATGTGCTTAGGGGTATAAAGGCGAGAATACAGAAGACAGGTAAGATACTGAGTCTATTCTATTTAGATAATCTGTAAGATTTACATTTAGTACAGTTACGAATGCTGGTTTGGTCTGGTCCTAGGAGTCCTGCCCTGCAATGTTGATTTTTATGCTTTGAGAAACTTAATGCCTGCTATATTGTGCTCCTTGCCAGTATTTAACATGCCCTAATTTACAGGAATCCTATTCTGATTACAAGGAGCCAAGAAAATGTTCTAGTGTGGATCTTTCTAGCTTGTCACCAAATACTCTCCCTATATATATAACAGACAGTACCAAGAGAAGAGAATCTGCCATAAGGTGAATAACTATCTTATATATGCATTTTCTTTTTACTACTTGTTAAGAAAATTCTGAATTCTGAAAGTTAATTTGCTCTCTGTCTGATCTGTTTTTCTTTGTTTTTGTTGGGGTTATAGGTATTTCGTAGATACAATGAATCCTTTTTGCAAAATGCCTAATTCTTAAACACATTGTAGGAGCAAGATAAACTATATGGCTCACTAATAACAAAACATAATATGATACTTGTTTATGGTACTACGAAACAACACCCACCAGACCGCTTGAATTTTCAGATTACTGTCATGTCAGTTTGTCTCTTTTTACTACACTTTAGCAATAAAAATAGTATCTACATCTACAGAGTTAACAACCAAATCCATAGAACAGGGAGATCCAGTCTTATGGTCCGTAAACACATTCAGACCATAGGCCGGACAATGCAAGACGTGTGACGAATGTTCGTTTCGGCCGATAGTCACGTATGTGTTCGCTGTGGTGGTGTTGTTGATCCGCCATGCTGGATTGACTAAGGAAACCTGAGCAAATGTGCGACTATCATTTGAAACAACAGTGCACACGCACTGGGGTCGTGCATCATTCGGCCTATCGGGCTTTATTCATCTTGACATCTGCTGTCAAGTAGTGATGTCATGTGTGCCCTCCATGTATATCATAAATACTGTATTTTGTACTTTTTTCTGTCACCAAGTTGTTGTCTTTTCCCTAAGACCTTATTAATACATTAAAGAACACACCATGTACAGAGACAATTTTCCATTATTTGATTCAAATTGGGCAAAAAAAAACCTCTGGTTTTGCTTAAATTATACTGTTTGTGTCCACATTTCAAATTTAGCCCCCCATAGTATAGTATATAAAAGTATTTCTTTCTATGAATTAGCCTTAACCTATAACCCTTGCTCTCTTTGTGTCTGTGTCTAAAGAGCATGTCCACCCAAAAAAACCTTGTGACTTGTCAGTTATCTGCCTGCAACACAAACTGATATTTTTACCAGTTTATTCTATGTATTTGTAAGCAGATATTTAGTGATGAGTTATATTCCTTTCTGGCAAAGTTATCTGCCTCCTCTCTCTGCTCAATGAGCTTTTTATATGCTTGCGCTATTGCAGAGGAGGCAGCAGTCCTCATTGGTTGTGATGCCAGCAGTCACAGACTTGATTGACTGCATGGAGGGAGGAGACAGCTTACTCTTCCAGAATGGGGTCAATAATTATACCTTATTAATTAATTAAGTGCAAAATATATCTGTTGGGGGCAGGTAACAGACAATGGACCATTTTTTTTAAGTGTGGACATGCCTTTTATATATTGTTTTCTTTGCCTACTGATGATTGGGTACACCAGGATTTGTATTGGTCTCCTGGTAAGACATTCTTAACGTAGATTATATATACTTGTCCTTGTTCATACTTTCACACATTTCCTCAGGATTCTAACATTCCCGCATATTCTCCTCAATCATTTAAAGTCATAGCAATTACCTTAGCACAATCTAAGTAAATAAAATAAAATGATAATAATTAGTAATATAATACATAAGGCTAGGCATTTTCAATGGGGAGGTGCAGTGGCGAGAATCTATATTACAGTCACTCAGTGATGTCACTGAGTGACTTCCTGTATTCCACTGCCCCTCTCCCTGTCTCTCCCCCTCCCTGTATTAGTCATTTATATAGAAATCCCTGTTTATTGTTGACAGGCGATATTCTGTCCTTTTTTTCTCATTTCAATTGGAACGGTAATTAACTATTTATACACTAAGCAGGGATTCCTATATAAATGACTAATACAAGGAGAGGGGGAGAGAGCAGAAGGGTAGGGGGAGAGTATGTCTGTGTTGTTTTTTTGGGGGGTGGCCTTATATATTGTAAGAAATAATACACTACCTACAGTGTAACATATGGATTTACTTCACCTTGAAGTTTCATGTCCTGTATAAAAGCGCTCGGCCTAGTGTATTATCCCTTATATATTTTATATATTACAGTGTAATAAATAAGTCTATATTATAGCTACAAGAAGGCACAGAATACAAATTGCAGTTTTAATAAAAATTGTCACAAATATTTTTATTTCACAATTTTACTATACACATTGTAATTCTTATTTATTTTACAGTTGTGCTAAGGCAATTGTTGATAAAACTAGAAACTATCCATAATGATGTCACGATTTTTTACAACACAGCAGCTTTATGTGCAATGTATATATATGCTAGTGGCATATCATTTTAGCAAAATAGCACACAGTGTAAATAATTTGCACACCCTTTATGTTTTTGTAGATAAGTTCATCTCCAAGAATAGAAAAGTATTTGTTTGTTTTCACAGTATATCATGTTGTTTTTATTTAAAAGGTCTTCGCTGGAAGAAAAATACTACCAAGAAAACCAAAAGGCTCACTGGCTAAATAAGCACAAGAAGAAAACTCAAGCAATGCAGGGATCCATTTATAAACGAGCCAAAGCGCTTGACCCTCACCAATCACTTGCAGATACCATCAAGGAAAAAGTGACCCACAATCGGTTTGTTTTCATTTTTTTATATACAGGCTGAAATAAACAGGTGCTGTCAGAGGTAGAGGACATTAGCTCTGGTATATCTAGGCCGGTATTGTGCTGCAATCAATTACCTGTACCAATATTTTAGTTAAATCAGTCAGAGATTAGCTGTAATTATCAACACCAAATTGTTACCAATTTTGTGGCAAAATCAGATAATGAGACATGATTGTGTGTGTTTAAATATACTGCATGATAGGTTAGCCATACTATTGTACGGTCATTTTATTCTCGGAACGATCCGATATTTCCGTGTATTGTAATTTTTTAGTCCGGCTGTGACCAATTTCAGCTGCCCGTCCAGATTTAAATACAAAACCAGTGATTTTGGCCAAAGTATAATAAAAGATTTTATTATCTATACTTTATAATTGACCTTTTGGGAGAATGCACACAATTGCTCTATCTGCTTGTTTTTAGCCAGTCTGATCTAAAGCGCTTAAAGGAATACAAAGAGGAAGTAGAAGAAATGAAAAGAAGAGTCAGTCAAAGACCATATCTTTTTGAAACCATCACAAAGGTAAATAACTAAAAGCAGCTGTTGTAGTTTGTATGACTAATGACCAGAAATATGCATACAATAATTGAATATTAGTGCACACCCAACTCACATCGCTTTTCCCCAACACAATAATACTTGCCTAACATGACTGAAGGCTTTCAACTAATGAAATAAATAATGTTAAGTACTATTATTTACACATTAGCATAGTAATTGAGGTTGAATAAAGACATATGTTAAAAAATAGCTAAAAATGGGGGGGGGGAAATTTCCTTCCTGACTCCAAATGGCAATCAGCAAGTAGAGTATAGTATAGTATAGGATTTGAGGTTGAATAAAGACATGTCCATCCAATCCAACCAACTCATTCCTGCCTTACTGTTAATCCAGAGGAAAGCAAAAAAAAAAAACAATAAACAACAAGAATTAGGAAAGGGGAATATTTTTATCTTTATAAACTTATCCAGACCACTTTTAAAGCTATTCAATGAACTTGCTATTACCACATCCAGTGGTGTAGAGATCACCATAGCACCTGCTATGGGGCCCATAGCTACTGGTGGCCTGACCCATAATGGTCCGGATTTTGTGCTCTGCTCCCCTCCCCAGCCGGTCATTTACTGCTCAATTATTAACAAGACAGACAGCACTAAGTTCCGGGTTTACAGTCACAGAGATCAGTATCACTCTGCAGAAATAGAAGGGAGCACGTAAATCTAAAGTAAATCAAGGAGATTTACGTGCTCCCTTCTGCTTCTCTGAGAACCCTTAGTGCTGTCTGTCTTAAGTTAAGGCCCGGCTGGGGAGGAAAGTAGGAGGCAGAGGACAGTCCAGAAAAGAGTAGAGGGCAGGAGCCAGGAGATCTGAATGGAAGAAGAGGGAGCTGAGGTTCAAGTGATGAAATACAAATCCCAGCATAACCTATTGGCTAAAGACCTGAAGCATGTTAGGGGAGATTGGTAACTGTAGTCCAACAACAGCTGGAGGGCCAATTGGACATCCCTGGATTACGGAATTTAAGTGGGACCTAAAAGGAAGAAGTAAAGAATGAAAGTGGGAACTTGTCAGTTATCCAAGTAATAGGAAATTAATGGAAAAGGGAATCCCCCTTTCAAGGAATAGGGCATGTGATTTCATAGGGCAACTTTCAGAGCTTCGTACAAGTTAACAATGTAAGTTATGGACAAACCTGGTGAGAAATCACATATATGGTCAAATATAAAAGTAAAGTCTCCCTTTATTGCAATACATATTTGGCCTGGTACACTTCCTTTGGAAGAGGGTTGCTGTTTTATAAACCCTGGCTCCCTGGTACTTTCTTGTTTTGGCCACTTTAGGCAGCAGGTGTCATGACCCTTACTAAACTTACCCTCCCTTTACTATTCCACCTGCCTCCCAGCTAGAAACTAAAAGGATCTAAAATGGAATAAACCTGCAAGTCTGAAAATAGACCCAGGCAATCCTGCCACAATGTGCAGTTTAAGCTAAACAGCACAATTCAGCACCCTGAGACCCTATACAGGATCCAGATTAACATGCTAGGTTCATACTTATTAGTATTTACCACAGCAAGTTCCAGATTTACAGTCATTATGGGGTTAGGACAGCACAGGATACTGATTGGCTATATAGTTTAAGGAGAGGTGGGGGTTAAAGGAACTAAAAGCTCCCCACAGATTTTAAAAATGAAATACCTCACAGCCTCATGTTATTATAATAGCATTGCCCTAATAAGCTAACATATATACACATATTTCTCCCTCCCAGCAAATATCATCACTTCCTGTGAAGTGATGTGCATTTTTTGTTTGGCTAAGTCTGTCACATGTCTGTGTAGCAGACAGAAACTTTTTTTGGATTGGCTAAAGGTGGCCATACATCAGTGCGATATTACTTAGCCGACCGAGCACTCACACGCCGTTCAACGATCCTGCCGAAACCGTCTCTCCCGATCTTATATCCGACCGACATGCAATCTCAAAATCCCATTCATTTTGCATATCGGTCGAATAGAAGATCAGGAGAGGTGGTTCTGGCAGGATCGCAGGAACGTCACGTGAGCGCTCGGTCGGGTAAGTAATATCGCACTGATGTATGGCCACCTTAAGACTGCCATATCATTTGCGGTTATATTGACATTACCACTTCCTTTGAGTATTCACATAGAGACCACCTTAGCAGTCACAGGGGTGTGGTTTAACCTCCCATTTTGACTATCCCATATTAAAATAGTAATCTCTGTAGGTTTTTATATTTTGTATAAGTTGTATATTTTGTGTTGTACCTAATATAAGTCAGTGCTATACTTTATATACATTTATTGATGGTCATTAAATGGTAATATATATGTATACACATACACCTTCCCTATATGTAATATCCTATACCCAGCACCTCATTGGTAGCTCCTAAAAACTCAATGTAATCTCCTATGAAGATATAAATATATTTGTATAATATAAAGGATATATAAATTAGGTGAGGTGTGTCTTGACATATTAGGAAATAGGTCCCTGCCCTAAATAGCTTACAATCTAAGTTGTAAAACTTTATTATATGCAATTGGCAGTCATATACAGTATAGAATTGTTTGGTACACTTGTGAATTCTCATTAAATAATACAGGGTTTTGTATTTTTAGTGCGATAATTACATGCAAAATAAACAGCCCATTATATAGAAAGCATTTTTGTGTTTAATAAACATTTTCTACATTTTAATAAATATTGAAACCTTTCAAAAGTTAGAGGGAAAGAGAACAAAAAGGGAATTAAATCTGGGGGAGGGGGAAAATAAAAATCATAGATTGCCATGATTGGAGATTAGGTGAATGGGCAATCCCTGAGGGGAAGGAGCTGTGTCTTGCTTATTCGGACAAGTCTGGTCCGCATCTAAGTAATTGTGCCCGTACAGGTTGTTGGAGACATATACCACCTATATCAAATTTTTTTTAAATTTCGTAGGGCAGCCTCTATTCGGGTATATAATCTTTGCATAAGGGATCATTTATAGTCTTATTTTCATTGTGATATTTTCAGGAGACAGTCATTTCTTAGCTGTCTCACGCATGAATATTCTGTGAAAATTTTCTACCTGGAGATGTTGAGTTATAAGACATTCTTTTTTTAAAAGACATGCTTTTGGGTCCATACCTACTGAGAGCCCATTTCATTGTGAAGAAATTGCAAAATTTGTCAGCAGTAGTTTTCAAGTTTGGGGCAGGACCATAATGTTCTATGTATGATATATAACTGGGTTAGTTTGTCAGATGCTTTCAAAGCTCTGCAGCCAATTTTGATAGTTTCCAAAGCTCTGCATAGTTTAGTGTCATCAGCAAACACAGAGACCTTGCTCTCAATGCCCCCTTCTAAGTCATTTATAAACAGATTAAAAAGAAGGAACCCTGCATTGCACTTAGAACTTAAGCCCACATAGACGCAACTCCATTGACCACTACTCTCTGTTTGCAATCCAACAACCAATTCTCTATCCATAAACAAATGTTTTTTTTCTAGGCCAACAGACCTCTGTTTATACATTAGTCACCTATGTAGCACAGTATCAAAAGCTTTAGCAAAATCCAAGTATACTACATCCATTAATCTAATTTCTTTCTCACTTCTTTATAAAAACCAAGTAAATTTGTCTGACACAATCTATATTTCATAAATCCATGCTGACTACTACTTATAAGATCAGTTCTGGAGACCAGGAAGTCCAGGATATAATCCCGTAACAAAGTTTCCAGCAACTTCCTTACTACTGATGTTAGGTTTACAGGTCTATAGTTACCAGGCTGTGAACAACTACCTTTTTTGAATATTGGTATTTCATTGGCTTTTTCCAATCCAGCGGAACATCACCAGACAAAAGTGAATCTGAAAAGATAAACAGTGGTCTGGATAAAACTTGACTAAGCTCTCTTAGGATCCGAGGATATATTCCATCCAGTCCTGGGGCTTTATTGATATTAATTTTGTCTAATTGTTTCTGTACCATATCCTCTGTCAGCCAGAGTGAATATTCCTCATTTTATACCCTTTACATTATTACAGTTCCTGCTATAAAGACTAGGATTCTCTATAGTGAATACAGAAAGGGGAAAAAAGGGTTTAGCAGATTAGCCTTTTTGGCATCCTCTATAACTGTCTTAGCCCCATTATTTAATGTTTTTTTTACTACCGTATGTTAGATTTCAGCCATGGAAAGCAAACCATGGTGTGGTGGCTGAGAAATTTAAACTGGATTCACACTCTTATGTTGCCAATAAATAGTATAAAATCTGTGACTACTGTTTATTGAAATAAATTTAGCACTAACAAAACATAATTATTTCAGGTATGACATGTTGTGTTTAAGGTTATTTTTATACTACAGTAAATTTTATTTCCTTGTCAGGGTAACGCTGTGAAAGAGGTGGAGAGAAAGTTTATATCCACTCTACAGGAGGCTGGGATAACAGAAGAGTTTGTGCAGCACAAAGCAGGGTCCCTGGAAAATTCAGAGGAACAGGAATCCTCCTGGGAGGAAGAATAAGAAAGCCTTGGGTAAAAAGCTATTGAGGCATATTGGTAAAAAAGTATCTTAGAAAAATTATTATACATATCCAGCTGTTTAATATTACAGCATAAAGTAAATACAGAATATGTTGGTGTATTTATTTTGTGAAAATATAACCTTTCGCACATTTAATATGCTATGATTCACATAAAAACTAACCTGACTTACCTTACTTACAATACATTTTCTGTGTAATATTGGTTTAATAACTTTCACTGCTGAAAGATATTGCATGTCAATTTAGTTATCCTAAAAGGTAACAAAATAATACATACATAAAAAGAACAGAAAAGCACAATTTACCTTTAGCTGCTGCACCCCCAAATCACAAGTTTAGTATACTTTTTTTTCAACTTAATTTATTTTATGAAAAGTACATTCAAATTATTATTCACTATTCACAATAAAAATTTGTGGTTACATAAAGAATGTTTCATTTGTTTTTTTTTATTATATAAATTTTTATATATATATATATATAATATATATATATATATATATATATATATATATATATAATATAATACATATTACATAGGTTGAGTAACTGGGGAAAGGGGAGGTGGATAGGGGAGGGAATTGGCTTCAGAAATTTAACATTTTAAAATTGACACTCTATAACATAAATTATTAGTTAGCAGGTTTGATTTTGGACTAGGTTATTAATAATCCGTCTGTCATACCCTTAGTGTTATTGATTTGGTAATCCGAGGCTGCTCAGTTATTTGCTTATAATACTCCATGGCAATATTTTAAAATTATTTCTTATCGATATGTCGTCAATTTATATTCACTCTATTCTTAGATGGAAGCACTGTTTCACTTACTTACTCCAAATAATAGTTACAGTTACCCAGTATAATCTTGGTACATTTCATTTATTCTGTAGTGTATTGGTTCATTTATACATATACATTGTATTATCATAGGATTTATTCCAGTGACCACATTGACCACATTTTTTGCTACTTTGCTGGACACCCTCTGTGTATATACACCAGTTTTATATACGGTAAATCTTTGTTTATCAGGGAGGACCAGCACCGTTTTTTGGGGGATTCAGGGGCTATCCATTTCAGGTCGATTGTTTTCCTTGCATAAAATAATGCTGTTCTCAGGAAGGTTAATTGATGCGTGGTCCATGTGTTTATTTCAGGGGTTCCGAGGATGCACAGCTTGGGGTCTGGTGGTACTCTGGATTGTAACATTGTAGTTAATTCATTTAATACTTTATACCAGAATCTTGTGATCTTTGGGCAGTCCCAAATTATGTGCCAGAAGTCAGCTTAGCTAGTGCAGCATTTCAGGCAGGTGCTCAGTTTTTGCATATGTCTCATCATTTTGGGGGAGAGATATGCTTGTCTTAGGATATAATACTGTATTCATTTATTGTTGGCTGCCGGAGACACAAGTGTGTGGGATTCAGCTGCTTCTTCCCATTCTTCTGTTGTTAAGGAGGGAATATATTTTTGCCATTTGGTCAGCATGATATTATAGGTTAACATGGTGTCTTGATAGAGAAGTAGGTTGTATAGTTTAGATATCATACGTTTACATTGTTTATATTCTAAAGTTTTCGGCAAGGGGTGTGAGGTCATAGGTATAGAGGAGGGGCCTTGGAATTCTGTGCATAGGCAATGTCTTAATTGCAGATATCTAAAGTAGTAGTGGTGTGGGAGGTTATATTGGGTTTGAAGTTTGGTGAACAGTATAGGTTGTCCGTCTTTTGTTATTTGACCAAAAAATTTGATTCCTTTTTCCCCAGTCTTGATATGGACTAAAAGCTGCTAGTTGTGGGAATTTGGGATTGTGCCATAGTGGCTATATTTCCATTACACCTTCATATTTAATAGTGTGTGTGTGGCAAATTTCCAAATTTTGTACATTTGTGAGTGCAGTACCGCGCCATTTCCTATTATTTCAAATTTAGGATTTTGTAGAAAGGCCAAGGGGTGGGCTGGTAAGTAGGCATGCAACATAGGTTTCATGGATAGTATGGGGTCTTGTTCTCTGGTTTCTTAGTAGGGTGTCAACCATGTTCTAAAGTATTTAAGTTGGCTGGAAACGTAATATAGTTGGAAATTAGGAAGTGCTAAGCCTGCTCTTGTTTTTGCACTTTGAAGTGCTTTTGCATTAACTCTTGATCTTCCGGAGCCCCAGAGGAAGGAAGAGATTATGTTTTGTAGTTCTTTAAAGAAAGTTTGGGGTATATAGCACATGGAGTGTTGGAATATATAGAGTAATTTTTGGAGTAGTATTAGTCTGATTAGATGTATTTTACCTATTCGATTGATTGGTAGGTGCTGCCATGTTTTGTTTTTTACCATGTTTATCAGGGGAGAGATCTTGAGCTCTATAAATAGTTGTGGATATGTTGTAATCTGTATTCCTAGATATTTAAATGATTCTACTACAGATTTGCTCCAGTTTATGTGCAGTCCTGAGTATTGGCCAAATTTTTATTTTTTATTGCATGTTGATTGTAGAGATTGAAAGGGGTCTGCTAAGTATATTAGATCATCAGCATACAGACTTAGGAGACTGTAGTGTTCCTTCATCTTGAAACCTGTTATTTGTGGGGACTGTCTTAGTTGTAGCGCTAGTGCTTCGATACATATTGCAAATAGATATGGTGATAAGGGGCATCCATGTCTAGTGTTTATGTAGGGGGATTGTGGTTGAGTGGGCTCATATTTTAGCTGTAGGTTTTTCATATAGAATTCTTAACCATTTTCTGAATGTCGAGCCAAATCCGAATCTCTCCGTACATACCTTGTGCCTGCATTATCATGGTTGACTTGTGTGTATAAGGGTTTTATAGACGTAGATTTGTTTGGCATGAAGCCTGATTGTTCGGAGTGTATAATAGTTATTAACTTTTGTAATCTGTTTGCCAGTAGTTTTGCCAATATTTTGTAGTCTACATTGAGTAGAGAAATTGGCCTATAGGAGCTGCAGTCTTGTGGGTCTTTTCCTGGTTTGAGCAGGAGGACTATGGTGGCTTTGTATAGTGTTGGTTGGAGTTGATTAGTATTTTAGGCGTCTAGGTAAGTGTCCATTAGATTATTAGCTATTGCTTTTAAATATTTATTTTATATGTTTGACGGGGAGTCTGTCTGGGCCTGGTGCTTTTCCTGTTTTCATTTCTGTGAATGCTTGTTTGAATTCTTCTATTGTAAGGGGTTCGTCTAATGTATTTTTATCTTGGTTGGAGAGATGTGGAAAGCATGTTGGTTCTAGATATTCCTGTATTTGAGTGTGATTATATTGGAGTCTTGTTTGATAGATTTCTGTGTAGAAGGTTGTGAGTGTTTGAAGAATTGCTGAGGTGCTACAGTGTAATATGTTATTGGAGTCTCGGATTGCCAGGATGGTATTTTGTCCTTGTTTAGGATGTGCTAGGTATGCAAGCCATTTGGCAGAGATGTTGTTGTGTTCAAAGTAAGATTGATGTTTGAAAAACATTTTCCTATTCGTTTTTTCGGTGGTATATTTTTTGTGGCAGATTAATTGAAGTAAAATGGGGGAGTGATCTGATATGTTGCGAGTTATGTGTATTATTGTGTCTAGGTCTAGTATGGTGTTTTTATCTGAAAAGTAATAATCTAATCTGGAAAGTGTATGGTATGTGGTGGAACAGCAAGTGTATTCTTTTTTTCCCTGTGTTGTTGTGTCTCCATATATCAATCCATCCCAGTTTGGTAATCAGATCTGTTAGGGGTGTGATACTTTGTTTATTAGCGAGGGCTCCTGGAAGAGTAAGCCTATCTAGGTTGGGGTCCATAATGGCATTACAATTACCTATACACAGTATTTTTCCTCTGGGGTATTTTAGGGTAAAGGAGGCTGCTGCCCTCAGGTACTGTAAGAGGTAGGGACCCTTAATACCGATAGAGAAAAAGTTCCTGTAGGCTGCACTTACTGGTTTTCTCTGGTCCAGATATAATTCCAGGTAGGTAAAGTATCTAGTGTAGTGTACGAAAAAGCACAGATTCTTTACTGTGAAGAAAAAAGTAGGCTTTATTCAAAAACATGTGTGCTACATGTTTTGGACAAACGTCCTTTCTCAATGGGGCTTGTGTGGCAGGGGGAGGGTCATATATACCCATTAATATATATAGTACATCTTCTGCGTCCAATGCAGCAAATACATAGCGCCCTTTTTTTGTCTGTGAGCACCTCATGTATTGTGATTCTTAAAGATTTGCGTATAAGTAAAGATACTCCCCTAGAGAATGTGGAGTGGAAGCTGTGTGCTGACCATCCTATCCATGTTTTTTGGATGCGGTGTAGTGTACTTGGGAGCAAATGCGTCTCCTGTAGACAAGCTATGTCAGCCCCTACAGTGTTTAAATAAGAGAAAATTTACATTCTCTTGGAGGGGTCACTCAGGCCTCTCACATTCCATGAGATAATTTTAAGGAGTTGCCGCATTGTACGTTCTGAGTATATAACAAATACATTTAAAGCAGTAAAACTTATATCTCCTATCATTTAACCATTTAATATGTGAAACAGTGCTTTGCATATATCACGACATTGATATTGACATAATTACCGTGCTTGACAAGCCATGTTGGAGTATATTGTTAGCAGCCTCGGTTTGTTGTGCCTGCAATTTAAAATATTTTTTTGAGCATTAATATTTACGTTTGTAGCCAAAAAAAAGAAATTATTATAACATATAACTTATAACTTGATAGTGAGAGAGAGAGAAAATAGTTTAAAAAACAAAACATTTCAACTGTCCTAGAAGGTCTAGGATGTAATGGGGGAGTATGAAAGTACTGCCGAGTTGAACACCCTTGGGTTCCCGCTGGGCTGTTATGAACTTACAGGGTTATTCAATAAAAGTTCTTATCGTTTAAAATGGTGCTAATTTTGCCCCAACCAATCAGATGTTAGCTTTCAAATGTTAAGTAATATCTGATTGGTTGGGGCAAAATTAGCACCATTTTTAACAATAGGAACTTTTATTGAATCTCCCTGTTAGTTTATCTGTTGTATTCAATTAGATCAACCGGACTTGAAGTTTAGTTCTTGAAAACATTTCGCTAGTCATCCGACTGGCTTTCTCAATTCAGAATGACTTGTACAAGAATCTGTGGCACTTATGTACCCTGGAAAATCCCAATTAGCATATCACAGCCAGGTGTTAAGGGCGTGATTAGATAGTGGCTAAGAGGTGTTATAGGAACGCCCAGAGTAAGGTGTCAAAACAGCATTGTACATGGCAGACAGATGGTGTTGAACCCCCCCACCTCTATTTAGGCTTGGTTTCTTTATTTTCACATAAATGGCCTCCTTAACACCTCTCTTGAACCAGTCACGTTCCTTTGCCAATATGTTAACTTTACAATCTTCAAAGGTATGTCCTTTATCCTTAAGATGCAGGTACACGGCTGAGTCCTGACCCAAGGAATTGGCTCTTCTGTGCTGGGCCATACGTTGATGCAGTTGTTGTTTGGTCTCCCCCACATACAAATCAAAGCATTCTTCACTGCACTGCACTGCATATATGATGTCGCTTTTCTTGTGTTTCGGTATTGGGTCTTTCGGATGTACCAATTGCTGCCTCAGCGCGTTGCTCGGTTTAAAGCAGACAGGGATACGGTGTTTTTTGAAAACTCTTCTTAGTTTCTCGGAGACCCCTGCTACATATGGGATGACCATGTTCTTTCTCCTGTCTTGCTTTTCCCCTTCACTGTTGGTATTCGTGTTCTTTTCTTTCCTTCTGCTTCTTTTGACAAAGGCCCAGTCTGGATATCCACAAGTTTTAAGGGCTCCTCTGAGATGTTTCATTTCTTTGGCCTTCGCCTCTGTGCTAGTGGGGATGTTCTCAGCTCTGTGTTGCAGGGTTCTGATGATCCCCAGCTTGTGATCTAAAGGGTGGTGGGAGTCAAACATCAAATACTGATCTGTGTGTGTTGTGCCACAGATTCTTGTACAAGTCATTCTGAATTGAGAAAGCCAGTCGGATGACTAGCGAAACGTTTTCAAGAACTAAACTTCAAGTCCGGTTGATCTAATTGAATACAACAGATATACCATGACCTGGATGAATGAGAACCTTCACAAGCATACTCCCTGTTAGTTTTTTCGTTTTTTAAATCCCACAGTGCTGAATGCATAGTGGGGTATTGATGAGTAAGTTGATGGGTCTGATTATTGAAAGGTAGAGTTTGAAGTAGTTTGTTGTGGTTGTAGTTTTATCCTGTATTCTCAGTTCAGTTATCAATTTTGGTTTTAATTTTGGGTTGTCCTTTAATCGAATGAGGAAAGTAATGTCTGTAGATGTCCTACTTAACATGTTTAGTTATTTGTTATCTAGCCAGTCGCATGCTTCTTTAGGGTCCACAACAACAAAAAAATACCAGATTTTCGTATTTTAGATCTTCTTCGGTCCTGGCTTGGTGTAGAATAGAGTCTCTGTTTTTAGCATTTAACAGACGTGCGATCATAGGTCTGGGCCTGGATCCTGGTGGCGGTGGGCGAGCTGGTACGCGGTGTGCGCGTTCTATTGCAAACACCGCTGAGAGGGTCTCTCGGCCAAACTTGTTTATTATGCATGTTTCCAGAAATGCTGCTGGGTCTTGCTTCTCAGCTACCTCTGGGAAACCCATAAATCTGATATTTTGGCGGTGACGTCTGTTTAGAGTGTGGGGCTATAGTATCCTCAATTTCTGTTTTCTGTATCTGTTACTCTTGATCTGAAAGATTGCATGTCCTGCCTGAGCAGGCCTATATCGCTTTGGATTCCTGGATTGCCTCCAGCAGTTGCTGTTGTTTGTCCACTTCTGGGGACTCTGTTACTATGTCGATTGCTTTCCTTTTCAGGAGCGGGTGTATGCACGTCCCTGACCACGTGGTCTGACTCGGTGGAGGAGGCCGCATGCTGCGCCTGCTGTCTGGTATATTTGCCAAGTTTTGTGGGCGTCTCTTTTAGCCTCATTGGGCTTCGTCATGATTCCCAGTAGGTGCTGGTGCGTTTTGTGTTGTTATTAGTCCCGGTATTAGCCTCGGATATTGGCTGGCAGCAGGAGCTCCCGGACTGTGCATCCTATCTCATTTACAGCTCGGCCACGCCCCCACAAGTTTAGTATACTTACATTTTCCCACAATGTCCCTTAAGTCTGCTATTCACCCTAATTTCCACTTGCACCTTTGTTTTTGCCACCTGTATTCAGGTAGCAGACATCAGATAACAGCCAATGACTCATAGCTGCTCTCTGCGTCACCTCCTCTGCATATGTAATAGCTCGTAAACAAACATTCTTGTATGTCATGAGGCCGCACGCATACGCTGGAAACAAGCATTTAATGTACTGACCACCAGAAGCTAGCCTTCCATTCAAGATTTCGTGTTGGCGGAGCAACAGCTGCAATGTACAAGAGCAGGAAGAGCTATAGAACAAAAAAAATTGTACACATTTAGCTATCCAGTAAACTAAACTTAGATTGTACATATCCTTAAGTGCTTCAAAAGCTTGCATTTTGAATCATTTTAGTAAGCCAATAAAAGGTGTTATTTTATATCCAAGATGTCTTCAGTTTAAAAAACAATGAATGGATAGGCCATGACACTTATAAACACCTTCTTTGGATCTTCAAAGTGCAACTAAACATAAAAAGGCAGCTTCAACAAAAAATGTATTACCTCTAGAATAAGTCTACTGAAACACTTCTCCTGTGGCGTTTATAACCACTTTCAGCAACCTTACATCGCCTGACAAGCTAGTAAACCCCAGAAGGTTTTTTTGCTGTTCACCCAGCTGTATGCATAAACAAACACCTTCGCTTTCTGACCTATTGGCCAGGAGAAAGGGAAGCAGCCTCTGGCACATATATTAGTTTGTTTGACAGACAAAAAGATCACTCCTGCTTACCTGTGATAACTAAATGTCTTTCTTAAGTATGGTGTGCTAACTAAATAGTGCAAATGTACGGTGTACCAATTTGGGAATTGTATAGATTTGAATTGAAGAAGAAAGTTCTTTATGCCCCGCAATAAAGAGAGACTGTAGTCCAAGATAAATAGCATACAGAATTCAGATACAAGCAGATGTGCAGAAGTGTTTATCTACTAGCAGAAAAAGAAGAGTTGAGGGTCGCACTCCAAAGTAAACAATTTCTTTATTTAGTGACCAACATCAAACAAAGTACAATGTTTCGGGGGGTATCAGGTGCCCCCTTCCTCAGGTGATGCAAGCGTAACTGAATGTGACTTAAATAGCAGTTACACATCATGTGACCAAAATTAAGGGCGGTCCCTTCCATAGCATGCAAAAGTGCATAAATAATAAAATGTGCATAGAAATAAAGTGCATTTATGCAATAAAGTGCATACTCACAATGACAATATCATAAAATGTACTTGTTAAAACACTAAAACCATGATCATAAAACCATAAAATCATAAAAGTAGTGTAAAATATACATGTGCAACTGTGAAATGTCCTAATAAAATAAATAGGATATAAAATAACCCTATATAAGGACAGTATATAAGATTTAAGGTAAGTGTAATTTAAGTGATTATGAAGTATCTGGTTGCCTTCTGAAATCTTCCAGGAGAAGCAGTACACTGAAGAAAGCCCACAAGGTGGTGCTAAGTTCTTGAAGACCGCTATAAGGCAAAAAGATACAAAGGAACAAAATAACTGTTACAGAAAGGGCACAATGTTAAAATATAAATATGGAGAACAAATACTTAAAAGATGTCTCATCTGTAAAAACCTTAAAATAAAATAAATGTACAAAACAGATGTTTATAAGAAGCAGGACCAGTTGTATTCTTCATTTAAATTATTAGGGGTTAATGTGCCAAGTTTGTCAATCCAGAATAATTCTCTTTGCAGTAATTTCTTACCATGGTTGCCCCTCTAAGGGACTGTTCTACAACTGCAAGGGTAAGCCACTGAAGTTGGGATGCTTTATGTAGGACAATTTGGCTAACTCTTCGTAGGAGGGAAATTGAACCAAGGTTTTTTTAACTCTAGAAAAGAGTGTTTTGGAAGGGTCCTCTTGGGATTCTGATTGTGAATGTTAAGAGCAGTAAGGACTGACCTTATGAGCGAATCTACCGCTTCCGGAGTAAAGGTAGATTGTGACTCCTGTTCGGGAGTGTCGTATTTAGTTTCACGTTCCTCTGTGATCTCATCGTCCTCTTGAGGAGAATCCTCAGTTAAACAGGATGCAATAGGTTCCTGTGGCAGGTCTGGAATCTCTGTCTTTAGTCACCAGCTGTCCGGATTGTAGGACCTGTGAAATGGAAGCAGACAGGGAGGACATAGAGGTGGCTAATGACTTAGCCCCATCTGGTTCCTGCTCCTGAGGAGCTAAATTCTGAGTACCCTCTGGTAAATGTTTTAAAGAATCTAACGATTCCCTAATGGCTCTTGCCCATTCTGGCTTTTGACTGACTGTGTCAGTAGGCAAAGATGGAGGGTCATTGGTAGCGTTACAAGAAGCGCACAGTGGACCAGATTGGCCTGCAGGCAGTTTTAACTGGCAGGTCGCACATACATATGATACTGCGACCGGAGGTTGTTTATTCCCTTTTTGACTGGCCATGATAGAAGAGGAAAAGAAAGGACAGAAAAGGGGGGGCAAAGGCATGCCTTTTTAGAAAGGCATAAAAAATATCATAAGTATATATCTATATAGCTAGACTACAATGGCTGTAGAAAGTACTATGGAAAGAGATAGAAGGAAAACCCACCCCAGAGCTATCCCAACAACTTAACTATTAGTCTGCCTAAGTTAATCAAAATATGACCAGAAGCAGTGGCTGTAGAACTGCAGAATAGGCATGGAGAGAAGCTGACCAGGAAGAAGCTTTAGAACAGCTGCAAGTGGTGGAGTGCTGGAGAGCCGATCACCTTGTAGGCAGATAGCGGGACAGCAGGTGTGGGAACCGGAAGTCCTGCCACCGCGAGTAAGGAGAAGTCACGCCAAAGGGAAAAAGGCGCGAGATGACCACAGGAAGACTCTCCCGCCCCCCGGAGGACCCCCAGGCCTTACCTTAAGGTAGAGGTGTCTACCTAATGCAGGTTCCGGTAGAGGCAGTCTCTGGAGGGATGCAACAGAGCATCTATAGTGGGAAAATTAACTTTTCCCCCCTTTCCTTCCATGTGTTCTATAATTCCCCACAACCCCCAGAGTGTCTTCACTTTTTTTAGATTCCCTCTCTGTCCTGAGATACACCAGTTAGAAGAATACTGATTTCATTCTTCTATTCCTACTTGGACTGTCAATCAAATCCCCTTGACGTGATCCCCCCCCCCTCCATGCTCTGTAATAAACATAGAGATAAGAGCATTAGCAGGGGGAGAGAGGTAGCTTTGATGGTAGATATAAGGCTGCACTTGACCCCCCTTCTTAATAGCTTTCACTGATTGATGATGGGTCACAAAGTAAGAGATTGTAAACTGTACTGATCTCCTTCTTCCGTGTCTCCAGGGCAGCTTGCTTTCTATTGGCCGTTGTGCATGGGTGTTTTTCAGGATGTTGAACTTTTAACTCCTACTGCACATGATAAGCTTGTCGGTTAGCTTGAGTTGAGACATGAAGGAGGTAACAGAGGGGAGGGGAAAGGGGGGGCGGAGTGCTGCACAGAGATCTGACACCATGGTTAAACAGAGTCACTGACAGAGATTAGATTAAGGCAGCACAGAGTACATGAATTTAACTCTGCAAAGGGGCAATGTGTTTTTTTCACTATAGATGCCCTTTAAGGAAACATGTGGAGTGCCCCTCCTTCTTCAGAGGGCTCAGCAGATAGTAGGAAGCATATCAGAGGAGTGGGGAGCTGCCCTGGTCTGTGTGTCCAGCTGTTCTATGGAGGTAAGGAAAAAACTTTCCCAGTTTTATCCAACAGACATGGGGGACAGCCAGGTGGATGTGGAGGAAAAGTCTGAAGGGGGTTACCTTCCAGCTGTTCCTAGGTTATCTTGCTAGTAGAGGTAGTAGTCGAACAGGCAATCGGAGGTATCTGTAAATCACGGGCAATTGTGAAGTCTCCTATGGACCACACGATCAATCACGGCAAACTGTTGGCTGCTCAGATTTTCACCGTGACTGACAGTGATTCGCCCCCATGTGTACCCAGCCTTAGATACCCAAACCCACATTCTGTCAAATTCCCCTGAAACCTACACAAACATCGATACAGTTGTTTTTTATGTCTAAATGTTAAATTGCAACATGATGTCAATTAGCGTGCCATAGCAGAATTATTGCGCTGCGACCAAGAGTCGCGGCTCGATGATATCACACACGCACACTGAAACGGCGCTGTGTGCGCATTGTCATGTCGAGTGAGCGATTCAAACTTTCCTGACACTGAAGGAAGCTGCTGCACATTATCTACAATCTTGTGGGGGCAGAGGTCAAGATGCTGTTTCAGAGGAGGAGGAGGAATACAGCAACTTTCAAGGAGTACAGGTAGGCTTTGGGAGGGGGAATAGAAAAAACCCCCAAAAAACACCTTTTTCTTTAAAGCCACAGCTATACACTAAGCTTAAGTTGTTTTTACAGTGCACATTTTCTTTTAAACCATTTTTAGCTTTACCACTATGTATGATTATTATTTGCTAGTTGAAATAATAATCTACCCATTAGGCAGTACTTCTTGTGATAAAAACATCTCTCCACTTATCCTCTCCTAACCTTCTGGGGACAATTTCACAAGAAATTACTGCAAGACATTCTTTATTTAGGTCTTTGAGGTATTCCATATCTAAAAAGACTCTGTATTCAAATATATAATATGAATTGAACTTCCTACAAAGTGTAGGAAGTAAGTACATTCCAAAAAACTAAAGATTAAAACAATGTAAATTTACGTTTCTCTGTTATTCCTAAACAAACATGTACCTGTGTGAAATAATCAAAATCTGCCACCTTGCAGTTTCTTGTATTTATTTCCTCTTAATTTTTATTTCTCCCCCCAGATGACTATGAAATAGCTCATTGGACATGCCTTCTTTTGCCTGTCTGTCTGAACCACACTGAGCATGTCTTAGACAGTGGCTTAGAGCGACAGAAATACTTCTGATAAGGAATTACGTAGAAAATCTCAAGTTTCTAAACTTTTGGGGAATATTTGTAAACAAACTGGTGTCAGAACACTCAGATACAGCGTTTTATTAAAGGCCATTAATGACACATCCTTAAAGTACCAATTGTTATTTCTAAAATACCTCTATGGTCATTATTTCGTTACTGCGCAGTATCAGTATTTTGCACTACGGTTATTTTATAACTGCAGTGCAAATTAAGGACATAAATTACACATTTTTACAATTTTACAAAACAATGTCTGTAAAATAAGTCCGTAAGTCAGGAAAACGTGGTTTAGGCTGATCATCTGCTTTAAATATAACTATTAATTTGATAAAGAACATTCTTAATACATCTAATAGTAAAGAAAAATTAAACTATTTATTTGTGAATTTTTTTGACTGTGCAACTTTGTATGAACACTTCCATTTTATGAGTTCGACTTCGTATATCAGAATATAAATTAAGGAAAAGTGCAGTTCTGTTGACAGTTCAAGATTTAAAGCGATTACAGCTTTATTTTGTGTTTGAGTTGCTGTATTCCTGAAAATGTGAACAGTAGAGACCATGACCCGCTGATACAAAAATGATATAGACAGAGTTAAGTTCTAGGTGGAATTTCCCATTTTTTAACAGTAACAGTTGTTAGCACAGAGTGACAAGTACAGGGCGACAAGAGTCCTTTCTTCCATAATTTCTTAAATCAATGTCTGTTTTCTTAAATATACAATTCCATTTTCTGTTTTCTGTAACATCGTTTGTTACTTAAGATGCCCAAATGTAACTCATTTAGCCTTTGTTCTTTTCCAACAGCCCAATTAGAATTTAGGTCCAAAAACAAGGTTTAGTTAAGCAAAATGGATACGTCCTCTTCATATGACTGTCTCTCAATTCCCACAGAAAGAAGATGTGAATGTTGCAAAGTCTCTTGTACCAAGTGCCTTTGATCTGGAAAATAGCAAGCCTGTTTTAAAATTATGCTGCAGATTTTTTCCCCAAGTCATAGCCACTTAATATATCCAGTCTTCCTATTCATAAGACAGCACAATGCAAATACAATTGTAGCAAAAATATGCACATACATTTGTAAACACAAGAATGTCACATGGTAATTTGTGCTTTACCCTTATTGTTTGTATTTTGAAGAACTTGTTGGGTTTAATACAATATAAAAGAGACAGCATATACTAAACTACATAGTAATAGCAACATACATGCCCTTCTCAATACTGGCAGCAATGCACACTGGGGAATCAAAAGGTTTTCAGCATTCTTCTTGCATCCACAGAAAGACCTGGCTATACCACAACAGTGTTTACTGTACTTTTGCAACACCCTGGTGAGAGAAAAGCCTGGTCCTATAGCCTAAAAGAAAGCCAGGGCTAAACATATCCCAGGGACAAGGTAGCATAATGTGTCTAGAAAGTTCCTTCTGGAAAATAACTTTGATGTCTAAGGAACTGCATACTTACAGAAAGCGGACTTCTAGAATTGTGTGTCTGGTTCCAAATTTAAAAATCAACCTGATTTATAACCTCCACCTAGACTGATAAGGTCTAGGTGGATGTTATCTTTTCACTGTCAATGCTCTCAGTGGACACAATCACTTACCATCATTGTTCCTTGAATGATGTTTTCTAACATGGGCATTTCTGCTACCACTTTGAGAAAATGTCTTGCCACACACTGGACACTGATGAGATTTTACACCTAAAACACCAAGATTGGAAACTTAAATAAAATATAAATCTGTAAATGCTGGATATGGATAGCTGCAAGACTGAAAGAAAACTACCTGAATGGACAACCAAGTGTTTTCGAAGACTTGAATATTCAGCGAAGGAACGTCCGCATCCCTCAGTCTCGCACAGAAATGGTTTTTCTCCTGTAGAAAGATATGTTATAGGGGGTTCATTACTTCCCCTACACCATGCCTAGGGTGTCAAACTAAGCACTCACCAGTGTGGATGCGAAGGTGATTCTTAAGGTTTCCTGCAGTGGTGAATTGTTTACCACAGCCAGGCTGTGAGCACAAGAAAGGCCTCTCTCCATTGTGAGTGCGCATGTGGACTTTTAGTCTTTGTAGAACATAGAAGCTTTTCCCACATCCTTCTGCAGGGCATGTGAAAGAACGATCATTTCTGAAAATGAAAATATTGTCTACAATAGTACATCTGTTTTTTTTAAAAACAGAATCCCAATGGCAGAATGGAAACTTTTAACGGTTAAATTAATGTGGATTTTCAGTTGATGGCACATGTATAACTGAAATAAAATAAAAATCCACTGAATCCTTAAAGGGCAATTATAGTGAGAAAATTGTTTTTTTTTTATTTCTTCTAATGTATCCTATAAGTCATCCCAACCACCAGGGTACCTTTAGTTTCTTTAAATTCTACATAGTCCCCGAGATATAAGCCTTTGAATATGCTGTGATTTGTAGGAGCTGCTACACCTCATCTGTCACTCAAAGGCACACACCCACACAATCCAAAGCTCCCATGCAGTACTGTCACACACTCTCTCACCCACACTATATGTACCATGTGCAACATATAGTCAAATGCCGTAGTGCTAAACACAATCAATAAACCATTAACCCAGCAATATGAGCATAACACACTATAAAACAGCCCCTCCCCCCAAAAAAAATCTTATATACATACAAAACCAGTGACTCAAATGGAACACTAATACAGTATATATAATACAGTAATACAGACTATATACCAAACAAGACACACAGTGCAATCTATGAAATATATAGACTAAAGCAACTGAAATGTAACAGGACAACAAGCAGTGTCACTGTGTTTGTGAAGGTCTCACTACAAGCTGCTGTTACACTGACTCTCTCTTCAGTGATTATGATCTCAGACCTAAGCAGGGGAGAGATATGAACTTTAGGTAAAAAGTAAATAACAATTAGCAAAGTTAGAGAACAGGGAGAGTTCAGTAACTTACTTGTAAAGAATCTCAGCACCACTTGTCCTCCTCTCTCCCCCTCTGCCCCTCCCTTCAGCATATTGCTACTTTATTCCACACTTTGATTGCTTGCAGTCTAGCTCTGAAAGGGAGGGGTCAACAGGATGTCAGCACTTCATTTAAAGTCCTTTCAACTGACAATGCTCGGACTCTGTATACAGCCCGTCACTGCTTGAGGGGGAGTAGACAGAGAGGGGAGGGGGACTACACAGCTTGGTACAAACTTCTGCCAGTGTGAAGAAACGAAGCCACACAGAAACATGAAAGTAAGGCAGCTTATACTAAGTGATCTATACATTGTATACAGACAAAGTTTTTTTTTCACTATAGTTGCCCTTTAAATAAACTGCAAACTTGTATTTCGATAATATATTATGTCATTCCTGTATGTAAGGGCACCATTTTAGTTAAAGGAATAGTTCACTTGAAAAGAGAACTATTCCTTTAATGTACTGATTGAAGACTGGGAGGTTGAGCTATACCTTACCTTCCGTTCCTCAATCAATTAACCAGCAGCCATGGACGAAGATAGAAGATATTTACCTTACACACGATCCTCCGCAGCCGCTGATAAAATAACTGTTTTGCTGTATTTATTTTTGATGCAGAGAAAGAGTTACATTCTCCTTTTTCTTATTTTGCACAGCTCAATGCAAATTTTGAATTATATAGTTTCAGGGATGGTTTTAGCCATTTTGGTGCCCTAAGTACGTCTCCCCTGGTGCCCCCTTCCCAACTGAAACTTCCACCAAACACCTCTTGGAATAGTCTTTGCATAGATAGGAAAACTGAGCCAAGATAATTATATTGTATGCAAACTGAGAGGATACAGGAAACTAGATTACATGTTGCCCTATGGTTGATAAGGATCCCTGTTTTTTAATAGAAAAAAGTTTGAATAGCACCCTAGCTTTTTCACGTATATGCCTAAAAACGGCCCAGCATAGTTTCACCCAATTCTAATGTACTTGTGCCTGGTGTCATTTTTATCATAAATGTCAACTGTACTACAAATAGTGCACAAAAAAGCAGACTCACCTATGAGTTTTAAGATGATACCTAAGATGTGTGGGCCACACAAAAGATCTGTCACAACCTTGGAAGGAGCAACGCAAACGTTTCTCTGGATGAGATGGATGAGGTGGTGGAAGAGAGGTTCTTGCCTCAGTTTCAGTAAAGCTGCAGAGAGCGGTTTCACCTGCAATGAAAGGTGATTAAAAAATCCGCAAAGGCTACAATCAATTAATGATTTATTAATACATTTTTTAAAAACTGCTTTAACATGACTACAAGTCTCGCTCCCCAACTTATCTGGCTAAGGGTTATGAATAAGATACAGCTCTTTGCAATGGAGCTCCTTTCCTCTACTGACAGTGACTTACGCCTCTCTCTCAAATGGCTGCATTGTCGCACAGGAGCATTTAGTCACAGCCTGATTCAAAGAAGAAGATTCTGTCATTTTTCAAAGATTGGGCTACACACAGTCGCAAGCGCTGAGGGAAATTTTCCCTTTGCCGTCCTGATTGTTCAGCGGCCGAACACTCGTTCGGAAAAGCAAGGCACACACAGTACAGATAAAGCCCCGATACCATCGGATCCGACGGTATCGGGGCTTTATCGGTACTGTATGTAACCAGCTTTAGAGGAACTGAGCTCCAGTGTTTTTACAGGGCCATTGTCTATGTTAATGTTAACGGTATAAAACTATTTTGAAAACCTTTTTTTCCTTTCTGTACGTTGCCATCCATATGTTGCATTTCATTTCGAAAACTTGCATTTGAAAAAAAATTAATTTTTCAATATATTTTCAATCCCTTCTACAGGCTTGCTATGGTAAAGTTGTCTAGACAACAGAACTTAAAACCTTGCTGATGTATACAGAACCAGAAATTCAAGCAGTAACAAGTCACACGGATTACATTTTTTTTCCCACCAACAGTTACAAATGTGGGAGAACTAAAAGCAGGAATTATACTGAAAACGTGGTTTACTCAATGTGACATGTTTCAGAGCTAGTGTGCTCCTTTATCAAGCATTGATGCTTGATAAAGGAGCACACTAGCTCCGAAACATGTCGCATTTAATAAACCACATTTGCAGTATAATTCCTGCGTTTGGTTCTCCCACATGTGTAACTGTTGGTGAATTATTTCCACGTAAGATGGAGTGGAGTGGGATTGCAACCATAATTAATAAGTACGTGTAGTCACAATCTTGTTTTCTGGAATTACATTTTTTTTTCCATTTTACAAAAATGTTTTTTAAAAAATCATATTAATAATTAATTTTATCTATGTATGTATATGTTTATTTATATAGCGCCACTAGGGGACAATAATTAATAAATCTCAACTTCAGTTTTTAAATTTAAACATGGTTTAGTGTCTAGAAGATGGTATTGGTGAATTGAATGGTTAGTAAAGCATTTCATACTACTACTGCTTGTCTTGGCACTTTTTGCAAGTTGTGCTCGTGTTGCAGCAATTAGACTATCATGGGCCAGCTCTTGAACCCGAAGGTACCAGGGTGTATTGCTGTCTGTACAATCACTTGAAAGGAAATCATTTCCAGAATCCTCAGCTTCATCCTGAACAAAAACAAGGTGCTCTGGAGGAGAAGCCAAACCTAGTAGCAACACAAAACAAAATTGAGTTAAAACATGAACTTTAGCACTGTGCAAAGTATGTAACAGTTAACATGAATAAAAGTTAATAAAATAAATGTCTGTATTGAGACAGCTTGAAATAGAAGTGTTTAATCGAACCGCTGTGCGGTAACTGTTCACACTACTCAGTGCAGGAGAAAAGCACAGTCTTATTTTTACCTGTGTCTTTCCATACTAAAGTCTAGAACCGTATGCATTTATCAAATGTAGTAGGAATGTCTAGGCGTGTTTCTTATGGACAAAGAGTGATTTTCTTTTTTTTGGAATCTGCGCATTCAAAAAAAAAAAGTCGGGAACACATACTAGTATGAACAAGCGATTAATAAAATTACCAATCGGCAATTGGGAAACAAAGCCAAAGTCAACTTAAAGGGGAAGTTCAGTGCAAATACATATGCTTTTAAAGGGCATGTCCACCCCCAAAACTAAAATTTAACCCCTTACTGGCCACATCAAGTAGTTTAAAACAATCCTTACCTTACATTCCTGCTCAAAATAGTTCCCTGCTGTGCCCCTCCAAAGTCCAGGAAACTACTGTTAGGAGCAGTGTGTGACTCATGCTGTGCCTGAGACTTCCTCAACCTCATCAAGGTTGAGGCATGCTCAGTGCAGCCCTCCTGCCTCTCAGCCAATCACGGA
This sequence comes from Hymenochirus boettgeri, assembly GCA_019447015.1. NCBI lineage: Eukaryota > Metazoa > Chordata > Amphibia > Anura > Pipidae > Hymenochirus > Hymenochirus boettgeri. Next base: position 227,550,256 of record CM033476.1, on the reverse strand, counting down.
CGCGGCTGCCGGTCCCGCCCCCTGCTTTCAATTCCATGCAAGCAGAGGGCCTGAACACTGCAGCAGGGGAGAGAGGGCAGGTAAGTAAGAATCGGGGGACTTTTTAACAATTATATTAATGCGGTTGGGGCTGGGGGAGCATGCCCTACCACATATCAAAAGTTAAATTTTGGGGTGGACATGCCCTTTAAGAAAAAAATACCTTAACCTGCCCATTCAGAATTTTGCCTGACTTGCTGTTTGCAGGACTCCTAATAGAGACCATTACGGTCTTGCCCTTGACCCAGTGACTAGGTTGACTCGGTTGCTCTGTAGAAATCTGAGCATGTTTGACCCATCCAACAGCCAATCAGTAGAAATTGCTGTTAGGACCTTTCAAGGAAGTGGTGCATCCTGGGAAGAAGATGGACCATTAGAGCCTGAAATGTCAGCTCACTAATGTCAACAGCAGGGAATAGCAAAGTGTATGAAATAAACTGATTTTTCTAAATGGGAGATAATATGTAGAATAACTAGGAATACATAAAGCAAACTAACAATTTAAAAAATGATATTTTAAACTGAAATTTCCCTTTAATGTAGAAAACGTAAGGTAAGATAGGTTACCTGTTCTGGCTAGGTTGAGGAGGATGAAGGAAGAATTATCATTGGAACGTAAATCATGAAACAATGAGGAGGGTTCAGAGGGTGAAAGCAATGCATTTGCTTTTTCTTCCCTAGTGTCTGAGCAGTGATCAAGGTCTACTTGGAGGCTGTTTAACAAGGAGGCACCTGAATCCTTAGAAGGAGCCACAGAAGCATCTATGTGAATCACAAAATGGAATCAATATTTGTCAATTCCAAACCACATGTACAAAAAACAATGGTGCTGATGGAATAACACCCGATTTGTTGCAGTATATTAATAGCACAGGCAAACATTTGCACCTTTTATTGCATATTCTTGTATTTGTATATAATTATGGGCAAAAGCAGCTAATCTCTGTTGTATGCCTGCTCCCTGTGTATATTAATTCCCCACCCCTTTAAGGGCAGTCCAGCTAAAAAGGTTTATAAACTCTGTAAGCTCACATAGTTCCCTGGAAGAGATCATACTAAATAAAAAGAAGCAGGTATGGTCTTTCTCCCCCCAGGGATTGTACTTTTCTCACTAGGTTAGGACTGACGCTTGGATACTGCCTTGGAGCAGAGTGTCAGCTTAAGCATGTTTGTACAAATATTGCAACAATGCTTGCGTATATGTTAAACTCTTATACCTAATTCATTTATGACTATATATGTAGTTGAGTGCTGGAGTCTTTTGTGTAATGTATAAATTGCCTTTGCACCGCACCCGATAGTAATCTACTATATAAAGCAGAAAACTTGTATGTATGTGCTCACCTCAAGAATGGCCATGCCCCTGAACACACCTACGTCATGGCCACAACCCCAGGATGACCGGACATCATGGACACACCCCAGGATGCAATTACATCTTGGCCACGTACCCAGAATTGCCTTACTTGCGGTTCTGAAACCTAAATGCACCCACATCGTGGGTTCATGGCCACGCCAGGCAAGCTCACCTGGATGAAATACATTCAGTTCTTCATATAACCTCTTGTACATAGTAAATGGAGCATGCCTGTGTCTTCACAAAAACTGTGAAAAACATTTAGCTAAAAGTGCTCCATATTATATGTACAAGAGGTGCTATATATATATATATAATATATATAATATATATATATATATATATATATATATATATATATATATATATATATATATATATATATATATATATATGGGCTTCTAGCTACCATGGTTGTATGGGAGTGAGGGCACCCTTAGGGGCTCGGTGTCTAAGTTCCATCTTTATTCAATACAGTTTTTACCTGTAGGCATCTTATTTATATCACATTTCAAAGGAAAGACCGCTTTCATTTAACCCTAACTTGTAGCACAGTTTACATGCCCTTTAAGTAAAGGTGATACCATCTATGAGGCTTCTAACAAGTTGCACAGCTAAATGCAGATTCATAGTGCCATTTGTAGACCAGTTTTGGCTTTACTGAGCCATCATTAGTACAACATATTCTTCTGGTCTCCATAGTGAAGTGACTTTCGATGGACGTCACAAAGGACCAATTAGGTTAGGGAGAATTCAGGCTAGAGCTCCCCTTTTCATTGCTTTAGTTAGAATTTTTCCTTTAATAGTGAAAAAAAGCATTTCCCAATAACTATTTCCTAGAAATACAATTATTTCCAACTTAACAAAATAAGAAAAAAGTAATTTTTAATCTTTTACATTCAACCGATTTATTGCTATATTACCTGGTAACAACAATGAGCTGCATTCTGATGTTTCAGGAAGGAGAGACAAACATGCAAGATCTTTGGATTCACTTTCCTCAAGCTCCTCTCCCAAAGGAATGGAAGTATTCTGTACAAACTCAACCAGCAGCTGCAACAGATGACAAATGATGCAAGTGTCTAATTAAGACAATTAACATTAAGAACCCAAATGTCTTTAAGAATAAAATGTCTCCTCTCATTCCCTCCATCATCACATTAAAGAGGAACTGTGGTCCAAAAATGACTTTAGGTAAATTGATAGGAATTGCTCTCCTGAGAGTTTTTGCAATTTATTTAAAATTGTTTATTTTGCATAGTTTTGAAGATATTTACATTTCTGTGTGTGATATGGCAGCAGCATCACCAGGTCCCCTGCACTTCCTGCTTTGAAACCTGTCAGTCAATCTGCCCTGTGTCTCCTCCCCTTTGCAGCCCCCCTGGTCCCTCCCACTCATGGACCCCATGGTCCCTCCAGTTGCAGGCCCCCCTTGGCCCATTCCCTTACAGCCCCATGTGGCCCCGCCCACTCACGGGTGCTGTGGCCCTGCCTACTTGCGGGAGCAGCTGGCCCGCCCACTTGTGGCCGCACCTGGCCCTGCCCACTCGTGGGTGCCTAAGCCCCACCCACTCGTGGGTGCCTAAGCCCCCCCTGCTCACAGGTGATGTGGGCCACTCTGACATCCCCCCTTAACAATGTCGCTAGGACGTGTTGTTTTTTCCTTCGCAATATTGCCAAGATCCGCCCTTTCCTCTCTTGCTCCACTACTAAAATGCTCATGCATGCCCTTAATAATAATAATCTCCCGTCTTGACTACCATAACATTCTACTACATGGACTCCCAACCTGTCATCTCTCTCCTCTCCAGTCTATCTTAAACTCGGCAGCTAGGATCATCTCGCTCTCCTCTAAAAGAGAACCCCCAACCCCGATACTTTAGTACATAGGGTGGCTTCCCATGAAACAAAGAATCATATTCAATACCTTTCTTTTAACCTTTAAATCCCTTCACTGTTGCACCTCCCTACTTATCCTCTCTCTTTGTCCCTTATGTTCCCGGCCATGCCCTCCGTTCCTCACAAGGAAATCTTCTCCCCAAACCTCCAACGAACACTACTTCCTGCCACCTTAAACCATTGCCTCTTGCTGCTCCATACCTTTGGAATTCTCCCTCTCTGCCTGCCGACATCCATTAATGCTTTCAAATCTAGACTGTTATCCCTACCTTTCTGAGAATCAGCACAACAAATGATTGCACTTTATACCCATTCCCCTAACTTGTATTTGTATGTTGTCCCTCCCACTTAGATTGTAAGCTCCTCGGGGCAGGGATCTCATTCATAACGTGTCAAGGCGTGCTGCACTTAAATCAATTTATACATAATTTTTATACGTATGCTTTCTTAAACGATGTATGAAATTGTATTTAATTTTTATTTATCTGTATATTTGCTTGCACTTATCCCCTTGTTTGTATACTCTGTATTTTATAATGTACCGCGCTGCGTACCCAAGTGGCGCTTTATAAATAAAATTATACATACATACAAAGCAGCAACATTTCTAAAGTCCTCCATACACTGAATTATTTTGAGAGATACAGCAAACTTGATCAAATCATAACTCTAAGAATATTATTTCCATGCATGCCCTTTTATTTTGGAGAGTGAAATTATATCATTATAATCCATAACTATACAATCAGAGGCTGTTCAAGGGAGCTGCCCTCCTTATTCTCTCAATAGACATGAAGATCTAATTGTCTCTAATGAGTAGGACCATTTACCAAAAAGACCCTTTGTAGTATACCTGCTATGATAGGACCAGGTGAAGTTAAACATAGGCTGGACAGAAGAGGCTCAGAACACATACAAACTTGTAGATTATAATGGTAAATGCACCTGCTAATATAAATTATTTGGATAGTAGAAGTCACCTTGGAGTTCTGTGTTCCTTTATATGGTCGCCTAACTCCAAAATTACTTCTAATATATCAATTTAAAGTAGGGAGTTACTTTATCCACTTTGTAATACATGTTTGAAGGAGTCATGTGACCTTGATGACAAAAACTAAGCAATGAGGATATAACTTGAAGGATATTTATGGATCATGTATTATAAGTATTTATCCACTGGCAAATACACCAGCAGAGAAAAAAAAAACAATCAAGCAAAATGCAGCAGGATCACAAACATTCCATAATCACCAAGGCTCCCGAGTACAACATAAAACATCAGAGTGCTGGTATGTAGCAAAGATTAGCCCTAACTCCACCCAAACAAACAAAAACTTTTACCTTATGCATCATAATGTATAAAACATTATGTGAATAATGTACTTTTATACGGTGATGATAGGAGGGCAAAGTCACAGAGGAGTTTTAGGACTAAATAAAAGTAAAAGTCTGCAGAATTAATATTTCTATCCAGGTCATGGAATACCATGATGACTTATAATAAAAGCATCAGAAGACGCACAGATATTAGAAGCCTTATTGCTTTTACCCTAAACTAAAGAACTGGGAACAAAGCGTAATGCTCAACAAACAAGCTAAGTTTAGTAGCTAGTCTTGTCAAACCAAGTACTTACCTCTGGTTTGGACTGTAGCTCATCAGATAACATTTGTACAGTTCTGATGATGATCAGATTCAGAGAGGAATCTACCTGAAATTAAGACATATGTATCTTGAGATGGGACCAAACATGTGTAACCAAAAGGCAGGAGCACTAGTAAATGCACAGAGCATTTAGAGTACAAAAAACTTTCCCTGATTCTGCAGGGCAGTGAACACTATTGGGTAAAATCCCGTGACCTGATGCATACAGGCTCCACCCCAAGCTGATAAAAGTTTGCCCCTTCCCTCTTGTGTCTTTTTCCCTTCTGTCTCTTACAGGCAACATCTTCAGCTCCACCTGCTGTTCTAAAGCCCTCACCTCACGCTCGCATAAGGGTAAGGGAGAGTCGCCATTACTATGTACAAATTCTCTTCTCGCAAAACGTGTGGCGTTATCGTGTGTTCTACGTTCCGTGTCACGAACCCGGACGTATGAGCGGATTCAAATAATGGTGGCTCAGCGTTCCAGCCTGTGTTTGGCATGCTGGATATGCGTTTTGCTGCCAGATTGTGCTGTGCTTGCAGAGGTTCTGCCTGCATACTATCCATCCTTCTCCCATGGGAAGTCAGATACTATGCAAATTGGACCTCATAATCCTTACCATTCTTTCTTGTCTCTTTGCAGTGTCTGTCTAACATGTCAAAAAGAGACAGATCGGACTTAATGGGGTGAGCAGTATTTTAAAGAGAGAGCACAAATTAAATATTGTTTCTGTACAACAAGTAACTCAATCAACTTTACTTTCAGATCATCCAGAGATAAAGAGAGACATTGCCCCAGAGAATATGCCACATGTGACAATCTAGCCATGAGGTGCTACAAACTCTGCTCCACCTGTATGCCTTCCAAGTCTAATCAGGGATCATCCGAACAATTACTATCCACGGTCAATCTAATTCTAATTGACACTTTACTAAAATCCTTCTCCACTCCCATGCTGGCTCAAGTATCAGCCAAGATCCACCCGGGCCCTCAGGAGCTCCCTCGCAGTAGATCCCTCTCTCTCTTAACCTCCCAGCAGCTGAACACCTGGAAACTACAGATCTAGAGGGAGATTCATCATTCTCAGAGATCCTCCCTGACCCCCCCCTTACTCACGAGGATTTGAGTCAGCTCATCAAAGAGATGAGGAAGTCCCTAAAGATTTTGGAACCATCATTACCAAGCACATCAGACTTGATATTTGCCAATAAAAAACAAAGATGATTCCACCTCCTTCCATGTTCACAAGCACATTCAGAAAATCATCCAGAAGCAATGGGAGCTTCCAGATTAAAGATATTCCATGTCCCAGAATTTTGGAAATAACTACCCACTATCTTCAACTGATTCCACGTTCTGGGATACATTCCCAAGGTGGACCTCTAGGCCTCTAGACCCTCATCTCTGGTCAATGAGGAAACAGCTTCACTCAGAGACCCCATGGAAAAAAGGGAATAATCCTCCCTGAAAAAGATCTACCTATTAGTAGGGACGGCTCTTAGACCTTCCATTGCTATCACCAGCTTGGCCAGAGCTAATAAGATATGGCTCCAAGAACTAGAGGAAGGTATAAAGAATGAAGTGCCTAGAGAAATTCTCACATATATGATGAAAGACATCAAGTTGTCAAACAAATTAATCGCAGAAGCCTCCATAGACTCCATCAGACTTGCAGACAAATCCATGGGTGCCTCAGTCGTAGCCAGAAGGGCAATCTGGCTTAGACAATGGAAGGTGGACTCTCAATCTAAGCAGGGCCATGCATCAATTCCTTATGAGGGGGGCATGTTATTCTGTAGCAAATTAAATGATCGAATCGAGAAAAACTCTTCCAAAAGAAGTCTTCCTTTATTTAGAACTCAGAGGAACGTGGTCCCATCTTCTTACTCTAACCTTAGAGAGGAAAGAAAATATCGACCAGGAAGACCCTTTTCCCAAAGAGGCTCATAAAATTCCAACCCCACCCAGTCCTTTCGTGGGAGAGGAACAAAACCAAGATCTCGTTAGTTATGAAGGTCAGGGAGCATACCTGTTGAAAGTTGGGGGCAGACTATCCCACAGTACCTGGGCTCTTATTACATCCGACTTCTGGGTTTTCAGAATAATAAATCAAGGATACCACCTTGAGTTCCAATCCTTCCCTTAAACAGATAGGTTCCTCTGTTCCATCACTCCCAGGCCTAGTCAGGCTCAAAAGAGCCTCCGTTTGGTCTTGTCTTCTTTAATGCAAAAAGACATAATAGAACGAGTATCTGCTTTGGAAAATAAAATGGGGATCTATTCTCCCCTATTCCTAAAGAGGAAATCATCCGGAGAAACGGAGAATTCCATCCTATATTAAACCTCAGATACCCCAACCAATTTCTACACATCCAAAAATTCAAAACGGAAACTCGAAGAACAGTGACCATTTAATTATCCAAAGGGAAATGGATGTCAAAAATAGACATACGAGGCGCTTATCTTCACATCCCCATCAACAGGTACCACAGGAAATATCTCCCCTTCTGTGTCTAGGATCTCCACTTCCAGTACAAAGCCCTAACATTCGGCCTAGCCACAGCGCCCAGAGTGTTCTCCAAGGTATTAAGTCCCACGATTGCTCATCTGAGGCTTCAGGGAGTACAGATCTTTTCCTATCTGGACAATATCCTCATCAAGGCAACGGATCAACAGACACTCGAAAACCACACTCTCTTGGTACTTTAGTGCCTAAACAAATTGGGTTGGATCCCGAACATGGAAAAATCATCTCTCCCCAGCTCAGATTCTTCTATTTCTAGGGAACAGACTGGATACTCTGAACATGTCGGACTATCAGACTACCCCAGAGGAGGGATCTGCTTCTCCAAGGGCCAGTAGCTTTTCAGAACTCCGAGCACCTCCACCTGATGGCCTGGCTGTTGAGACCTCCACCATAAAAAAATGGGTCTCTTAAATCAGCTAAAAAACCTTCTACCTCCAGAACCTACTACTAGACCTGGGAAGTATTCTGTAAGTGGTGTAAATCAGTTAATCAAGATCCCCTGTCCACTTCAGTGGAGACAGTTACAGAACTTCTTCAATCTGGACTGGAGATGAAACTCAGCAAAGCAACTCTAAAATCCCAGGTATTGGCCATCTCAGCCATCACCAATATCAAACTGGCATCAGACCACCTGATTATGCGTTTTTTTAGAGGGGTGTCTCCCATGTACCCAAAAATTAAACAGAGGATTCCACCTTGGGATCTCTCCAAGGTCATGGACAGACTTCAAGAACCTTCATTTGAGCCTTTGGAGGAATCAAATCCTTAACCATCAAAACTGAATTTCTGGTAGCCATCACTTTGGCTAGGAGAGTGGCCGAAATTAGAGCACTTCGGGCTTCTGACCCATTCATTAAATTCCTACCAGATGACTAATTTCTGCCAAAAGTAGTAACCAATTTTCATGTTTACTAGGATATTATCCTTCCAACCTTGGAAGAAACATCAGAGGGAACTCAGCCATCCCCCCACACCTTAGGCGTGAATAGGACCATCAAAGTCTATCTCAGCAAAACAGAGAGCTTCCGCAAAAGAGGGCGCCCTCCTCATCCTGTTTAAAGGCAATAGAAGAGGATTCAGACCAGCCAAACCCACCATAGCTTTATGGCTTAAGACGGTGATTGAGCAGGCATACCTTAGCAGGGCAGAACCTCTATCTGATAGGGTCACAGCCCATTCTGCGAAATCAATGGCGACATCCTGGGCATTCAGTGCCAAGGTCTCCCCAGAGGAAATCTGCAGAGCGGACACTTGGTCATCTCTGTCTACATTTATCAAACAGTACAAAATTGATGTTTTTCTATCAGAACAATCCGCTTTTGGCGCTAAAGTCCTCTCTGCTGCCTCTCAGAAATAAATCTATTATGTTTGCATCTAACTTTGTCTCCCTCCCTTGATTTAAGAGTTTCAAATCCCAATAGTGTTCACTGCCGAAAAAAACGAAAATTCTACCTTTACTTACAGAAATTTTCTTTTCCTGGTCCTTAGCACGGCAGTGCTTATTCCTTCTCTTTCTCTTATTTTTCCCAATTGCTCGACAGTCGTTCAAAGACGCAGGTAAGAGGGAAGGGGCAAACTTTTATCAGCTTTGGGAGGAGCCTGTATGCATGATGTCACAGGATTTAACCCAATAGTGTTCACTGCCGTGCTACGGACCAGGAAAAGAAAATTTCGGTAAGTAATGATAGAATTTTCGGTTTTGGAGTGGTTCTCAATTCTGGATATAAAGAGCAAACAATGACATTCTTCAGCACATCAATCCTATTAACTAAATGGCGAAGGGAGATTTAAAAGACACTGCATATTCCTATCTTTCCTCTCCACAGAAGGTTTGGGTAGCAGAGCAGAAGAGACTCTTTTTTTGCATTGGAAAGATGCACAGTTAACTCCCAGCATGCTATTTATTCCGATTAGCATGTTTATATGTATGGTCATTGTAGTCCTAATGTATATAGAACTATATTCTGTTAAATGAGAAACTTAATCATATTGCAGTGCAATGATCACAGACAGCTGTGATCCATGGACTAGCCCAGTGCAGCACTGCCCTCACCTCCCAGCAATCACCACGGTCTCCTCCTGTTGTATTCCAGGCAAGTTCTGTGCAGCAGACCCAGGTGATGAGGGGAAATCCGATTTCTCTCCCTGGCAGAGATTTAGCACAGAGACCGGAAGTCTCCGTACATTCGATGTGTAGAGGAGACTGGAGCTGGTCTACACAATACCGGTGAATAAATGTCAGTCGATCCGTACAGTGGCCGACCCTCTACAACGACATAGTAGAACCGGAAGTCGCTATCCTTACAGAACCCATTTGGTAAATTCATTTTAGAAAACGGAAGTAAGTGCGCTGTCAATTGGTCCAGGATCCGGAATCCCTCGCGCTTTCTGACCGTGACCGGAAGCCGTGAATTTATCATTCCGCGCAGGAACTGCTTGTTATGCCATTCAATGTTTGAGCCAAAAGTCACTTGGTAAACCTGCCATTTTATTTTTGTTACCATGCGACTCTTTCCTGGGCTCCTGATTTCCCACGGTCATGTTGTCCGTCGTATTGGGCTTGGGCCCCGCTCTAGACTTGATTTGCTGAGGAATCTGCTCACAGGACTCACAAGACACGAAAGGATCGAAACTACCTGGGCCCGAGCTGATGAGCTCCAGCTCTATGCAGAGAAAGTGAGACCCGTTCATTGGACTACAGCATGTGATCCGTTTACATACAGTGCTGACTAAAGCTGGGTACACACGATGAGATATTTCGGTCCGATGACCGATAGTTCAGTGTATCGGTCGATCGGACCGAAATTATCGCATCCGAATGCTCCCATGTCCAACCGACCGTTCGCCCGAATCGGTCGAAAGGACAATCGGACGTTCGGACACGGTGGAAAACCTCGTCCGATCGTGCAGTCCTCTATGGACCGCACCATCAGTCGCGGTAACTATCGGACGCGCGACCGACAGTCCTTCCTCCTGGCCGACCGGTTGAAAGTATCGAACGGTCGGTCAGGAGGAAAAATCGCTAGGTGTGTACCTAGCTCAAATGGATTGTGTCCTCCAATCAGCAGATGATTGGCCTTTTAGACTTTACAGCAAGTGTGCTGTTTCCTAAAGGGCATCTTTAATGATAGAAATGTATTTGAAATTGCCCATTGCTGGAAACTATAATTCTTTTCAACCACCACTGTAACATTATTTTGTCGATCTGTCCCTTATTTCTTTAGGCCTAGGTACACACATTAGCCGATTATCAGGCATGTTGGAAAATAATTGCAGATTGTGTGGATTCCTATGGACCATACAATCGGACATTACCATAAACTCTTCTGCTGTTAGCAGGTTTGCTGTAGCTAGAATAATGACAGTTTTGACAGTTGGTATGCCATGTGATGTCGCAGTGCTGCATAATAATGATTACTAAGCATACTGGTCAGATAGAAGGGGGAATGGTTAAAAGAGGTAGTGGGATACTTATGGTGGCCATAGATGCTAATATCCTGGTCATACAATATTGGGATATCCCAATATAATACGGTCGTTAATTTCCCCCAACAGGCCAGTTAAAAATATTTTATATTTATATAAAATATTATATATTCTGATTTTATGATCTGATTATAGCGCTTATGGCCACAAGCCTGAGCAAAAGGAGTAGTGGATTAAAGGCATGCAGCAACGCACACACCTCAGAGTAAGTGCTAATTACACATACTAATTTATAGATTAACGGGCAACTGTGGTCTCCAAACAAGTTAGGGGTAAATGAAAGCCTGCAGTGTTTTCTTTATAATGAGCTGACAATCACATCTCTGGCTTCACTCTGGGAGAAATTATATCAAGGTGAATGTTTAAACTTTCTGCTTCCAGTAGGTTGAGTGACATCACCTTACGTCTGCTAGCCCCTCTGCCCCGGTGAGAAGCATTTTCAGTAAAAACTAAATGCTGGGGAAATCAGGAAGTACCTGGGGGAAAAACTGACAGTTGAGAAGGGGAGGCTATTAATGCAAATAGGCTGGTCACATGACTTCAAGCTGGTCACATGGCTGAAAACAGGAAGTGTTCAAGCAGGAAGTAATATTGCTGAACCTTTCCAGCAATAACGTCACATTTTATCAAGAGATGTGATTTCGGTTTTATTTTTAAGGTAGGATAGTTTCCCTTTAAATAGACTGAGTAGGTATCAATTATAATGTCTCAATAATGCATCATAATTTTCAGCTAGACCAACTATTAAGGTTTAATTGATTCTTCACTGGATATTGATCACTGCTGGTCGACCAAATGCAAAAAATACTTGCATGGACTGCTGGATTTAATAAAAATATGAAAATCTGCCTTCCTATAATCTTAAAGGGGAAGTCCAGTGCAAATACATATGGTTGTCAGAAAAAAGAGCAGTATTTTTTCATCCCCATGACCTTAATCTGCCAATTCAGCATTTTGTCTGTGTATAAATAAATGTAACCGAAATACTGACTTGCAGGACTTGCACTGTTTGCAGGACCACTAGTAGAGAATGTTATGGTCTTACCCTTGACCCAGTGCCTGGGTTGATTCAGTTGTTCAGTAGAGATCTGAGCATCTTTGACCCATCCAACAGCCAATCAGTAGAAATAACTGTGGAGCATCCTGGGAAGAAGGACCGTTAGAACCTGAAATGGCAGCTCACTAATGTCAACAGCAGGGAACAGCAAAGGGTATGAAATCAACTGATTTTTGAAAATGGGAGAGAATATGTAGAATAACTAAAGAGGCATTACACAAACTAACAATTTAACAAATATTGATAATTTCCACTGAACTGTCCCTTTAATGCAGGCCGTGCAGGAGTCGATGTTGTTTGATTGGTTAAATCACTTAGTTTAAATTGGTCAAAATGTAATCCCTACTGCTGGATGATATCAGGCGATCAGTCAAATAGAATATGATTGAACCAGTTAGAACATTTTCAGACAATCCCTTATGTGTCATAAATGAATTGATGGTGTAATATTGATTGATGTATTGATCGGTTGCACTATGTTGCAGCCATCTGCCTACCTTAAAGGGAAAGTTCAGTGGAAAATATAGTTAGTTTATAGTATGCATACATAATTATTCTACATATTTTCTTCCATTTTGAAAAATCAGTTGATTTTATACCCTTTGCTATTCCCTGCAGTTGACATTAGTGAGCTGACATTTTAGGTTCTAACAATCCTTCTTCCCAAGATGCACTACTTCCTTGGAATATTCCTAACAGTAATTTCTACTGATTGGCTGTTAGATGAGTCAAACATGCTCTGATCTCTACTGAACAAATGAATCAACCCAGGTGCTGGGTCAAGGGCAAAACCATAACAATCTCTATTAGGGGCCCTGCAAAATAGGATGTCAGTATTTAAAAAGTTTTTAATTATACACAGACAAAATGCTGAATGGGCATGTTAAGGTCATTAGGATGGAAAAATACAGCTTTTTTCCCCTTAAAGGTATATTTATTTGCACTGAACTTCCCCTTTAACAGTAAAGTTATAATACAGTATTAGAAAACATTTACTTATTCTGAGTATAATGTTATACCTGTCTGTGTTTCAGCTAATTGACTATGGAAAGCGAGGGGACACAGATGAGCGAGCTATGAAGATGGCAAACTTTTGGCTAACGGTATGTAAATATTTTGTTTAAAGGAAATAAACTTCTGCTCTCAAAATGATAGCACCCTTTTATATAATCTCTTGGGGACCCCACACAATGCAGTATTTAAATACATAAAACTTATGTATCAGTGTTCTCCCTAGGGTCTTTTAGCCGGGCAGACCACCCGGCTACTTTTTCATGCCATCTGGCTGTAAATAATTTCTTGAGAGAACACTTGTGATTTGAAAAAAATTAGATGTAGGTTTAATAGGTGTACCAATAGGTCAGTAAAACCTCCTGCCAAAACTGCCCAATCCAGACCACTTTTTTACACTTGCAAGATAATTTTAGCCCGTGTTAACTAGCTTTTCCAAGATCCCTAAGGCCACAAAATGGTGGCACATGTTTGTGCTGCCATATTACATCTGGGTTACCTTCAGATTTTGCCGAACTACAACTCCCTGCAGATGTTGCCGAACTACAACTCCCTGCATTCTACAACCACAGAATGCTGGGAGTCATAGTTTTCAAACATCTAGTGGGACGAAAGTTAGACATCCCTGACCTATATAATGCGCATACTGCAGTGCACATTTACCCCCACCACCAAATGTCCCCATCCGGCTACTTATTCATGCCTTTTAGTTAATCCCCGCACTCCTTTCCTTCAGAGATTTACTGGGTGCTGTTCCTCAGATCCTGTCCACCACATACAGGGTTAAAATTTCTTTAGCAATTATATAGTTTGAAGAACGCACTCCTGTAGACCTTGCTCTTTCTTTATATGTTTATTAGTGACATGCGTGCACAACGTTTCGGGGTTGTCCCCCTTCCTGCAGGGGGACACACCCCGAAACGTTGTGCACGCATGTCACTAATAAACATATAAAGAAAGAGCAAGGTCTACAGGAGTGCGTTCTTCAAACTATATAATTGCTAAAGAATACTTATTCATGCCACCCGGCTGGAAAAAAATTCTGGGGAGAACACTGTGTATTATGAAAAATGCATAAATAAGTAATACTAAGTGTACTTTGTTGTGATATAAACCTGGAAAACTTAGCTTGCAATATATTATTCCAGAATATTGTGAGTGCGTGCAACTTTCCTTAAGTTGTTTTCTTGCTCATTCTGTCTTGCTCAAGATTTCCATTATTCCTCACCTTTTTGACACTACTTTTATTATTTCAGTCCGATTGGTTGTTGGTAATTGGCTGTGATTTCTCAAAAATCAATTGGTATTAATGATTATACTTATGAAATAACAGCCGATGATGTGAATTTCAATAGACGAAATATCTATTGATTATCTAAAACTTTAATTGTAACTAATCCGTGGACTACAATTAAAGGATAGTGCTTAAGCCAGGAAAAAGACTGTCAGAAGCAGTTTTCTTTGGGCTGGTGATCCTCACAGAAACAATATTGGGAGGTAGGAATTAACAGTTCTTTTCAGTTTAACTTTTTTTTTTTCTAAATAAACTCTATACACACGATAGTTAACCTTTAAAAAATGAAGAAGGCATCTGAAAGATTCTGTCTGTCATTTTCTAATGATCGCAGGGACTTCAGATTTTCCTCAGACACCAACTCCCTATACTTTAGTACTGGGAGACGATCCTGGCCAAGGGAATTTTTCAGGCATTTCTGAAGGATCCCGAGGTCGACAGTGAACTTCATTGGCCTTGGGAGCACTCTGAAATGCGTTACACACTCTAACGATAAAGGGCTGATACCTCCTGATAAAGGAGAACTTAAGTCTCCAGATAACATTGTCCCAATACACATTCACAAATATACACCTCTCCCTTTGCTGTTGATGCTGGGGGATTTATGAAATTAACCCGTGGGTTCTAGGAATAAGCTTCCGTAATCCACCTTAGCTGGGAAATCCAGTACTCAACAGATCAAAACAGGGAAGTTGCAGCCTTGCTTCCTAGAAGCTGACAGCGAATCACATAAAAGCACAGGGGGTCCTCCCTCTCCCTGACACAGAACAGAAATTTCAGGTTTTTTTTCTTCCAAACATATTCAATTCTCCTGTCCTAACAATGATTATAATCCTTTACTTTTCATACAAAAAAGAAAAGTAATCTTTATAGTGTATTTCTAAGCTACCATGGATTTAAGAAACAGAAAAATAACATTTCAATTAATAAAAAAAGTCTGGGGAATTGAACCAGTAACCTCATGTACTCCATTTTGCTTAAAGCAAAGCTTTTACCCCCATCCCAAATAGAGATACTATATGACACATTAGTAAATGTTTATCTTTTGCTAGGAATGTAATGGAAACAAAAAAAAGTAAATTTGGGGATTTGAACTTGTGATCTTTTGGACTGTGTTTCTAAAACTTGTGCCTTACCAGGTGTGCCACCACAGAATAAGCAGAGAATCCAGGTACATTTAGTTGAGCCACCATGGCAAATGCGAATAACACTGGTATATTTAGAAGTTTTATCTTTTGCTAAGAACCAAATAATACCGGTAAAAAATAAGTTAGGGAAATTAGCTCAATATTTTGCAGGATAACAAGCAGCTTTCAAAGTCTTATCAGGTACTTACATATTGGAATGGACATATCTGTATAGAAAATACTCTGTGCATAGAGTCATTGAATATTGGGGTCTGGGGGCATGGCTGTTTGACTACATATTCACTGTATCAACAAAGGTCCCAAATGCACACTTAACCTGGTATGGTGCAGATGTCTCTGACTTCCACCCCAAGGGGCATAGGAATACGGTATATCAAAAAACAAGATGAGAAAGTCGCACTCCAAATGTAGATTTATTAACACAAAATCACAACGTTTCAGGGTTTTACCACTTCATCAGGTGATCTTTGACTACATAGGCTGGGATTTGTACTGTAAAAAACATGGAAGACTTCTTGGTTACAGAATCTAATGCTTACATGTGCTAAATGCAATTTACTAGAGAAGAATCTAACAATGTATAGGTGTTCTGGGGAAAAATGCTTTCACATTAAACTGCTGTGTAGTTTTCCTACCTAGTGATTCAGACAGACTCTCAAATCATTGGTATTAAAGGGCAATTATACTTACCGCCTCCCTGCTACTCTTCTTATATCTGTGCTTTGTACCCAGGGTGAGGACCTAAACCACTAGGTTCTCACCCCTGGGCTCTTTGCAGCTACACTGATATACTTACTTAGCTCCACTTTCTCTCCGGTAAGCTCCATCCCTCTTGATCAGTGCCGAGCCCAGTAGGTAGACACACGCATTTAAGCAGCATGTCTTCCTATTGGATGCATTGTGGAAGCAGAAAAAGGAGCGGAGCAGCGCTAAGCAAGTATGTAAATGTAACCACAAAGATCCCGGGGGGTAGGACCTAGCAGTTTAGGTCCTCACTCTGGGTACAAAGCATACATAGATGAAAAAGGAGCGGGGAGAAGGTAAGTATAATTCTTTTATACTGTTTCCCCCCACCCCCTCGCAATGAACGTAGGTACATCATTGTACTGTGCATTCAAGTCTTACAACCTGGGGAGTGAGGCCCTCTCTATTGACTTCTGGTCCTGAAGAAGTCACTCTGTTCAGAACTAAAATGGTGGTATAATGCAGCAAAATGTTATTTTTGAAAATCCAGTGTGTGTAGAGGATTCTCACTAGACTGGAACTAATATTACAGAAAAGGATTCTTGCAGTTTGTAAAGCTAGCTGGTATTCGGAATTGAATGAATGCAGAATTTTCTGGTAAATTTATGTAAAGATACCCTAATTTCAACAAGACTGGGATCAAACCATGGCAGTAGTGGTTTCTTGCTACAAGTAGGCAGGGGGGAACAGGATAGAAAATTTGACAACATAAAAACATAATTCCATAAAGTAAAGATTTTCTATAAAACAGGTTCTCTCCCATGGTCAACATGCAAGCTGCTCTTTCTGTCCTTCTGTCAGACAGTGGCTAGGAATAAACTGAGTTTACAAGGAATTCCTTTTTATTAGTTTTTTACTTACCGTATATACTTGAGTATAAACCGACCCGAGTATAAACCGGGGTACCTATTGTTTCCTAAAAAAACTAGTAAAAGTGGTTGACTCGAGTATAAACCGAGGGTAGAAAATATGAACACTACTGCCTTCTGATTCTGTATTGTTTTGAGGCTGTACAACTGTATGGGAATTCTCCTATGCTTTCCTACCTTATACCCCATTTTTCACACTTTCCTCTTTATTCTGTCCCTCACTCCTCACACTGACCCCTTCCTCCTTTTCTCATTATGGGTCCCCCATCTGTTCCTATTCCTCCCTGCACCCCTTTTAAAGATTCATAAATTTCAGCTTATGCTCCCTCCTGAAAGAAAAATGGTAATGGTGAGGAGAGCCACAATCAGTTCTGCTATCTGCTGCCTGTAATACTATCTTACCCATGCTCCTCTCCTGGAAGTCACTACTTAGCTGTTCTTAAACAGAGTAGTGCTGCTCCTTATCTGGCTGTTCCCTGCTCTGCCTCTCCCCCTCCCATGCAATGGCTGTTCCCTGCTCTGCCTCTCCTGTCCAGTGGCTGTTCCCTACTCTGCCTCTCCCCCTCCTGAACAATTGCTGGATCACGGAACTTCACAGAGGAGAGGGAAATACTGCCACGCTTCCTTACCAAGTCTGCAGTCAGTCCAGCACCCGGTTTCACGGAGCACCAGCACCAATTAGCAGTTTCTGGCCAGGCTGATCATCCCTCCCTCTCCTCTTGCAGGTACACGCACCACAGACTACCAGGGAGTTTTTGTTCTTTTAGCAGATGCTGTCCCTGGACTGTCAGAGCGACTGACCCGAGTATAAACCGAGGTCGGCTTTTCAGGCTGATTTTACAGCCTGAAAAACTCGAGTATATACGGTATGTGTCTAACCCAGAAGGGTTAGATCTGATTATGTTCATATTTTAATTCACTGCTCTTTTATTGTGCGACTGAATGGGAAAAGTCTTTGCAAAACCCATATAATAGCCAATAGGGGTGTCGCCAAAGCAAATGATGATGAATGAGAAAAGGTAGTAGGAATCTACATATTAATCTCTTTACAAAATGTCAGCCAAGTCAGTTTAGCTGGGGAAGATTAAAAATAATTTTTGTTTCCTATCTAAGCTATTGCATGTATAGTTTTGCAAGCAATTATACAGATAAATAAAAATGAAATACGATTTCATACATCGGATATATATATATATATATATATAATATGTATGTGTAAATTATGTATAAATTGATATAAGTGCAGCATGCCTTGACACATTAGAAATGAGATCACTGCCCCAAAAGCTTACAATCTAAGTATTGACTTTTAAATTCAAATGAAAGTTATTTTTGTTTGTTTGTTTCAGGAGAAAGATTTGATTCCCAAGCTGTTTAAGACTTTGGCTCCACGCTTCAGCTCCTACCACAGCAATTATACACGGATATACAGGATTCCCAACCGAGAGAATCTGGACCGTGCCAAGATGGCAGTTATTGAATATAAGGGAAACCCTTTCCCTCCATTGATTAAACAGAACAGTAACAATGAAAATACCCTGATTAACCAGCTTCTTAAGGGTTACCGACTAGAAAAGAAACAAACAGCTTTTAAATCAGACAGCAGGGGTCAACTTTGATTATGGAAATATTGGTTTATTTATATTTGAATAAAAACATTTCTATGAGTAATCCACTGGAGTAAGGAACACGGATTCATGTAGGGATAATCCATTTGTACATGGTCAGAAGTGTTTTTCATATTATACTTATATACGCTGCAACATATAA
Organism: Hymenochirus boettgeri; assembly: GCA_019447015.1. NCBI lineage: Eukaryota > Metazoa > Chordata > Amphibia > Anura > Pipidae > Hymenochirus > Hymenochirus boettgeri. The sequence goes on along the minus strand of CM033476.1, from coordinate 227,531,412 downwards.
ATATAACAGGAAACATTGGTATTATTACAGTTCTGTGTGATTGCCATTTGTGAGAAGGAATATTTTCCTCCTGCATACTGCTTTTTCTTTTTGTGAGGGCAAGCATGCTCTTCAATCAATGTCAGCCAGCACTTGATTGACAGCTAAAATGTAAGATGCCTCAGATTTGTTATCTAAAGAATTTGCCAATTTACCTACCACACAGGTAAATAGAATGATTACAGCCCTGCAGTTTGTCATGCAGTTTCTATTTGTGCCTTCTTTAAAGGGCATCTCCACCCTTCTAACAAACTTTTGATATAATGTACTGCTCCCTTCCCAGCCCCAACCGCATTACTATTATTCACAGAAAGTGCCCCGATCTTTACTTGCCATGCCTCTCTCCTTCACCACACTGCCTGGCCCACAGAAATACAAGAGGCATGGTAAGTAAAGATCAGGGCACTTTCTGTGAATAATAGTAATGCGGTTGGGGCTGGGGGAGGGAGCAGTACATTATATCAAAAGGGTTTGGAGCTAGGGGGAGGGAGACAAAATCGGGAGGGAGGGGGAGAATGGCTGCAGTGTGCATACCAAACTTCTCTTGGAGGGGAGACTGGAGACAGTCCTATATGGGCTCTGCTATCCTCCTGCTGGTCAGTTTTTGGGACTTTGGGGGGGGACTACAGGAGAACCATTTGGAGCTCGGATGTGAGGTAAGGATTTTTACACACCACATAGTGGGGCCAGTGGTGGGTTAAATTATAGTTTGGTGTGTGGACATGCCCTTTAATGCATTGGGGAATGCATAGTATAACAACAAAAAGGCCTGCCTCTGATTGTCACAGAACTGCTGTTACAGCAGATCCTGCCTCTCAGACACCGTACAGAGAGTTAATAGTGTTTTAGTAAACAATCTCGGTTTATTCGCATTCCTTTGGGGTTTTTTTAATATGAAAAACAAAAGTAATTTTTACAGTTTATTTCCATTCAAGCACTGAGGAAGAAAAACTCAAAGTCTGACATATTGAATCTGTAACCTTATGGACTGTGAGTTTCTAAAAAAGAGTAAGCTAAAAGAGCTAATGATAGGAAACACATTTAAGACATTTTTATCTTTTTCTAGAAACATAATAGAAACAAAAATGAAAAAGTAGACTGTAATTCAAGATGGAAAATACACGACAGGGTAACAAGCAGCTTTCAAAGTCTTATCAGCTACTATTTTGGTGTGGAAAGAGAAAACGTGCATAGAGATTGTGAATAGTGGAGTCGGTGCATGACCAATAAGTGCACATACTTGCAAGGCTCTTTGAAGACTACATAGGCTTTAAGTTGTACTGGCAACAAAATGGAAGCCTTCTTAGTTACAGAATTTATTTCTTAAAGGGCATGTCCACCCTTTTATTTTACTCACCTTATTTTAGTGCTTAATTGAGTAATTAACAAACGTGGAGCCGATTCAGCTGATAAGGGGGGTAAAGGGGGTACTCCTGTATGGGGCCCGGACTTGCCAGGGGCCCAGAGAGTGAGAGAAGGGGGAGAAATTCCTGCAATACTGCATTCAGCCACTAGGAACCACATTCCTAGATGGAGAAAAGAAACAGGGCGTATGTCTGCTGCCTGGCCCCATGACTCAGTAAGTGGCTTTACTGTCTATGTGGCTCCACTCCTAACCACCCCATTCCTGAACTTGGAGCTCTTCTGTGCTGTGATCCTCCATAGCAGAGCAGGAGGAAGTAACTAAGGGCCATATTTATAAAGCCGTGATATCGCTTTTTATCTGTATCGTAAATTTACGATTGTTAAACTGATCGGCGATTAACGATAGTAATTTGCAATACTGATCGTAAATCTACGATAACAAAATCATAGATTTAGGATCCCCATAGAATACCATTGCGGTAGTTTACTACCACACGGTATTCTATGATCGAACGTTCGTTAATTAATGTGCGATCATACCGACCATGATCATAAATTAACTAACCCGCGGTATCGCTAAAAACCAACCCAGGTTTATAAATATGGCCCTAAGTTATACTGAGCCCATTTGTGCTTTCGAGAGTCCATGGGGGGGAACTTCCAGGTCCAAATCTTAAAGGGACATTTTAGCAACACTCTGGAAAGAAAAGCATTTGAAGCTAAAATTATCTTATTATTTGACTCTAAAAACAATGGTTTGAACCAGGACATGGGATTCCTTTCACATTATGAATAATTGACTTTTCACATCCTAGCTCCCTCTTACCAGTTTTTTTTATATATTTCTTTTTTCTGTTTAGGCACTTTTTTTCTTCTCTTACCCCTTCTCTCCCTTCTTTCCTTAAGCCTCATACACAAGTGCAACCGCAGGTCCCGACCGTGACGCACGATGTGTCCAAACGTTCGTTTCGTCCGATAATCGGCCCGTGTATGGGCCCTTTATCGGCCGAAATGGCCGGTCGGTCAGGCAATGATCCCCGACCGAATGGCCGTTTCAGCTGATTAAGGGCCCATACACGTGCCGATTATCGGGCGAAACGAACGTTCGGACCCATTGTGCATCGTAGGTCGGGACCTGCGATCCGATGTGTGTACGAACCTTAACTCTTCCTCCCCTGTCCTATTCTCATTACCACTTCAGTATTCTGTTATCTCTCCTATTTTATTACCTCTACATTTTCCTTGTCTCATTTTGCTTCTTACTGTTTGTTGTTTTTTGGTCTTCCCTACCTTCTCTTTTCCCCCACTTCACTATTCTGTTCTTTTATTATATTTCCCTCTATTCTTTCCTGGGCACTGTTTGCTCTTTACTTTTTATTTGTTTATTTGTTTTTGTCTCCCCCTTGTTGTTTTGCTTATCTTATTATATTTTGGAACTGGCTTTTTACTTTGTTAAAATCAGTACTGCTCTGACCTGATGAAGAGGGTTTAGCCCTTGAAAGCTTGTCAACTAAATAAACTGTTAGTCCATAGAAAAAGTATCACAGTACTCTTATTTTTTGCATCCATGGGGGGAGGCATTTTTACCTTCTGTCTCACTGCTGTGTACAGGTACTGACGGTGACTGCTCTTGGGGGGCTGCTGGTGCCAGTACCTGCATAGCAGTAATGGAAAACCTTGTAACTTCAGATGTTTAAGAAACTACAACTCCCAGCATGCCTTGATTGCATTCTGCTACCAAGGCATCCACTGCGCATGGGCAGGTAATAGCCTAATAGGACTATTGGGCTATTACCTACCCCATGTGCAGTGCAATCCACTCACTACAACTTGGCAGGCAGTGTGGCAACATTGCTGCTACATTGCCAGACTGAGAGTGTATATTACCAAATGCTGCCACATTGTCTTCACTGTTATAGTGATTAGATTTAACTACACATGACAAGGTACAGTCAATTCCGTGACCCCACCCACATTAATTTTAAAGCCCAATAATTATACACAACACAACACAACATAAAACACTATAATAAATATACACAACACTTCTTGGAGAAAAAAGGCCGCAGCGCATTTTACTCATCTCAAAGATTTTAAAACAACATTACAAACTTTAAATAACATATTATAACTTCCATTGACAAGATTTTACCAATCAATGTATATCACCATTAACCCTCCTACGCCGCCTACTCTTGGGATCTTTCTAAGCCTTCTGAGATGTGCCCTAGCACTACCGAGAAATAAATTAGGGATGGGCGGGTGGGAACTTCGTGGCTCCAACAGTTGAGTGATTTTTTGGTGCGCAAAGCTCCTTCTCTATCCTGTATCCGGGTCTCGTGCAGGTAACACGAGACCCGGCCCCTGCCTATGACGTCACGCCCCTGCGACCGCCGGCGCGCACCCGCTTGTCGCCACGCTGCCTTACCCTATCCCAGCTGAAGGGAGGAGGAGGCTTCTACACTACACGCAAACGGTAGGAAGCCCTGAGGGGGGGGAGGTTAACCCCTTTACTGCTGGGCCCCGTTCCTGGCCCTTGTCAGGGCACATTACCCAGCACCTTGGCTGGTTCATTTTGCACCATGACATGGTACAGTCAATTCCGTGACCCCACCAACATTAATTTTAAAGCCCAATAATTACACACACAGCGTATTTTACTCATCTCAAAGATTTTAAAACATAACATTACAAACTTTAAATAACATATTATAACTTCCAGTGACAAGATTTTACCAATCAATGTATATCACCATTAACCCTCCTACGCCGCCACTGACGCCTGCGCATGAGACCTTATAAGCAGGCGGCTCCCCCTAGCAAGAAAAACTTTTCTAAACCACACTGTAGAGCCAACAAAAACAAATCCGTCCCCACGTCCGATAGATGGACCCCATCCTGCCGATAGAATCCTGGCAGTCTTTCTTCCAAGTCAGAATGCCGTACCACAACTCCACTAGTCCTCCGAATAAAGCATGCTAAAAGGCAAGGAACTATTTCCGACCACACAATCACAATGTCGGGGAACATCAATCGAATGCGGTCCACAACTTGCTTCATAATCCTGACCAAGTCCCGTTGTGAGATAAAGCCTAGGTCGTTCCCGCCAGCGTGCAGCACCAGAATATCTGGGCGCCGACCTGACTTAACCGTGCGTAATATTGAGGGCCACCACTGTTTCCGGTAATCCCATCCATACTTCCTCCGTAGCAGCGCCAATATGGAAGGAATGGGTACCAAAGTCGCTAGGGTTCAAGCCCAGCGCCGTTAAGGAAGCCTTGAATAATGCTCGAAATTGGAAGACGGTCAAAGAAGAGCCGTCCTTGTGGACTAACAAAGGTGCAGCGCCTGGCGGTCTCACTTCCAGATACCGACGCAGACAACCCACAGGGCACAGTAAGTTCCCATCTAGGGATGATAACACCACCTGACAAACTTTTCCTAACACGTCCGTTTTGGAACATCTTACCCAAACCAGAACCTTTGAGTCGTGAACTCTCACATCGGTCCGTAGTATACCCCCAGCCTTTCAAAAAAGGCCAAAACGAAACCAGCCTGAAATAAAAGAACCTCAAACGCTGAGCAACAGAGAACCGCCAATTGCTGTTGTAGGCGCTGCAACAACTCCAGTGACACTGGGCATCTGGAGTCCCCTTTGTGAGGTCCGGAAGACCTGTCACTTTAAACCAGAATGCCAACCAGGCTAGATATGAAGGAATGAGATCTGCCCTGCTCTACCATCCAAAGTAGGTACCAAACCAGCCCTGCTTGTCTAGTTCCGTTGTCCGGGAATCCGCCAGCCCTTTGCTCCAGACGCAACCAGTCGTTCCAGCCCCTCGCGTAGGCTTGCCAAGTGGATGCTGCGACAGATGATCTTACCAATCGCAAGAGTTGGCTGTTCCAAGCCGCCAGAGTTTTACTGGGCAAGGGCACCCCACCTCGTCGGCCCAAGGAGCCATGCGTCGGAACCGGTCCCACTGGAAGCGAGACAGAGCATCAGCAGTGACATTCCTTTTCCCAGGGATGTGGACAGCACGGCATGAGATGTTTAACCAAAGACACTGAAGAACTAAGGCCCGTAGCAGACGTAACACCGGTGGTGAGGAGGAAGACCAGTTATTGATAGCCGAAACCACACTCATGTTGTCGGAAAAGAGAGCTATGTGCCTATCTCTTAATTGTGCTTCCCAGATGAAAAAGGCCACTATAATATGATAAAGTTCAAGGAAGGTTAGATTACGGACTAGGCCCGAGGCATGCCATGCTGCGGGCCAAGGTTCCGCACTCCATTGACTGGCAAGGACAGCTCCATATCCTGCGCTACCTGCCCGCATCCGTGAAAAGCTGTAGGTCATCTCCTGATAGCTCTGCCCTCTGGAAAAGTAACCTGCCATTGAAGTCTCGGAGGAATCTGTCCCAGATTACTAGATCGTCCCTAACTGCACGAGGAATCCTAATATGATGATGGGGGGCCAGCTTGCCCGCCGTTAATCTTGCTAGGCGTCGGCTAAATATTCGACCCACTTATATGATTCGGCAGGCGAATGCAAGTTTACCCAAGAGAGATTGGATAGTCCTTAGCGTTGCCTTTTTAGCCCGCAGAAGATCGGACACCGTGGTTCTTAAATCAACTAACTTCGAGCTAGGCAACCTGCACTCGCCTGCCACTGAATCAATCTCCAGGCCCAGAAAAGTCAGGCAAGTGGTGGGCCCTTCAGTTTTTCCGGGGGCCAAAGGAACACCAAATTGTGAGGCCACCAACTGAAGGGTTTCAAGTATGTGGAAGCAAGCGTCCGAATTCCCGGAGCCAACACATAGGAAGTCATCCAGGTAGTGGACGATTGTACCTGCCATAGCTCTCTGTCTAACGACCCACGCCAGGAAGGTGCTAAAAGATTCAAAGTACGCACAGGAAAGAGAGCAGCCCATGGGGAGGCAGAGATCCACAAAGAAAAACCCGTCAAATTGGCTGCCAAGCAAGTGATGGCATTCTGGGTGGATAGGTAAAAGACGAAAAGCCGATTCGATATCTTTTGCCAAGAGTGCTCCGACCCCAGCGGACTGAACTAAAGAAACTGCCTTGTCAAAGGATGTATATGATACCGTACAAAGGTCCATGTCGATGTCATCATTAACAGATGATCCTTTTGGGTGCGACAGATGGTGGATTAGGCGAAACTTACCTGTTTTTTTTTTAGGTACCACACCCAATGGGGAAACTCTTAAGTTTGGGATTGGAGAATTGGAAAATGGGCCTGCCATACGCCCAAAAGCCACCTCTTTTTTCAATTTTTGACGCACTATCTCTGGAAATTGGGTAACAGATTTTAAATTATTAACATTTGTCAAACCTATTTTTTCTAGAAAGGGGTCCTAAAACCGAGGTCAAAACCATTGTACAGAAATTTTGCTACGTCCCTCTTAGCATAGCGGTCTAGCCACGGTTGCATCTCGGCGAGCCTCACTGGGGATTTCCCCTTTGTTAACATCGACCGACTTTTGCATGGGTTTCCCGCGCTTGAAACAACGACTGAAGGGGTGATTTCCGTTGCACCCGGAACACTCGTGCTTAAACTTACACGTTGAACCCCACTTGCATATGGACTCATTGAAGGACCAGCAGTAAACGAGCCGTCCAGAGGCGGTGGGAGAACTCTGCTGTGTTCCCCCAAAGCCCTTCTGAAAGGGCATTACCTTCTGTGCGGTCATAAGCTTCAGCCAGAGGGTAAGATCCATTTGATCCCAGCGCATAGATGGGTTTGCTGCTAAGCGTTGCCGGAATTGCTCGTCATACCTCCACCATGCCATTCCACCATAAACGCGAAAAGCCTCCCAAATCCCATCTATATAGCAGAAGAGCGAGGAGCACTTCTCAGGGCTTTTTTCGACAATGATGCTAGCCAGAATGCAAAAGGATCTCAGCCAATTGCCGAATGTTTTTGGGAATTTTCTGTATCGCTTAGCCTTTTCTTCTTCCGATTTTTTTGAATCTACTTTTTCCTCTTCTTTAAGATCTATGATCTCATCAAGAGGTAACAATGAGAATATTTCCAAAAATTCCCTGCGCCAGATTTTGTCTTTAATTTCTTGTTTCTCATGCAGACCTAGAGGGCCAGCGAAAGAAACGTATGCACCCTGTCTAGCTGACTCTGAAACCACTAGTGCAGCCCAAGAGTCCCTACCTAGGGATGTCCCTTGTTGTGCAGTGGCCGTATTGATGTTACCTGGCCTAGGCAAGGATGCTGCATGAATCTCCTCAGGACCCTGATCCATGTGTAATGGATTCTGTGTTATATTGAGAGTCTCCCTCCCTAACCAAACTCGAGTGGGCTGGTTTGGATGATGCTGAGTAGGCCTAGAAGCATCTTCCCAGCTGGAAAGAAATTGCTTTAAACCTGACATTAAATCTTTATTACTCCCCCCAGCCTGAACCCTATCCTGAGAAACAAGCTCACCTCCGTGTTCATCCGCTGTGGGTGCGGTGGCTGTATGTGCCTCGCTTGCTTGTCCTGTTGCTATGCTATGAAGGTGACAACATTCCCTGATCCATAGTACCTTGCATCACCTGTTGTGCAGGTACGTTACCGTCCCAGCCTTGTAACCTGGCTGTGTCCATGTAGGAGGGATTTGTAGTGTCGTGTTCCTGACCCCTGCGGGCCGTTTTTGAACTTCGTGCTCCCCCTTCTGTACGTGATGGGCTTCTGTCCCGCCTGCGCCAATGACCACCCTGGGATTGGTGGGCCCTACAAGTATTGGCCCGTCTGTGAGAACCACTGCTCTGGTGAGGGTTACCGGCCCGTTGTTCTCTTCTGCTCTGGGATCTATCGCGATGATGATTCTGCCTACTTGCGAATTCCTCCCTTGCTTCCCTTTGATGACCTATAGGTCCAGCATTCACAATCCTGGCATCCGCTACTTGGGGTGATAAAGTTTGCCTGTCTACCGATGATGCTTGCCTGCCTGGCCTGGCCTCGGTTGCCCAACCCCCCCATCACTGAACACTTGCTGCACCCCACTGCCTGAAGCAGCTACCACCTGTGGAAGGGGATCCGTTTGTGGCCCTGAATGCACAGGGGTTAAGGTAGGGGAAAACAATGCAGGAGGGGGGAGGGAGTCAAAGGAAGGCCGTGCTGTCTGAAGGAGGGAAGGGGGTGTACCTAATTGTATAGGCCGTGAAACTATCTCCGTGGGATTTTCCTGGCCATGACTCCCTGAAGGGGTAGGGGATGTAAAATTATCAATCACTTGCCTGTTGGTGGAGGCTGGTCCAGGCCTAGCGCTGCGGCCGTGCTGTGTCCTACCCGTTCGTCCTTTTATTGATGCTGTTCCTCCATGTCCCACTCCTGAGCGGTCCCGGACTGCGTCACGCCTCTTCTTTTTGGCCTGTTCAGGAGAAAAACGCCTGGGTGGTCTGCTCTGCCGACCCTTTCTGTGTGATGCTCCTTCTGCCTCCTTTGCAATAACTCTCCTAGTTGGCTGTGTATCCATCTCTACTTTGGGACTTTGCTACTTCCTTAAAGCGCCTGGCCAGCTCTTCAATAGATTCGGCCATGCTGGGTACTGAGCAGCCACCTGCAGCACCTGTAAACTTCGTGGCTCCAACGGCTGAATGATTTCTTGGCGCGCAAAGCTCCTTCTCTAAACTGTATCCGGATCTCGCGCAGGTAACGTGAGACCCGGCCCCTGCCTATGATGTCACGCCCCTGCGACCGCCGGCCACGTTTCTGCCACGTTGCCTTACCCTATCCCGGCTGAAGGGAGGAGGAGGCTTCTATACTACATGCAAACGGTAGGAAGCCCTGGGGGGGGGGGGAGGGTTTAACCCCGGGGGGGGGGGGGGTTAACCCCGGGGGGGAGGTTAACCCCTTTACTGCTGGGTACATTATCCAGCACCTTGGCAGGTTCATTTTGCACCATTGGGGTAAGTAATAGCCAAGTGCACTTAAATCCACTCACTAACAGGACAGGCAGTGTGGCAGCATTTGGTAATGTGCACTCACTAGGGCACAAAGTGCACATTTCCCAATACTGCCACATTGCCTGTCTGAGAGTGTATATTACCAAATGCTGCCACATTGTCTTCACTGTTACAGTGATTAGATTGAACTACAAATTGGGGTAGATAATAGCCATGTGCAGTTACTTCCACTCACTAACAGGACAGGCAGTGTGGCAGCATTTGGTAATGTGCACTCACTAGGGCACAAAGTACACATTACCCAATACTGCCACATTGCCTGCCATGTTACAGTAAGTGGATTGCACAGCACATGGGGGTAGATAATAGCCTAATAGGGAGTGGATTGCACTGCACACAGGGTAGGTAATAGCCTAATGGGAGTATTAGGCTATTAACAACCCCATGAACAGTGCAATCCACTCACTATCACAGGCTTGTAAAGATAAAGGCACCCATTGATATTTATAACATTGATATGCAATATTGCAGGCAACAATGTAAAATGTCAATAATGGTCTTTAAAATGGGTGTAACCTAAACAAAGGGGGTGTGATCTTAAAGTGACCATGAAAAAACTTTCTGCATGGACAGCTTCTCTTTTCCCCGTGTGTTCCTCTTTTGCTTTTAAAAATCTTGGGAGTTATGCGAGTTGGTTTGTGTTATGGAGGACCCAGAAATGTAAACAGTATGGGGCACAGAAAAGTCTGATGGCGGGCCTAATATAGGTTAACTATTGAGAAATGCATTGCACTGAGCCGTGCTTCAGTATCCTCTCTCTGCAACTCTGTAATGTTGTTTCTATAAGTTTACAGGGCATGTCCACCCTTAAAAATTGTTTTTAATATGATGTTCCCCCATGTCTGGCAGCCCCAACCGCATATATTTTATTTTCCAAAAGCCCCCCAAACTCTTACTTACCTCCCCTCGTTCCTCCGCCGCACTGCCGGCCCTCTGCTTGCGAGAATGCAAGTGACCTGATCAAATTTATCAGATCACTTAATTGTCGATCCTTTGTATGGAGGCTTAAGATCCAGAGACGACATCCTAGGCTTGTTTGAATGTTATGAAAGAGCTCTTGTACAAGGACCACAGTTACCCTTTAAAACAGCTGGTGTGAAAATGTGTGTCAAAAATCTTCACATTGAAGACTCACTGCACCATTTAGTTTGAATTTAAGAAAACATTCATTGCGACCAATGTGCAATAACAAGGAATAAAGAAAGGGGGCAGAATGCTTCCTAATTTTACTGTGAGATTAGTTTCCTTATGACTTTGTTAAATACATTTTCCACTTGTTGCTTCTCTAATTTGCTTGTTTTAATGTCTTTGACTTGATCCGAAAAATCATCTTTCTCCTAAAGGGCTCTGAACTATTTAATGGACATTATTTCTTATGGTCTTTACTGTTGAACAGTATGAGCAAAAATATGACTTGAGGTTGTTTGGTCTGTTATGCTTTCCTTACTTGATAGCAGTATAAATTATTTCTGATTCAGGTGCCCTTGTGAGAAGTCACAGAGAGGACAACACGGACACACAGTGGCAGAAGAGCCTACAGCATGAGAAGTTATCGGGTAGTTACATCCTGATTTACTAAGATGTTTTACTGGGCTTCTTATACATTTCACATTTCTAACCTGTAAAATACTGCTTTGTTGCAAAAATGACTTATACATCCATTATTAATCTATAGGACACCAGTATGGTAATTTCAGGTGCAATTTTCCAACATTCTAGTAAGTGTATTAACTAAATATTATTTACCTTACCTTATTATCAGTCCTAGAAATCAAATACTTTTACCTTACTTAGGATAACTATAGCAAAACGAAGAATCTATTTTGCAGCAGACTCCTTAATGTCTATGTGGCAGTTCTTTTACTTATTTGTTAGATTTTCATTGTATTGATGCCACAAGAAAGAAAGAAATCCCAAAATATAAACAACACAATTATATACAAGGGTCACTTAAATTGAAGACGCGCTGAGAATTTGTGATCCACGTTGTCAGTGCTAGGACAGCTGTGTTAGTTTGGGGGTGGTGGGAACTGTTTACTTCCATAAATGGCATACAGAGAGCAGAACTATTTCATAATTATTATAGACTTTGCAGACTTGGCAGCTGGTTGACTGACACATTTACTGTCCTGCACTAAGTAAATAACAGTTCTTGCAGATTTACAGAGGGACATTATAAACCAGCACAACTCTTTATATAACCATGTTATTGTTTGATCGCTGCTTGTAATTTATACAGACGATGTGTGTGATATGTATGTGTGCACACACACCCTTCTAACCTATATAATACTTCAGGTACTGGGGCAGCATTTGCTAAGAAGCTTTTCCAGCTCTAGCCGTGCTCAGATACAGAATCGTGTAGTTGAAAAACAGAAGATATTTCAGGTTAGATCTATATAATCGTCTTGTATGGAATACAAATGTCAGTTTAAAGCTGTATATATTCTTTAATGTCTTTTTAGTTTAAGCTTTACTTATTTTTCTGGTATGAAGGCAATGAAAATCATTACCTACTTAAATTAAATGTTTAAACAATAAAGCTTTAAAATGTAATATTTGTGCAGAGGCCTCAATTCATATACAAACCAATGTATAGTAAGAGCACAGAGTTGATTGAAAGTGTGGACCCTTAAATGTCATTACCAACCTGTTTTTCTTGGTCAGTCTGGTCTATTACTGTGTTAAAAGATAGCAGATCGTCTGCATCATTAAGAATTAAGATGGAATTAAAGTGTAATATGAGACGCTATACTGATACCACACAATAAACAATAACAGGGAGATTCAAGTCCTTATTGTTAAAAATGGTGCTAATTTTGCCCCAACCAATCAGATATTATTTAACATTTGAAAGCTAACACCTGATTGGTTGGGGCACAATTAGCCCCATTTTTAACGATAAGAACTTTAACTGAATAACCCTGTAACTTCACTATTGCAGTCTTTGCCATATGAACAGGTATTGTTCATATGTAGATGTCATTTTGCAACTGTAAACTACCAATAATAATCGGTAATTTATGGACTTGTCATATATTTTCAATGCAGCTAGCATACACACCAAGTATCTGTCATTACTGATACCACAGTTTTATAAATATACTTTAAACACAGTTTACTTTATGGTGATGTACAAAAGTATTGAGCCAATATTACTTTGGTCATACTATGCTCATATACATAACTAGTATAGTACACATGTTGCACACCTGTCACTTGAACCTGCACATTGTGATCTAACTGTATGAAATAATTCATACACTCACCTCTACCTGTCGGTGTGGACCACACCGGAACCTTCGCTCGGTCCTAAAGCTTGTATGCACAGAGGAAAGTAAGATCTGCTGCAACTCCAGTTAGCTACAATGTTACCATGCTGTGAACTAAGAGCCAATCTTTATTTGGCTATTGTAAGTACACACAGTAAAAGTCATACTGGTATGAAGTTTCCCTTGCCACTTTGGTCCTTCTTCATGCTTGTTTGTGTAGTCCGCAAAGTAGCTAATGGGAAGACAGTACTCTAGCAAGAAATGTGCCTTCCTGTTGGCCAGATCGCGGACTGCAACTCACAGTAGCTTAGGGGCAGAGCTGACTGTAGCAGCTAGGGAAACTTTATATAAGCATTCCAAATGATCGGTAAAGTACCCAGGGTTGAGCACTTTTAGTACATCACCCTGGCAAGGGAGTAACTACCTGGGTAGTAACCACAGGGGAGCCAAGGGGGCCCTGTCTTCTTATTTTTCCTATGACAGATAAAACCACTCTGACAGAAAACCACTCTGGATGAAGCACACATAGGGCCCCCGTCATAGTTTTGCTAGGGGGCCCAGTGATTCCAAGTAACGTATTATGGGTAAGTATAATTGTCCTTTAAACAATATATATTTCATATAGTTGTATCTCTCAACTATGGATCATTATGAAGAAATCATCTCTTTATTAAAGGGCATGTCCACCCCCAAAACTATAATCCGCCCCACCATGTAGTGTAGTAAAATCTAGAAGTTTGGCATGCGTACTGCAGCCCCTCTCCCCCTCCCTCCCCCTCCCTCTCCCTCCCGTTTTGCTATCCCTCCCCCTACCATTAAACCCCTTGCCCATATAATAGAATATGTTCCCCCAGCCCCAACCGCAAAAAAATAATTTTAAGAAAGTCCCCAGAACTCTACTTACCTTCCCTCTCTCCCCTGGCATTCTGAGAAGCCGGCAGCCGCGTCCGTGATTGGCTGCCTCTCATTTTTGCAGGTTTCACTGGTGCACAATAAAAACAAGGGAAATGATTGTCTAAAGCAAAGGGGAGACAAGCTTTAACTATAAGATCATGTACTTTTATATAATTTTTATTAAAGGGCAACCTAAAGGAGAAAAAGTTAGGCTTCATACACATGTGCGATCGACCCACTACGCAAGATGTGCATGAGTATTTGTTACGGTCGACAATCATGCTGTGTGTGGGTGCTTTGTCGGCCGAAACCGCCATTCGATCTGGCCTCGTTGCCCAATTCCCAACAGCCTAAATAAATCCAAAATTGACGAGCTGTAATAAAGTAAAACTGTATGTTAACCAGAATTGGAGTGGGCTTGGGCTTAGAATCTCAGGCTGCATTCAAATATGTACCAGTTTTAAAGTTCCATTTGCTAAAGTTATTGCATCTCAATACAGCTGGCATAATAATTCATACTTTACCACTCCCGTAGCCATGTTTTTCAAGCCTTATTCCTGATTTTCCATAGCAGCCATTATCCAGTCCAAGCACTCATAACCTTGAGTTACGTTCCCGTTAGTGTTAGTCCCACTGCAGTCCGGTCGCCATTATCATCAACACATGCTCCTACAAGCTCTGCCAGATCATAAGTCCACTTAAGGTCCCTTTTCCGCAGGGTTTTATTTACATCTCCTCCTCTTTTTCCAATTTCAGTCTTTTCTATTCCACAAGTATGGATTGGAGGTATGCATCTCCATCACATCTGTTTAGCAACACTACTTCTCGGGATTTTTATTCACAATAGCTCTAATATGTTCCTGTGTTCTTTCAAATAATGCATGTTTTGCCTTCCCCACGTATACCTTTGGACAATCACATTTCATCATGTATACCACTTTGGCAAGTTATCTGACTTTTGATCTTATGGTATTTTCTATTAGCACCTGCGATCTTATCAACTGTCATCATGTACTTGCAAAACATTTCCAAATTTTTTATTCCCAACCACCTTCGGTATACCCATCCAATCCTGGATCAAACTTTCATTATATTTGGGAGTAAAATGACTGTGGGACAGTATATCTCTTAGTGAGCTTGCTCTCCTTGCCATGAGGGTTGGCCATCTTTCCACTTTCTCCCACAACTCCACATCTTCAGAAACCAGTATTTTTTGAGTATACCTTTTAAACTGTGCCATTCACTGTTAAATTTTGTGGTTAGTCTGATTTTTCTGTATTTTTTATCCTGGAACAATAGTTGTTCTCTATTGGCTTTTTTGCCCTTTTATGCACCTTGCATAGGTCAGTTTGCTTATAGTATGTCTCAACATGGTTTATGAATTATGGTGGCTAACCACTCTTAATAAATTATTAGTAGCTGTGGGCTTTCTATAAGTTTCACTTTGTATTACACCTTTTTTGATTTTAATTATACAGAAATTCAATTTTATGTTTGCTTTAAAGTGAGCTTAATATTAAACAGGTTTATATTAAGCTCCTCAACCAAGACTTTAAAGACATCTTCTCCAACTTGCCAGAAGAGGATGACGTTTTCTACATGCCAAATCCATAATAAAACCTTTTCTGAATCTAGACGGGATAGCGTGTCTTGAACAGTTAATATTTCCCACTTCCAGATGTAGACATGAGTACGGGGGGAGCAAGTTTTCCCCATCGTATTTGTCTCTAGCATCAACCCTCCAAATTGAAAAAGGGATTATTCAACACCACTTCCATTAGTTTCATCACAAATTTTGAATGCTGGCTATACTTTGTACCTCACATGTTTAGAAAATAACCCACTGCTTTTTTACAGGGTTTTTGAGGGAAACCCTGTAAAAAAAAGTCTGAGGATATAGTCAACATAGCAACCCTCAATGCCCAATATTATGGGGTGACCAGGAGGTGTTTATTGTTTTTTTGTACTTTTGAGATGTTATAATATGTTGGGAGATGAGACTCCTCTTTTAATATGAAACTATTCTCCTTACTGTTAATAATATTGAGCTCCATAGCTTTGTCCAACAGGTTTTTGGGGACCCTTTTTTATATTAGTCGGATTTGTTAGCACTCTTTCATACGTGTTCTTATCTACCAACTGTCTCATAGCTTCTTTTTTTATATGTATGTATGTATAATTTTATTTATAAAGCGCCACTTGGGTATGCAGCGCGGTACATTAAAAAATACAAGTATACAAACAAGGGGATATGTGCAAGCCATTATACAGATAAATTAATTTTATACATCCGTTAAGAAAGCATATATATAAATTATGTATAAACTGATAAAAGTGCAACAAGCCTTGACACATTAGGAATGAGATCCCTGCCCCAAAGAGCTTACAATCTAATCGGCTCTTTTTCTTAATTCCTTAAAGGAATAATTCACTCCCAAAGCGAACTATTCCTTTAATGTTTTGAGTGAAGCTCGGGAGGTTGAGGAGCTATGCCATACCTCCCGTTTTTCAATCAATCGCTCAGGATCCGGGATCGAAGATTCAATAAATTTAACTTTTGTGTGATCCACCACGGCTACCGTGACAGGTCCCGACTGCTTCCTGGTTGTGTACAGCTATAGCGTGCATGCGCGATAATGCGTTCTACAGTTAGATAGAACAAGGAAGCGGTCCGGGATTTCACTGTAGCCGTGGTGGATTGAGCAAAAGTTAAGTTTCTTGAATCTTCGTTCTCGGATCCTGAGATATTGATTGAAGAACGGGAGGTAACGTTAAAGGAATAGTTTACTTTGGGAGTAATCACCAACCGGTAGATTATTACCATTATTAGTTACTTGTAACTTTCTGATTTCTTCTTCTACTTTATTGACAAACATTTTGATGTTATGGTATTTTGATAATGGAGGTAAAATGTTGAATTGGGCTTTAAATTTGTAAACCCAATGTGTTTAATAGTGTCATTTTTATCATTCTAATGAATCATTCCCCATCAGCTCCTCCAAATCAAGCAGAGTTCTTTTATCATTAATATCAAATTTGGTTGCTTCGTTTTCACAATTTTAAAACATCTTTTGCAAAGTTAATTTTTCTAGCAAAAAGATTGAGGTCCTTAACAAACTCCAATTTATCGAGATTAAATTGTTGGAACAAATGGAAGTCCCCATGATATTAGTTTTCCTGGTGTTTTTTTTTTTTTTGCTGTTGTTTTTCCCTATCTTCCTCCATTATTCTGTTTTTAGATTGAGACTCACCAAATCATAAACGTTATTTCCTTTGTAATCACTGAAATCTCCTATAAACTTCCTAGCATTACGTTTCTTAATCTCAGCTTGAAATCTATCTATTTCTTTTTTAAGTTTGCCATTAAATTTGGAGAATCTCTCCGTTTGGCTTTCTTTATCTATCTCCAATTTTAACTTAGCAATTTCTTGTGTTAGTTTTATCAACACTTTATTATCTCGTTCTATTATTAGACCCATTTGTTTCATTCCATTCTTTTTGGAACTCTCCCTTATTTTGTATTATATTTTCTCCAGACCTCTTGGGATCAATCTGGATTAATTTTCTATATCTCTTAGTTTGTGACTTCCAGTCGTCACCTTGGGATACATCCCCTTAGCTGCTGCTATTTGAATTAAATGTCTCTGAAATATCAGAATCCCAGTTTAACTCGTTCAGTGAGAACACTGTGGAAAAGCTTCTCAGCTGTCTTAAATTAGACCCAGAAATAGGAATAGGGTAAGAGAATGGGGAATATACACAGAGATACACAACAATAGGAACTATTCAACCAATTAGAATATGGAATACAAGGGTGGTATGGCACAACCATAAATAATTATATTGTTTAGCAGTGATCACACGCCCACACCATATGGACAGTGCCAAGAGAATAAATGTAAATATAAAAATCCAATTGAGCTATCCAGGAGAGCCTACACAATGTCTTAAAACCAAATGCCACATTTTTATTAATACAATAAATCATTCTCAAAGTGCTTAGTGTTAAAGTGCATAACGTAATAAATAACAGTCCCTATATAAAGAACCTGTGGAGGAAAGTATGACCAAGTCCATAGTTCATACGGAGATGGGGAAGTAGGAAATGTCAACAGTTCAAGGCATCTATCTAGATGTTTCAGAAAAAGTTTTATTATGAAATTAGCATGTGGATGACATAAAAGTTTTGGTTAAAAAGCTTAATAAAAACATGTTTAATTTAAAGCCACCTTTAAACTATAGTAAACATATGCTTGTGAAGGTTCTCATTCATCCAGGTCATGGTATATCTGTTGTATTCAATTAGATCAACTGGACTTGAAATGTAGTTCTTGAAGACGTTTCGCTAGTCATCCGACTGGCTTTCTCAAGGGCTGGGTGCTATGCCCTTAAAGGTATTAAGCGCCTGTGTTTCTACCTCCTCCATGTAAAGGTTGGCCACAATGGGTGAAATTGGAGATCCCATAGCACATCCACACCTGGAGATCCCATAGCACATAGCACACCTCTATTTAGGCTTGGTTTTAAAGAAACCAAGCCTAAATAGAGGTGGGGGGGTTCGAAACAAACTGTCTGCCATGTACATTTCAAGTCCAGTTGATCTAATTGAATACAACAGATATATAGTAAACATAAAATTGAATTTCTGGATTTGATAATTAAAATCAAAGAAGACATAATACAAAGTGAAACCTATAGAAAGCCCACAACTGCTTGTACGTTATTAAGAGCAGATAGCCGCCATCCCAGGTCTATGAGAAAAGCAAAACCTACGGGCCAATTTCTTAGAATGAGACAAAACTGTTCGACTGGGGAAGATTTTAGAAAACATTCAGAAACCATGTGGAGAAATACTATATTCAAAGTGACCGATGCAAGGCGTAAAAAAGGACAAAAAAAAGCCAACAGAGAACAACTATTTTATCAGGATAAAAATACAGGAAAAAGATTTGAAAAATAAGGACAAAATACAACAGTGCAATCTTGTAGTCCATGATGGCGCCGCATGGAACCAGCGAGGCTTTGGGGCTACACAATATGTTTGTTATATGTGTGGTTTACCTGTTGTCGTCCGGCTTGCCAGTGCAAGTGCGTTCCTATAACACCTCTTAGCCACTATCCAATCACGCCCCTAACACCTGGCTGTGATATGCTAATTGGGATTTTCCAGGGTACATAATTGCCACAGATTCTTGTACAAGTCATTCTGAATTGAGAAAGCCAGTCGGATGACTAGCGAAATGTCTTCAAGAACTAAACTTCAAGTCCAGTTGATCTAATTGAATACAACAGATAAACCGCTATGTTAATTCTGGATGGTGCTCTAATATGAGCAATCTGTCCACCTTCTGCAAGCATTGAATATTTAGCTATCAAATGCAGGCCCTCCTATTTACCCCTTGAATTTTCTTGTATTCTGCTTTTAGCGGTATATATCCCTCCTGACACTGACTCTAAATTACCCATCAGTCTTTTGAGTGATTCTATTAGTTTATTACAAAATTTATATCTAGACCATGTTATTGTTGTCACAGGTGACTTTAATCATGCTACTCTTTTAACATTGCAACCAATATTTTTTCTTAGCATGTCAATCTGTCAACCAGAGGAACTAACATTCTTGATCATTCTAGTTGATCATTCTTGAGGAACAAACATTCTTGATGATGTCTATATTAACACCAAAGGTGCTTATTGTGCCAAGTTGAGACCTCACATTTGACTGTCGGGCCATCTGTCTATAATGCTTCTTTCTAAGTACTGGTCTAAGGCTTGTAGTAAACCTTCAGTGAAAGATGCGAAAGTCTGGAATGACAGTGTTTGTGGTGTATGCTAATCAGAAACCTTGGTTTAATAAGGAAGTTAGGGGTTTGTTGAAGGAGAGAGATTTTAAACAAGGGAACATTGTCACACATAAAAGAGCTAGGAGTGCACTTAGGAATGGTATAAGGAAAGTTAAATATGAGTATAAAATAGAGGTAAAAAATTGAGAATTTACACATAAATGCATCAAATTGGGGGCAGGGCTGCAAGGCTGATAGGTTCAACTTCAAAGTCAGTAATAAATAATATAAAATAATGACAGGATTTTAAGTGAAAATTTGAAAACAATTGCCCTATATATATAATACCTCTCTGAGATCTCAGGTGGAAGTTGTGAGGATACGCAATATATCATGTGTAGCACTGATCCATGTAAATCTGCGGGCCCTGATGGAATCCCAGGCAGAGTCCTTAGAAATTGTGCTGAGGAGCTTGCCAGTTTATTCTGTTACATCTTTATAGGGCATCTATAGTGGGAAAATGAACTTTTTCCTCCTTCTTTCCATGTGTTCTATAATTCTCCCCAACCCCAAGAGTGTCTTCACTTTCTTCAGATTCCCTCTCTGTCCTGAGATACACAAGTTAGAAGAAGACATGATTGCATTCTTCTACTCCTACTTGTACCGTCAATCAAATCCCTGTGATGTGATCCTCTTCCCTGCTCAAGTCTCTCCCCCCTCCCTGCTCTATAATAAACATAGAGATAACAGCATTAGCAGGGGGAGAGAGATAGCTTTGATGGCAGAGATAAGGCTGCGTTTGACCCCCTTCTTCATAGCTTTCACTGATTGATGATGGGTTAAAAGAGAGAGATCAGGACACGGAGAGATCTGTGTCTCCAGGACAGCTTGCTTTCTATTGGCCACTGTGCATGTGTTTTTCAGGATGTTGAACATTTAACTCCTACTGCACATGATAAGCTTGTTGGCAAGCTGGAGTTGAGACACGGAGGAGGTAACAGAGGGGAGGGGGAAGGGGGGAGTGCTGCACAGAGAGATCTGACACCATGGAACAACAAAGTCACTGACAGAGGTAGGAGAAAGGCAGCACAGAGTACATGAATTTAACGTTGCAATGGGGCAATGTGTTTTTTTCACTATAGATGCCCTTTAATAGGTCAATAAGATCTGGGTTGGTTCCTACATTGTTTAAAATAACTAATATCCTCCTGTTACCAAAAACTACTTCTGCAACCGAACCTAGTGATTTTAAAAAATTACATTCCTTTGGGGTTTGACCCATATCAGTTTGCATATAAATCAAAAAGGTCAATTGATGATGCTATCAATACGGTATTATACACTAGTTTAGCGCACTTGGAAAAACCAAATACATATGTGAGGTTGTTATTTGTTTGATTTTAGTTTTTAGCATTTGATACTGTTTAGCCTCATATGCTGATTTCTAAGTTAACCCATTTTTGGTGTTGATTTGAGATTATGTAACTGGGTTATGGATATTTTAACAAACAGACCACGCTATGTAACTTAGAAATCTGATCCTACCCATTCCGGTAAATTATTACCATCAGGTAGGAGGTACCAAAATTTATATTGCAGGACTAATAGATTTCAGAATAGTTTTTACCCAACTGCGGTCAACTTTTGAACACATTTTATGAATGACTCTTTTATATATATGGTTTTAGGCCACACTACAACACCCCAAATCACGCACACAATCGCAAGCGTTATCGCACACAATTGCGTGTGCAATTTTTGTGCATTGTTGCACGTCGTTCTGTGTTTGCGCAAGTGTTTTTGTAATTTAACATTATAAAAACACATGCTTTTTGTGAAAAAAATGGTATACACAAAACGCAAAGGGATGCGCAATTGCATGCTCATCGGTTCCCGCAATTTCCATTTTAACCAAAATCGCATGCGCAAACTCACAAAAAACACGTTAGTGTGGCCTAGCCCTTAATGTCTATTAACAATTCCACCTGACTTACAGTGATTTAATGACAGGTATTTCTTATCCTATTCTTATACGTATTGTGTTTTATAAATTAATTTTACTGATTGTTAACAATTCAGTGACAATAAAAGAATCTATCTGTCTGAATGGCACAGTTTAAAAGATATACTCCAAAAATATTGGTTTCTGATAAGTGAAGATGTGGATTTGTCAGAGAAAGTGGAAAGATGGCCAACGCTCATGTCAAGGGGAGCAAGCTTGCTAACAGATATACTGTCCCATACTCATTTTGCTCCCAAACACAATGAAAGTTCGATCCAGGATTGGATGGGTATACTGAAGGTGGTTGGGAATAGGAAATTTGGAAAATGTTCAGTTTGCAAGTACATGATGAAGTGATATACATGATGAAATGTGAATGTCCAACAGTATACATGGGGAAGACAATGTGCATTATCTGTAAGAATACAGGAACATATAAGAGCTATTGTGAATAAAAATCCCCTGAGAAGTAGTGTTGCTAAACAGATGTGATGGAGATGGATTGAATTAGAAAAGATTGAAATGGGAATAAGAGGAGGAGATGTAAATAAAACCCTGCTGAAAAGGGAACTACAGTGGATTTATGATCTGGCGGAGCTTGTAGGAGCATGTGTTGATGGGAATGGCGACTGGATTTCACTGGGACTAACACAAACAGGAACGTGTGCCCACGGGTGGGAGGGGCTTGTGCGGGTGGGCGGACCACATGGGGCTGTAAGAGAATGGGCCAAGGGGGGCCTGCAACTGGATGGACCGTGGGGTCCATGAGTGGGAAGGACCAGAGTCGCTGCAAAGGGGAGGAGGAGACACAGGGCAGATTGACTGACAGGTTTCAGAGCAGGAAGTGCAGGGGACCTGGTGATGCTGCAGCCATACAAAAATGTAAATATCTTCAAAACTATGCAAAAATAAACAATGAAAATAAATTGCAAAAATTCTGAGGAGAGCAATTCCTATTAATTTACCTAAAGTCATTTTTGGACCACAGTTCCCCTTTAAATGCAGCCTGAGATTCTAAGCCCAAGCCCACTCCAGTTCTGGGTAACAAACAGTTTTACTTTATCCCCAAGTGTTACAACTCATCAATTTTGGATTTATTTACACTGCTTGGATCTATGGGAATGTGGTCCTGGATTTAAGATTATATGGAGCGTATGGACTATGGACTTGGGCCGTACTTTCCTCCACAGTTTCTTTACATAGGAACTGTTATTTATTACATTATGCACTTTAACACTAAGCACTTGAGTTAGTTTAATTTATTTATAAAAATGTGGAATTTGTTTTGAGGTAAATTATTTGGAGCAACATTCTGCTTTTTTCATTATAGCGGTTTATGATACAGTGCCTGTATGGGAGTTCTGTGTAGGCTCTCAGGAAAGTTTAAAGTCTAAACCATCCTGGGTAGCTCAATTCTAAATAAAATCCTGCAGTCTGTCCTTTAAAATGAGCACTAAATCACATCTCTAGCTGAAGCATGTGAGAAATTATATTGTGATCAATTTTCAGATGTCCTGCTTCCTGTTTGTTGGTTGAGTAACTTTACCTGACCACTCCAAAAAATATAAAGAAGGGCTGTTGGCTGAAACGTTGTGTTGGTTTGTTATATGCACAGAGATTTTATCCTTATTTACAAGTATTGGAGACTGGACAGCCCTTCTTTATATTTTTTGGAGTGGACTTCTTTGGTGGCCGTGAGGTGGCCACAAGAGGTCTGGATTCCTGGAGATATCCCATATTGTTTGTATTGACTTTACCTGACCTTTGCTCCTCCCCTCTGCCCCGGGGGAGAAGCATGCTCATTAGAGACTTAATCCAGGAAGTACCTGAACAAAAAAATTGACAGTTATGAAAGAGGAGCCTATTAATGCAGGGAGAGGCTGGTCTCTTGACTACAAGCTGGTCACATGGATGAAAACAGGAAGTGTTCAAGCAGGAAGTAATATTGCTGAGCCTTTCCAGCAATAACTTCTCACAAATTTTATCTAGAGATGTGATTTAGGATTCATTTTGGAGGTATGATTGAAAAGCTTTTTATATACTGTAACGCTAACTTGTATGGAAGAATTGGAGATCACAGTTACCCTTTTATATAGCTATCAGACTTTATTTTAACAACACACTATTGTAAAATGCTCTAATTTTGCTTTATTATTCAGGCAGATAATGACCTACCTGTTCACCTGAAAGGAGGATCAGGAGATGCCATTTTGTACAAAATTACAATGGCTATCTGCATTACAGGTACAGGGCTGTGGAATATTTAGTGCTTAATAATGGAGAAGCCTGTAGAGAACAAATAATGATAAACATAATATTTGAAGCTAGAAGTCTATTTTTATGCAAGCAGTGGGTGTGATTCCATTTAAATAGAGCCAATCTCTTAAGGAACCCCTAGAAACCTCTCAGGGAACTCTAGGGGCCCTGGACCCTGGGTAAGAAACACTGGATTATACATTGGCATATTAACACCATCTTCAGTAACCAATTAAGGCACTGTACCACTACAGTAACCGCATATTGGCAAATTTCTACTAGCTGCACTTATCATACTGGTGCACAGTACCACTAGCTATAGTAACCACATAGTGGCAAAGTAACAATACAGAAGCATTGAAAACCAATATATACTCGAGTATAGCCTTTCTCCTTGGTGGTGCTGAAAAATAGAAAAGAGGTTAGGCAAAGCATATAGTAATATGAACTGGTCACCATAACATTAACATACATATCACATCAAACTTAGTATTTCCATTGAAGTGGGAAAAGAGAAAAACAAACAAAACAAAAAAACAAATAGCAGTTCTAAATAGCGTTGAGTGGAGTCAAGGACTCGTTTAGCGCCCCAAACATTTTTGTAGGTTCCTTTTGTGTATTGTAAAGTTGGTTGTAGCAAATTTGGTTTAGATTTTCCCAGGTAGTGGGATGAATGGCCCCTCTGGTGTTGGTGTAGCGGTGGGTTTTGCCATTGTCCGTACTCTTAGTTTTGGCTGGTAGAGCATTTGGAATCTTATGTTGTGATTATGAGATATTGGCCAGACAGGGTTGAATGCTTTTCTTTTTTGCGCTTACTGTCCGCCGAGAAATCTTGGAATAGTAAGAGTTTTATGGTTGTTGACTCAAAACTTTTCATTTCCGGTAGTTTGTAGTATTAGTTCTTGTCTCTAAAATCTAGGATTTTTCATTATTACTGGTCAGGTCGTTTCGTGGTCTGTCTTTTTTCTGGGCCGATTCTGTGGATTCTTTCGATTTGTAGCTCGTTATGGTGTGGTGTTTATTCCCAGGGTGTTTATCAGATCGTGAGTGGATGAATTGCGTTAGGTTGTGTCCTTTGTATGTTGTTTTCTGGTTAAGCCAATGACGTGAGGTTGTTTCTACCTTGTAACGTTTTTTCTAGGTCATCAAGTTTGTCTTGTAGTTGTTGGAAGGTGATTTGGGTGTTGATCTGGAGGGTGCTCTCCATAGGAAGTTAGGGGCAGGGTCTTCTAATGTCGCTATATCTGGGTCTCTAGGGTTGAGATCCTTTGGGTGTTATTCCTCGTGACTTGGATAATGCGCGAACTTGACGGATATAGACAGAGTGTAGGACCTTCCAGTCTCTTAATCGGTTAACGGCATTAATTAGATTGGAGACCCTCTGTGCATTGTTGGCTGCTTGATCGGGATTATGTTGTGAGTTAGGATAATGAGGGGTAGGTGTCGTCTTACAGAGGACATATTCATTCTCTTCCAATGGGTGGAGAGAGTGGGGTTATGGTTTGTTGAAGTTTTGGGCATGTCTTTGTGTCTTTGTAGTTTGCGGGGTTTGTGTTTGTCCTGTATTGTTTGGGAGCTTTAGGTGTGTTGTCCGGAGGAAGTTTGTTGGTCTGTCTTTATTCCCTTTTTGCCCATATTCTGAGTTAGATTTTTCTATAATTGTCCATGCTACAGTTTGGCAGGTTGTAGTTGTAGGGTAAATGTATTTGGTTGGTGGGTAATTGGTGCTATAGGATGTTAAGGGCCTTAGAGGTTCTTGGTTTACCATGGTTAGGCGTTCAGTGTCGGTTGTCACATGTTTTGGGTTGGGATTAGAGTAGAGTTGGTGTTGTCCGGATTCCTGAGAGGTGGCAGTTTGTCGGATGTAATATGAAGTCTTGTTGGGATATCATGATACGTGGTGGTTAGGGTTCAGCGGAAGGTATGCCGTACGGTAGATTAATTAGGGTTTGGGTTATGATATTGAGTTCGAGCGGGGGGTTATTGAACAGAGGGGGTGGTAAATTTGGAGGTTATATATGTTTGGTGGTATGGTGGTCCAGTAGTTAGTCAGGGTACGTTGCGGAAGAGGTCGGCAGGTGGTGGTTGTCTTGGTTGTAGGCAGGTTTGGGTCACCTGTAGGTAGGTCTTGGTACACGGTTGTCGCTTCACGGGTGATCTGGCTATGTAAATAGTCGAGTTTCGGTTGGGCCAGCGTTTTGTTGGTAAGTGGTACGGTGGATATCCAGGGGTCGGCCTGGCCTGTGAGGTATATGTTTGTGGGGAGGCCTCCGTAAGATGTCACGTGCAGGATTCAGTCGCCTGTGGAAGGCTAGTGGTGGGCTTTTTATCTAGGCCTGTTATAGCTAGGCCTTTGAGTAGCACGTTGGTAGGGTGGGGGGTGGCTCTACGCAAGGCAGTGTGCTGATGCTGATGGTCTGGGTCCTGTGTCAGGATCCTGTGGTGGTCTTGAGGTCTGGAGGGTGTTTGGGGCTCCCCAGCTATTCCAGCTCCCCCGCCCTCGTCTTTGTTTATTTTGTCAGTGTGTTATCACCGTGGCGTCCATCGGGTGTTCATGTCAAGGAAAAAGGGTCCGGCGCCGGGTCCCTCCGGAGTCCGGTAAAACGTGGGGCCTGCGGTAGCTTCGTGCACGTACTGAGGCCGTGGGCGCAAGGTTGATCCGCCGCGGGTCCCCCGCGAGGCTGCGCTTACCGCCCCCCCCGTGGGGTTCTGCTCTGGCGTCCGGCTGCTCTTTGGTTTCCCCTTTAGAGGTTTGTTGGTGGCGGGTTGCGGCTGGATTGGTATGTGGGAGTGGGGCCTTTGCTTTGGGCTACCGGCTGGTGGCGGGTGGTATGATGGTCGTTCCCGCCAGCACATCGTGACTCTGGGATATTAGAGAGGTATGGCTGCCGTTGGTGCGTTGGCTTTCGATTGGGGGAAGCGTTCTCTCTCCTTTGGCCCCCCTCATTTTTGTTGGTTTTGGTGCCTTTTTTCTCTCTAATGGATCGATCTATATTGGCCAAGCTTCATCGTAACATGCGGCCGCTCTTGGCGCCCCGCCCCCGGATAAGTCCCGTGCTGTTCGTAAACTTATGTGTTTAACTAGAATTTCCTCAAAAATTATTAAACAAAAATCAAAATAGGGTAAATATTGGAAGGATTACCTTTAATCAACAACCTACGTTGGTACTTCAAATCAATGTACACACTACAGGTATTAAAGGGAGGCTACTCCTTAATATAAGTGATTGTCTATGTTGTTCTTGTACCTTGCATTTAGAGCAACCCTCATAACTTGATCTTAATCTGTACAGGTCTGGTAGATCTCTTACTCCATATGTGAATGAATGTGTGAGTATGAACTGTTTTAGTGGGGGATATTCATTAAGTATTTCCATATGACAGGGTATGAATACTGTAAAACTTTATATCATATAAATTGATATATTTTGTTAGTTGTAATGTTAGTTTGGTAAATAGTGCTGTTATTTATATAGACCACTTACATTTTTGTTAACAATAAAAAAATCTAACCTGTACCTGTATTAATTATATTTCCTCCTCCCCTTTGTCCAGAGCAAAAGAAATGCTGGAATCAAGGACATAGTAATGCTGGAGTAGAGCAGGAGGGGAGATAGCGGGGGTGCTTAAAGGAATAAATGGAAACAGAGATAAATGCAGCAAACCAACAAGAGATAAGCCTGTTGTATTCGACTCATAGATCTCGCATTGCTTTCGAACCAGTTTTAAACTGTTTGTGTTTGCATATAAAGGCAATGTACTTACACAATCCGAGAGGGGATACCCAATGACACCCCAAGTGCAAGACCACGAGGAAGCCCGTTTCGGAGATAATCGGAATATGTGTCCCTCAGGTGTTCTTTGATCCACCATGGAAAAAATTGATGAAACCGACCGATGGAATGCATACACGTGTACGAGGCTTTATTTTTCTTCCCGACCAACAACATTCCACTAGCAATGCGGTGCTGGGACCAAATCACGAAAGTTGGCCGTGCCCATCAGTGTAGTCCTAGGAGGACTTGCAATCGTCAGTACAATTTGATTGACTTGTCCGTTCCGGGGCGCGAACCAAGCATCAGTCTGTCCCCATCGTGGCAAAATACCTCGGATGTTTTGACCCAATTGATCAATACACAGAATATTGGGCTTGGGCAAAATTCAGCTCGTATGCTACTCGACTTACACACAGTCTTTTAACCTCAAATTACATGCAATCCTCACCACTCATGGACCCTGTTTTAAATCATTTATTTCCCTATTACACAGCACCCCACAAACCCCCAAACTGACATTGCAACATATACTCAGAGAAAGCAAAAGCAAAAAAAAATGAAAGTATTTTTAACAAACAAACAAAGACACATTATTATTTGATTAAGTCAACTCCACGCCCTCATCAGATCAGATCTTTAGAAGAGATGGGCCCTCTTTAAAATATGTTGGATAATCTAGTTTGTCCTCTGGAATTATTGCTGTATGCTCTGCTTGCTTCTGGATGCCTCATGAAACTGATGAATTTACAACCTGTAGGCTGAGCACATGAGGAGCTCTAGAAGGCAGAACAGGGGATAGATTAAGCGGATATGTCCACCCACAAAAATAACTTTTTTAATGTTCTTTATATAAATAGCACCAAACCTCAAACGACCATGTTCATTTTCTCAAATCATTGCTTTGCCCTGATGTTTAAGAGATTATATCAGGCTGCCTTCTTCTCCACTTCCACACTTAGATGACCCTGAGCTGCCAGCTTAGAAAAAAAAAAAATCTTGCCGTGTTTGTGGGTCCTCTCTCTCTATCTCTCTCTCGGGCTGCTGGCTGCAGCTGTGATCTGGATTCTTTCAGTACACATAACTTTAACAGCTGATGAATTGGTTTGAGATGGAAAATCCAGGGATCAGTGTCAGATAATTACATGATGCACTTCCACTGTTCTCACTAGCTGGATGCTAACAGACTATGCATCAAACCATGAAAAGCACAAGAGCTAAGGTAATGGAACCTGTTTCCCTGTCATCCTCTGGTATTGAGTCCATGCTGCAGGATTTAGGCAGCTACAAAGGTCTGTAATTTTGACCCACTGGAACGCATTTAACGCTGGTAAAAATTTGTTTTGGAGCACTTATTGGCCAAACTAAATATAAAAAGTTAGTTTTGGGTGACTCCCTTAACATTCAGATAACATTGGCTGTGATGTCAACTGTCACAATCCCATACTGACGTTGCTAACTGGAAGAAGAACCAGAAGCAGAAACAGGGAACAGGGACATTGTGGCGTATTATCGAGGTTAAAAATGAGCATTAGTTATCGAGTTTCGAAACTATTACCACTTTAGGTGTTTGGGAGATGTGATTTACCGTCGAAATTTTTGTAAGGGAGTTGTTGGTGCCCCCGATATTTTTTATGTTTGGTGATCTTGCCTTTGAAGGGATGGCCCTGCTTTTTTGTCTATCTGGAAAGAAGGTTACATGAAACCAGAGTAACATGTGACGCTACTTTTTTTGTTTTATGTTTTCAAAAAAATACAAACTTGACTCATTTTTTACAAAGTGTACTTTGTTATGTTGAAGGTTTCTGCCAGTATCACCAATTCATTTGGAGCCCTGATCCATGATTTGAAAAAATATTTTGTTGGAAATATGGAATTTAATGAAAGGACAACTACCCACTCCACACCTCTTTTTAAGAAATGGCATTTTTAAAATATGCTGATAGTTTTGTCCTGTGAATTCATTACTGTAGCCTGCTATGCTTCTGGATGCCCATGTAAAACTGAACAATTTTAGTGACCTGTACGAGCCTGGGCATGCTCAGAAAAACGCGCTAGGGGAGATTACATTCAGTCATTGGCTGTGATGTCAAATGTCAAATCCATAACTGACAGTTCCTAACTGGAAGAACCCAGAAGCAGAACACAGGGCAACAGACATAGTGCAGGATTTCAGTTTATCATAATATTTCTGATTTTAAACTATTAAAGTTTAACGAATATGGGGGGTGATTTACACTTATATAAATTTTCATTTGAGGCTGGACTTGTCCTTTAAATCTTTTTTTTGTTTTTTTTTTTTGTTTTTTACATAGGAACACTGTCCAGGGTCCAGTGGACCCTACTTCAGTAGAAGTGTCTAAGGGCATTTATCTGACTGAAGTTGTGCACCATGTGATGTTAAATGGAAGATTGTTTATAAGGGTTAGTATGAATGGGAAATTGTAATGTTTTAGATCCTCGAAGAGCCCTTTATCCAATATCTAGTTTCTGTACTGTTTATTATATTGGTATATAGTTGTCTTAGTCTAGGTTCACGCAAACATCTTTATTGGTTTTTTCCAACTTTTTAAATGTTTCTAGGAAAATGTTGCATGCGGCTTATACTTAAAGGCAAAACATCTGGTAACCGATGGTAACCATTGCACAAAATAGAAGGAAAACATAGCTTGAATAAATATTTTTGCTCTATAAAAGTTACTATATATAGGGGGGATTCTATATTGGCCCAAGTAACGTGAGTTTAAGATGGATTTTAGAGCACACACCATTTCCAAATGTTTTCTGGAAATAGCACGGTCTGCACCAATCCAAAACCTCTAAGGGTATAGTATGAGTCACTATTTTGTAATCCTCCTGATGCATAGTGGGTTTTTCTGGTTTTGGCATGGTAACGTACACATCTTTTCTGGTTGTTGCATTTTTTTGCTATTAGGGAAGTATAATAACATTCCTTTACCTGACACATAGTTACTATTTTTAGAAATAGGAGTTATTGTACATTTTTATCTGCTGATGACCAGCTTGCACTATTTGTTGAACTTTTGGGCCTGGTACAGGCAAGACAATTTTTTTGTCGAAATATCATAATAATATTTCACAGGGGTTGGGTGTTAAGATGATTTTTCGACCAAATTGGATGAAACTTTTGGCCTATTTTCAGGTGTATGAACATTTTACAAAATTATTATTATGCTATCCTGCTGTCAGCTTTAAACCTGTTTTGAACTTAGGCTTATTTTTGATATTAAAGGGCAAGTCCAGTCCTCAAATGAAAACTTATATACAGGTAAATCACCCCCCAAACCCTAAAATGTAATAGTTTACCATAAATTGTAAACTATTACCGTAATAAATAGTCTAACCTGAAATCCTGCACAATATCCTGTTGTCCATGTTTTTGATTTCTGGTTCATCCAGTTAGCAACTGTCAGTTAGGATTTGACAGTTGACATCACAGCAACAGATGACTGAATGCTAATCCCTAGCTATATATAAGTTTGCCACAAAAATATCCCATCTGTAAAAACCAAACCAAAGCAGTGGGTGCTGTCAGTTTAAGGTCTCAATCTTAATTGCCAAAGACGCAGTTTATCTAGCACAGAGGGCTAGACTAAAAACTGACTTTACTTGGGTAAAACCCAAGGCACTCCATTAAGTTAATTTTTACACAAGCAATCCTGAATGTAGCGGACTGAATGGTCAATAAAAAGCTACACACTGGGGGTATCAAAAATGCATGTCTCTATTGAAAAACATTCATAAAGTACAATATACATGCAAAAGAGAGAATACATAATAATATAACCTAAAACCAAGATAGGCTGTCACTAAAAGAGCCCCCCTAAAATTCAGTCCAGAACATCCATCGACATCTTGTCCCCCCTTCCAAAGGCGTCAGTCTCTATACAACCAGTCCCACACACTAGAGCAAGGATACAGTTCCACTTTAAGCACAGATATACATATATAAGGATAGAACTGGGTAGATCTCACACCCTGATGTGTAAGTCGCTCCACTTTATCCAAAGCAGGAGCATTAATTTGTCCACCACAAGTATGGAAAATGCAGTCCAAGCTTTGCTTCCATAGTATTTATCCAGCGCCGATCATGTAATAGACTTGGTTATGAAGCGGTCCTATGTTGATGCAATAAGGGGGAGTCAAGTACACTAATCCACGGCTTATGACCAGTCCCAACTTCTAGACCGATGCGCGTTTCTGGAACATCCTTCACTTCTTCCGGTTCACCTGATCGGACCTAAGCCGATCCTTAATAGCCGGGTGGTGCATCCATTAAAGAGATTCGAGGTGGCAACAAGATCCTGTTTAAGTAATTTTCTTTGTACAAAATAAACTACCTATCTTTAAAGAACATGGTTAACAATCATATTATCTCTCAGACATGGCTATTCAAGTCCAGCTACAATACAAATTTACAAGAACATGTTAACAACAACTCCTATTTAGGCCACCAGGTGTCAATGTTTTAAGTGTAAAGATCCAAAAGGACTCCCTTTGGAGGATCTTTTTATCCCAGTCTCCACCCCTCATTAGTTTTGGGACCTTTTCAATCCCCCAACTTGAAGATCCATATGATCTTTATTATGACACCTCACAAAGTGACTAGCCACGCTACTAGTATCATCCCGTTTTTGATATTTCTAATATGTTCCTTCACTCGATCACTTAATTTCCTTTTAGTTTTCCCAATGTACACTTTGAGCAAGAACACTTTAGAGCGTCAACACACCCTCCGTCTTGCAATTGATGAAGGAGTTAATTTTATATGTGTTACCCTCTCCTGATATAAATGAGGTAATCTTAGCCATATATTTACAGATTGAGCATGCCCGCACTTAAAATTGCCATCGGGATGGATTTATTAAACCATGTAGTAGAAGCTCTTGGTTCGAAATGCTATGCACCAACTCTGTCCAATTGATGGTGCTTTCGTGGTTATTAATTGCGGTCTTTTTGGGAGACATTTTTTCAGGGTATATCAGTTAAAGGGCATGTCCACCCTTCCAAAAATTTTTTTATATAATATTCCCCCTGTCCCCCAGCCCCAACCGCTATATTTTATTATTAGAAAGTGCCCCAAACTTTACTTACCTTCCCTCTTTCCTCCCCGCACTGCCAGGCCCTCTGCGTGCGAGAAAATGAGCAGAGGGGCGGGACCGGCAGCCGCGTCTGTGATTGGCTGAGCGGGCGTACGCATGCCAAACTTCTCCCGGAGGCCAGATAGAGCAGAGTCCTATATGGACTCTGCTATACTCCTGGTGGGCAGTTTGTGGGACTTTGGGGGGGGACTACAGGAGAACCATATGGAGCTGGGATGTGAGGTAAGGATTTATTACACTACATGATGGCCATTACTGGGGGGATTATAGTTTTTGGGGTGGACTGCCCTTTAAGAGGACTGGCCAATGTTTATTGATAGATTTTAACCATCCAATGCTAATCCCACTTACGGGTCACAAAATTAATCTTGAGTGTGATTCTGATTTTTAGTCCCAAAGATAATTTGGTCCCTATCTGAGTATTTCGCTCTTTTGTAAGCTCTCACAAGCATTTTTCCCCGGTATCCCCGGTTAAGAACTCTAGAGTGCAGGTCTTGTGCTGCATTCTCAAAATCCCCTAGGACGAGCAATTTCTTCTCAACGAAGATACGGTATCCCTTAATGTTGGACGCCGGATGCATACTCTGTGCTCTAAGCAAGCTGTTGCCTGCCGTAGGCTTTCTATATGATTCAGTATGGATCGTGTCCCTACTTCTTATTTCAACAAATCCAAAAATGGGAGTGGTGTTCTTCAATTTGGCTGGTAAACTTCAAATTCCATTCATTTATGTTTATAGTTTGATAAACTCTAGAAGGTCCTTTTTGGATCCTTCCCATAAGAGAAAAGTGTTGTCTATAAAACGACCCCAGAACGCCACCTTCTCCATGAATACACTCAAATTTCAGAGGCAAATAAATCCCTCTCCATGCCCCAGGTATAGGCCTGCATACGTAGGAGCGCAGGCCGTTCCCATGGCAGTCCCTCTTATTTGGTAGTAAAATTTTCCCTGAAAAGTGAAAACATTTTTGTTAATATAATTTTAAAAGGAAACGATTAGATTCGAGTGGCTCTTATATTTCTCTCCCCTTAGGTCCAGGTAAGTTTGTATCACACCTGAGCCCCTTTTCATGGGGATTGATGGTTATAAGGCCTCAACATCAAGGCTCACTAGAAGGGTGTCTGTTTCATTGGGATAGAATTCAGACGTTTAATCACATCTCTGGTGTCCTGTAAATAAGAGGGTAAACCAAAAGAAAATTTCTTATGCTTTGTCAACAAATTTAGATAATGTTCGGTCGGGCTACCAATCCCCGATATGAGGGGCGGCCGGGGGGCAAGGTGGCGTTTTTGTGTATTTTGGGAAGCCAATAGAAGCATGGAAATCACTGGAAAACTATTTAATTATGAAAGTTCTCTAATGCATGGAAATCTTTTTTACTTAAATTATGTCGGAATTTGCATTTAATGAACTTGGACACTTCTGCTTCCATTAAGGAAACAAAAGTTTTCACCACTTGAAACATACCTATTGGAGGAATATTTAGCTCTTAGACCATGATTAACAGGACGTGCGTCGGTCTAGAAGTTGGGACTGGTCATAAGCCGTAGATTAGTGTACTTGACTCCCCCTTATTGCATCAACATAGGTCCGCTTCATAACCAAGTCTATTACCATGATCGCCGCTGGATTCAAACACTATTGAAGCGAAGCTTGGACTGCATTTTCCACTTGTGGTGGGACAAATTAATGTTCCGCTTGGAAGTGGAGCGACTTACACATCAGGGGTGAGATCTACCCAGTTCTATCCTTATATATGTATATCTGTGCTTAAAGTGGAACTGTATCCTTGCTCTACGTTTGTGGGACTGTGTGTATAGAGGACTGACGCTTTGGAAGGCGGGGCACAGATGTCGATGGATGGTGCTGGACTGAATTTTAGGGGCTCTTTTAGTGACAGCCTATCTTGGTTTTAGGTTATATTTATTATTCTCTCTTTGCACTGTATATTGTATTTTATGAATGTTTTTCAATAGAGACATGCACTTTTTGATACCCCCAGTGTGTAGCTTTTTTATTGACCATTCAGTCCGCTACATTCAGATTGCTTGTGTAAAATTACTTAATGGAGTGCCTTGGGTTTTTACCCAAGTAAAGTCAGTTCTTTAGTCTAGCCCTCTGTGCTAGATACACTGTGTCTTTGGCTAATCCCCTAGCTGCCTCTTCTGAGCATGCTCAGGCTCAGAACCAGGACACTTAATTGCTCAGTTTCCATGAGGCATCCAGAAGCATAGTGGGCATACAGTAATGAATTCAGAGGATATATGAGAAAACGGAGGACACCTTCCAAAGTAACAGATAAAATATAACTTTTTCACAGCTTAAAACACAACATTACTAACACAGTGGGAGAGCTTAAACATGATGCATTTCATGCGCTCCACACGCCACTTCATCAGAGGGAAGAACTTCGTGTGAACTTCGTGTTTTCTCATATATTTACTGTTTATTTGAAGTTTCTGGAATCTGTTTGGATGGATGTTAGAGGGGATAAGGTAGTGTTTTCCTGCTTTTGTGTTACAGTATTAATGAATTCAGAGAACAAAGTAGGAAATATCAACAATATTTTAAAGATGCCATTCTTTCTAAAAGATTTTATTATGAGGGTGGAGTTGACCCAAAGCACAGGACTTGCTGGGGAGGATTTGTGAAAAAGTTATTATGGAGCTCACCTCACCAGCACACATTTAGCCCTCTTTTAAAGGCCACTTCCTGTTAGGAGAGAAGTATACCTTTACTATATTTTCTTCTCCTATACTTTTTGTTGCATGAATAATTCTCCCCGTTATTTTAAAAATAAAGGATGATTAGAAGTCACCAAGAAGTTCCATGTCCTTAAAAGGATAAGAAATAGGTATTATTAATACAGGGGTGCCTTGCCTTGCCGAGCTGGGGCCATACTAGCGGCTCTTTAGCCAATAACTGGGCCACTTTTTGGCACCACCACCATGCCCTGCATAATGCCTGCATTTAGCACCACCACCATTCCCTGCACAATGCTCATGCCTTGCTCCTGGGCTACCTTGCCCCACACACTGTCAAGCCCACCTGGTGGACCCATAGGATGAAATTTGGACATGAAGGATTAGTATCAGAAATGTAAACAATTTCAATCCTTTGTTAAAGGTGCAAACTTCATTATAAATACAATATTGACATAAAATAATATTCTTGCATTCGCAGTTAGTGTACGGGGGTGGTAGCTATACTAAAGAGGTTAATTGATATGTTACATAAGACATACATACGCTGGGCCCTTTTCCTTTAAGTTTACTTTAGCCCCCAAATAACTTTACATATTCTGAAGTATCACCCCCAAAACCCCACTTGCATTTCAACCTTACCTTACTCTGAGCGCTTGCTAATTTACAAACACTTACAAGAAGCCAATCCCTCACAGCGTCCTCTATTTCCTGTAGTTTACTCCATCTTAACACTGGCACGGTTTCGAAAAAAGACACCCTCAACCGGCGCTCCTGATTTAATATCGCGTTTGGTACCTGGTGTCTCTCACTCTGCTTTCTTATTTACTGTTATTTCCATGCTATCATTCCCCAACTTTACCTGAAATAAGTAAGGTAGTTTTCTCTGTCATATTGATATTACCTTCCTGAGGTTAAGATTAGAGTTAATAATAACTTTAATAATAAATTATAACAAACTTGAACGGAGAATATTGGATAATTTTGCTTCTGTATATAGTCAACAAATAAGTAATAAATATGCCCATCTTTTAGGAGCTTTTATTATCTTTGATTTTATTTGATGCCTAGAATATCAAATCACCTACTATCTCCGCAGTCTTCATTTCTTTTATATTAATTATCCAAATATCCCTCCCTGGCTAAATCTGTTTCAGACATTACTACCAATTTTCCAATTGCCAGTTTGTAGATTCACAGCTAAAATGCTTCTACAACATGTATTATTTCCTGACTTGGCTTTATTTCTCTACTTGTTGACATCACTGGGGCACAGACAGAAAGTGGAAGTCTTTCCTAAATGGATTTTTTTTTTTCGAGTGCCCTAAGGATTACTACTACACACACAGGCAGATATGTTCTGCCCTGTCCAACAAGCCATTTTCAAGAAAGAAACTTTAAAAATACCTTTAGTTTGTTGTTAAATTTATAAGGATTTAGATTATATGTACAGTGTTATTTTTTTTCTACCCATCATGCTCCATATTTTATCTTCTTAGAGCAGCTGGATCGTATTGGATGAGGTTTAGACCAATTAATCAGGATATGAGGGAAGCTGAAAAAAATCTGACTGATATGGGGAAACTGCTGTGGGCTATGTTCATGTGACAGGTGGGTATTTACATATGCAAATAATGTTTATGAACTAAAATGCAGGATTTCATTTTTCTGAATTTTGGCAGAAACAGTATTTCCTTACTAGTAATCCAGTTTGGGAAATAACTGACCACCATGCCGCAGGTTACTGGTATTGATCATAATGTAGAGTTGATCCAGGGATATTTCCAATTGCCACTTGGAGTCAGGAAGGATTTTCCCCCCTTCATATTCTAATGGGTTTTTTTGCCTTCCTCTGGATCAACAGTTAGGCAGCAAATGTGGGTATTGCTAGTATATAATACTATACTGAACAGGAGAAAGTAGAAATAAAACAATCAATCACACAGTGGCATATATCAACTATATTCTAACATATGCGTGTTGAAAATAATTTAAAAAACCTATAAATAACCTAATGAACTTTCTCCAGAATTAAAACAGCATGGCTAGTAATCTTTTGTTCCATTGGAGAAAAAAAGCGAAGAGACAGTAATGAGTGTTCTTGGAAGTAATTTCATTCAGTTTTCTAAAGGACTTCTCTGTTTAATCACTGGAAAAATCTATTGAATTAGTAGCATTTTATGTGTCACTATATTTCTTTAAAAAATGTCATTAAGCAGAAATAGGTGTAATAAGGATATTAGTATAGTATTTTGAGGTTAAATAAGACATACGTCCACCCAGTCCAACCATCTAGCAATATCCTCATTTCCTGCCTAACTGCTGATCCAGAGGAAGGCAAAAAAAAAAAAATGATTGATGAAACAACCTTTTCATCCCCTTGCATCTCTGTAGAATTTGTAGCGTGCACCATATAGAGGTTCCCTTACATCTAGGTGCTTGCTCAAAGCCCATGACAGGCAATATAAACTTTTGAAGAACTAGTTACACAATTATTTTGAGGTGGACAGAAGACAACTGTCCATCAAGCTCAACCCCCCACAGAAAAAACCCTGACAAAAAAAAAAATATGAAGCCTCCTACATCCAAATTATGCATACCCCCAGTACACCAAATAAAACAATGATACAACCAAACACACATGCCTGCACAATATGCAGTCACCAAGTATAACCTTAGAAATTCTGTCTGTCCAAAGAAGACATCCAAACCACCTTTAAATGTGTTTTAGCCAACACAACATTTCTTATCAGAGCATTCTACCACCTTACACGAAAGCTAAAACTTGAAGATTCTTTCTTAATAACATCAAACACATAGAGATTGCCCTGCTTCCCTGTAGTTTGTGAGCTGTTGGTTTCTTAGGCTGGAATCTAGCGATGTTCTGACATTGTTCTAGTGGATGGAGTTTAAAACATTATGCAAGAGAATCCAAAGAGGCATCTAATGGTTATTGGTGGAGCTTCAAGAGCAGCATGTGTTGCTCCTGACTCTACTGTAAATGAATCTTCATCCTTTGCACCCACTTAAGGGTATGTCCACCCTAAAATAAAACTTGTTCCTTAGTGTAGGGACCCCCCCCAACCCTGACTGACGTATTCATATTGTAAAAAAACCCCCCAGAATCTTACTTACCTTCCTTTGTTACCGCGGCCTCTGCCTGTAATGTTACTTCCACAAAGGCTGCGAGGCAACCAATACAGCCGCAGCTGCTGGTTATTGACACAGCTGTGGGAACGAAGGCTGGAAGAGTTGGAAGAGGGGTCCCTGCACTATGAAAATGGTTTTATACGTATGATTTGGCACAACAGCCGCAGCATAGAGGGTGGGAGGGAGGGTAGGGGGGGGTCTCCTCTGCACATGCCTGAGTACCTCCGGGGGAAAGTTAAGGGGCAGAAAACCTTTTCTGTGCATGTATGGCACCTGGTTGGAGCCACAAGAAGAGCATTTGATGTGGCAGACAGTGCATCTTGTTCTAATGTTAGTGAGGCTGCTATGAGGCCTACAGTGGTGTTTTCTGTAAACACCAAAAAAGGATCTCTACCTATGTGTTACAGGGTAACCCTTTTGAAATAAAAAAATAACAAAAGTGGTATAAAGGTACAAGGAATTCTATGTGTAACTCGCCCAGTGACTCTACAGATGTTTGTATTTCTGACTTGGTACAGGCAGTTGTACCTAATGTGTTTAATTACGTTTTAATCTCTGGAGCAAGACTGTGCTAAACACCAGCCTTGCATGAATGGTTTCACAAAGAATGATTAATGTGGCAGTGCTGTGTAGGTACGGCCAAGGAAGTTTAGAAGAAACTTTAAGATTTTTTTTTACCAACAATGTATAATGCGGTGCTATCCACTTACAGTATCTGGATAACGGGCGAGGTAAGGATTATTGGTATTTTTCCCTTTAGCAAATATATTTCTGTGCAAACAGACGGTTTTAATTTAGAGGGAATGTTGATGGGTACTACTGCAGATTCCAGAAAGAAGAGTTGTCATCTATGTCATGCTTACAGTACAGAACATATTTCCTATTGAATGAAATGTACCTTTTCTAAACTTTCTTCGTAGCTGGAGAAATGTAAGCACGCATTCATTGCTTTTAGTGCATTGCAAACATTTCCCATGTCAGTATATATCCTTTGGAGGGATATATTATGTTTATTTCTAGAGTAATATCAGAACTACTGCATCATTTTACCCTCACAGTCGTTGTTAGGGGACTGTTAAGCTAGGTACACACAGTACAGATTTCTGAAATGACAGACAGGATCTGCAATATCCTGTCTGCCATCTTTCAAAGATCTGCATACACACAGTCCCGAGCGTTCTCCCTATAGGGAGAACGCTCGGACTGTGTTTTCCATCGGCCGCTAGACTCCCTATAGGAGTCTACGGCGGCCGATGGAAATTTTCGGCCTTTCCCGAACGAGCGTACGGCCGACCCGATCGTTCACGGCCGCGCGCTCATTCGGGAACGAACGTACACACAGTAACGATAAAGCCCCGATACCGTCGGATCGACGGTATCGGGGCTTATCATTACTGTGTGTACCCAGCTTAGAGGCAGGTTTAAAGTCTCCTTTAAGATGTAAATTTTTACTTTTCTTTACACCAACTTCTTTGTTCAACTACTTTGTTCCTATTTCCCATCAGAATAAAATGCAGTGCCACTACAGAGCAGTTTGGGGAAACTCACACGTGGAGTTATTTCTGCTCAGCCATCTCGCGTTGCAGATGAAAGGGAACAGATGATGATGAGTGGAGGCTATATTCACAGGTAAACATACATTGTACCTATCTTTACATGTAGAAAAAACAGAATAGAGAGGATCAATGCACATTCCTGGGCCCCATATACTATTATAATATCTGTGCTAGTGCAAACAGTAAAAACATGGGGGTTTTAATTACAATTTTATGCAAAGTGAAAAGCCTTCCAACCACATCCTAACAAATTGCCTTGGTCATTTATCTGGGCTGACATTCCCTGCTTGGTTGCATTTTCATGGGAAGGTTGTCTCCCTGACCTTGCATTGGATTAGTATTAAAGGCTATCACATGCCCCCGCCTACTGGCTTTTACAAGGAGGGAGAGGCCTGCCATCCAATGCTTAGTATTCAAAGTGTAAAACCTCCAATGAAATGTATTCTTTACATGTATGTATGTATGTATGTATTATGTATAATTGTATTTATATAGCACACACTTGGATAGGCAGCACTGTACATTATAAAATACAGAGTATACAACAGGGGGATAAGTGCAAAGCCATTATACATAATTTACAGAAGTTTCAAAGGTTAAGAATACATAAAATAAAAAATAAGTGTGATGTACCTTGACATATTATGAAAGAGATCCCTGCCCCGAAGAGCTTAGAATCTAAGTAGGAGGGACAGCAATCAGATACAAGTGGGGGAGGGTTTTTTAATATCCAGGTAATAGTTTATGTTTGTAATAAGCTGACAATAAACTGCATTCTTACCTACTGACACTCCCGGGTAAAACCGTCACTGTACCTGGCTTTGCGATTGATTTGACATTTATGTTGGATCAAGTCAACTAATGATGAAACAGTGTTGGCCATCTGTAGTTTTTATGTCTCATCATGGATTGCACAATATTTTTGTACTTTTAATACTTTTAAATATTAATACACTGTTAAGCCTTAAATATTCATAAAGCAACATCAGGGCTTTCATGCCCTCCCAATCGTTTAAAACAATCCAGGTTAAACCATTTCTTAGGCG
Organism: Hymenochirus boettgeri; assembly: GCA_019447015.1. NCBI lineage: Eukaryota > Metazoa > Chordata > Amphibia > Anura > Pipidae > Hymenochirus > Hymenochirus boettgeri. The sequence continues at coordinate 227,490,474 of CM033476.1, read as the reverse complement.
CATTAATATAATAGAGCAGTTAATCAGTTAAGGGCATGTCCACCACCCCTAATTTAAATTTGCCACACTGTTATGCCCATTCTGCAGTGTTAAGTGACCCCTACTTTTCTCTTCTGCTCCTATGAAGTAGGAGCCTCTCTGTGTTAACCCATATCTGCCGCTTGCTGCTCCTCTGAGAGGTTTTTGACATGTGCAGTGGAGCTCTTCCCCCACCCTCTGGATCCCTTTTAGTAAAGCAAGTGATTAAGTCTCAGCCATAACAGACACGGCTGCTAGTCCGGCCCCTTCTGCTGTTCCATACAAAAAAAGGGAGCGAAGGCTGGTAAGTACCTTTAGGGGCTAATTTTGGGTAATTTAAACCTAGAGAGGTCTTTAGGTTAGGGGGGATTTCCTACAACTTTTTTGGGAGGTGGAGATACTGTACCCTTTAAAGTAATTTAAAACATGGTATTTTCATGAATTGTATTGCACTTTTAAACATGGTTGCGCTAAGATGGGTGGGCAATTAAATTTCACAGGGGGGCCACTAAGAAACTGGATTGTTGTAAAGGGCCAGACCAATAGGTTTAACTTAATTTTCATTATAGAGATCGCAAAACTGGATTTTATAAAAAGATAAAATATTAAATTAATATTGGTAACTGTTTCATTATTGGATTTTTTTGTTATATTAATTGACTTTTAACAGATGATGTGTAATATTTTGGATCCACTCTCAAATTCAATTAACTGACAATTCTAATTTATTTACTATAAATAACCTTAATAAAAATAATTTATTCGCCTGAGACAATAATTAATATTAAAATCAGAAGTATTGAGGGGCCAGTCAGCAGCCATGTGGCCCTGCCCTAAGAAAACATTACTAGTGCCACTAGTTGCACTTTATGGCATCAAGTATCTGATATGCAGTTGAGCCAAAAATATATGTGATTAATTGACTTTATGCAATGTTATTCATTTTGTTTCAGCTGCTTAGATAAGAGAGATCAGAAGCTCTTTCTTGAGATTTCATTATAGATTCACCATTGCTGTTTTACCAAGGCCTCTTTAGTCTGTACTAAACATGATGACTTCTTGCTGCAGGGTACTAATGATGCCCTGAAGATGAGATGGAAGATAATTTGACTCAGGTGGGGAGCATTTTGGGTAATCTAAGAAGCATGGCACTGGATGTGGAAATGAAATTGACATTCAGAACAAGCAGGTGGAAAAAATAATGTAAGGTGAGTGTCACATTCAAATGACTGAATGACAGGCAAATGTGAGCCAGTGATTAGTGATGGCCCGGTTCGGATCCGTGCGGATTTCCCTCGTTCGCGAACGGGAGATATCGCGGATTTTCCGGTTTTCCGCCTTCCGAACTTTTTCTAAATTACGAGGATTTCCCGTATTTTAGAAAATACGGACAATACGATAAATCCTCGTAAATTAGAAATTTCTCAGATTTTCACAATTTTTGGATGGAGCAAGCCACATTTTCGGGTCCGATTTCCGAAGAATCCTCGTATTTTCAAAAAATCCACGTAATTTCGAAGAATCCTTGTATTTTCGTAGAATACTCGTATTTTCGAAGAATCCTCGTATTTTCGAATGAGGATTTGCCGAACTTTGATTTTAATGGGTCCGCTGGTGGATTTTCGAATTTCGAATTTTCGAATTCCGAAAATTCGCGATCCTCGAGCGGACCGGATTTTGCGAAGTTCGGACATCTCTACCAATGATAGACAAATATAGGATAGACAAACTTATTGTGTTCCATGGAATGATGGATGTTCTTCTGACTAGGAATTTGGAGTTGGTACAGTGCAAAAGTTTGCCAATGCTGTAAATCTGGTGCAACATGATGTTATCTAACTGCAGTGACCAAATAAAAAGCTAGCATCTGATTGGTTGCTGAAAATTAATGGATGGGCAAACTTTTGTGTCTTTTACTGCATCAGCCCCTTTTTATGTATTAATCACCAGTTGCATCAGCTTCAATCTAATGTTTAGCTCATAAAACAGGTGATTTAGACTACTGAGCCTTGTAGGACAACACTTAGGGGTGTGTTAATACCATTAAAGGATCCTAATCCCTAAAACACTCCTATTTTATTCCTATCACATCTTCCACATATCATAAGCTTTTTAAAAACATCTGCTCTACTCTAGGATTTGTCCATTTTGCAGATATAAGACCATACGAGCAAAGGATCACACTATCAGACTATAAGGTGGCTGCCTCCAGTAGCGCTGCTTCCCTGTCCAGGCGAGAGTACATGAAGAATATTCAGAGTGCAGCTACTTCCTAGAGGTCTTAAAGAAGCAGCACCCATGGTGTTGCTTCTTTAAGACCTCTCAGGAAGTAGCTGCCCTCTGATATTCTTCATAACAGCCATATAGTACCCAGAGGAAAAATCAACTTACGCTAAAGGTTACTGTGGTACAAAACTGACTTTAGGTAAATTGACAGAAATTGCTTTCCTGTGTATTATTCCAATTTATTTTCATTGTTTTTTACATAGTTTTGAAGATATTTCATTTTTATGTGTGATATGGTAGCAGCATCACTAGATCCCCTGCGCTTCCTGCTTTCTGCTCTGAAACCGTATTACAGTCCCTCCTGTGTGGGAGGCATTTAAAAAGACAACTTTACACACCTTATACATTTCCTGCTGTGGGCTGTGCTGTTCTCCACCCTTTCAGTTCTCCTCAGGGCTAGGCCACCTAGCGCATTTTTTGCGCGTTTGAGCACACTTTTCGCAGTCTTGCCCTGATTTTTCGCTAAAATGGAAATCACAGGAACCGAAAATTCCCCGCGATTTCCGATGTGCATGCGATTGCGCGCTCCGTTCGCGTTTTGGTAACGCATACGTTCACCATTTTGGTGCGTTAACGCATGCGTTTCCATAACGCAAAATGTCGAAAACGAATGTGCAAAACGCGAAACACACAAGAATCGCGTGACGCTCGTGATTTGGTGCGAGATTCCTGTGCGTTGCAGTGTGGTCTCACCCTCGGTCACTGTAACTCAATCTCTTTCTGGTTTCCTTCTGCTTTTTTTTTTCACACTGAGCATGTGCCAACCACAGATTAGAAGGAGGAACTATTATTTGTGACTGCAATTCAGAACCCTCCACCCCCTAACTTTCTGATCAGTTTATTCTTCATATCTTGGGCTGTGAGGTGGTTAAAGGTAGAAACTTGGCCTTGCACATTCCTTGTCAGATCATAGTTTTGGGTAACACACAATTTTTAAATTTTGTAAAATAGCGATTAAAGGGGATCTGAAGTCCCCAAAAAAGATATATATAAAAGAAATATATAAAGAAATTACTGACTAGAAGGTTAATGGGTGGGAAGCTGACATGTGACATTCCTAAGCTGCTCCTCCACCTTGCAGCCGGTGAGCACAGCCTCAGACTTCAGGACAGGACAGGAAGTCCCTCCCCCTCCCTGCTATTTGAAGGACCTGCAGTGAAGGTATGGGAATCTACAGCCCTACTCTCCCACTATGTGAAAACAGCCTTTTTGGGCAAAGTTTCTGACCCTGTTCTCACTCTGCCTGAAAAGGCTGTTTTCACAGTTTTCTGTAGGGGGGGTTCTGGGTGGCCCACGGCACCCTGAGTGGGTGGAGTCAGACACCCATTAGTGGCGGGGCCACAAGGACTGTAAGGGAAGGTGCCATGGGGGGCCTGCAAATGGAGGGGCCATGGGATCCATGAGTGGCAGGGACCAGGTAAGCTTGGAAGAGGAGGGGGACTGCAAGGGGAGGAGACACGAGAAGAGTGACTGTCACATGGTTTCAGAGCAGGAAGTGCAGGGGACCTGGTGCTGCTACTGCCATATCTGCAAAATCCCCAGCAGAGCAATTCCTATCAATTTACCCGAAGTCATTTTTGGACCACAGTTCCCCTTTATTACATAGAGCAGTGGTGGTGCCCAACTCAAGGGCCACATGTGGGCTGATTGTGATCAGGAGTGACCTGCATCCACATCCCACCTCAATGCAGGTAGTCAAAGGAAGATAAGAGGGGCGAAACTTCAAGCTGAGTGTGAGAAGACCCAGGCTTGCGATCTAGACTAGGAGTAAAAAAAAACAAACCTCCATATGTAGATCTGTAGAGAGGAAGTGTTTCAGTTGTTCTGGAGATACTTGCTACATAAGGAGAGGGAGGGGGTAAGTTAGGAAAGACCCCAGTCCTGCCAAATCACTGCAGCCTGATCTCCCTTTAACAGGCAATACATTGATGAAAGCTTGCTTCTTTCTCCTTCCATTACTTCAGTTTTAACCCAGTATTTGCTAAGCATTTTAGTCAGGAGGAAGGCGTTTTGGGACGCTTGCTGTTAAACCTTGTGTTAGAATACACACTACACTGTTGCTCTTGGGGATCTGATTTTACAGCTCACGCAGGAGTGGTGTTATTGAAATCTTGACTTCTTAACTTATATACTTGGGAAAGAAGAGAAAACTGAAGAAAAAAGGTACTCTGAGGGTTGGGGGAATTATAGAACACACAGAAACAGGAGAGGACTGGGACCTTTTGGCCTGGAGTGACCCATTAGATCACAGCATTTTTGACCAGGCCCACTTTGCTAAGGACCTGGGGGGATGACTTACACTGGCTAATGAACTAGAGGGCTGACAACACTACTAATGAAGGCTGACTTACACTGGTTAATGAAATCGAGGACTGACAATACTGGCTAATGAACTAAAGGGCCGATGACACTGGCTAATGAACTGGAGAGCTGACTAACACTTCTACTCAACTAGAGGGCTGACAACACTGGCTAATGAATTGGAGGGCTGACAACACTGGCTAATGAACCGAAGGGCTGACTAACACTGGCTAATGAACTGAGGGCTGACTAACACTGGCTAATGAACTGGAGGGCTGACTATCTGGCTAATGACTGGAGGGTTGACTAACACTGGCTAATGAACTGGAGGGCTGACTAACACTGTCTAATGAACTGGGGGCACTGGTAAACGATCTGAAGGAGAAGTTTTCAGTTCCTTGCCCATGTAAGAGCTATAGGTGTGCACTGTTCCTTTCAAGCATGCAACTTCTTATGCTTCTGGTCAGCCCAAATTATTCTTGGAGACCAGCCGAGGGGCATTTACCCCTCAGCCTACTGCCAGCATAGAAAGAAAAAAAAGTTTCAATTTTCCACTATAGATGCCCATTAACTGCCAGACTTCGCAATTTGGGCGGGATTGTAGGGCCACACTTGAAGCCCTTGAGGTCATATGGGTTGGGCACCGTAGACAAGAGAATCAGCTGAGATATTATTTTGTTGACTTGTCACAGTACTTTCAAATCCTTAACATAATTATTAGTAATGCCTTGCAAAATTATCTAGTCCCCCACCTTCCAGAGGTTATACAGATAATAATCATTTTCATTGCATCCAACTGTAGTCAAGGACTAATTCTGTATAGACTATTATTCATAGGATAATAATCCTTCACAGATAATTTTTTTTATTAAAGCTTCTATTGTAGCATTTAGGCTAATTTCACACAGCAGTGAACTGAACAGTTCCAGATGTTTACCACTACATTTATGTTCCTCTAGCTGCGATCTCAGAAGTCTCAAGTAGCCTTAGAATCTAAAGTTGTCGGAATAAGTAACATGATCACAACAGGAACTCTGATTATTTGCTGCTTGTCATTTTTTTTATCTGTACCTGAAACTGTACAGTAGGTGACAATAGTTAATGATGTTACTGCATTATAGGGGTGACTTACCTTATTTTTTACTGTTACAGGTTAAAGCAAATGAAGATCGTTTCTAGAGGCCAATTCTAAAGCCAAAAAAATTCTCAAGAGTGTGTGAAGCTAACCAGTGCCGACTATTACATCTAATGCAGCTGTTGTATTTATTCTAAAAAAACCTTTGCAACTGGTTGTGTTTACCACAAGAATATTCTGTATACTAGCATTCTCCTTCTGCTCATATTCACCTTACTAGGGCAGTAAACCAAGATTTCTACACAGTCCTTAAATTCATTTTAATGTACAGATTTTAGTCTGTCAGGTGTCATTTCTCCATTCAGTACATCCACTACCTAACATCCATCTCATGTATGAGCCTTCTGTACACAGAATAAAAGATTGAAGGGTGTTTATAAAGGGACAGAGTGGTAGGAAATATATTTGGAAAAAAATAACTACTTTTTTTATTTGACATGACAGTATTCTTTTAGCTTTATCAAAAGACAATTTCTAAGGCTGGGTACATAGTGCCTTGTACCTGATGGTGTGGGGCAGACGGCCGTGCTGAGCATGGTCGCCTGTTTTCACGCGCACTGTCGGACGCGGCCACTATTGCCGTTTTTCCCAAGAACAATTATTCGGCTGTGCAATATTAAAGGGCAAGTCTAGCCCTCAAATTGAAAAAAAAATTATGTGTAAATCAATATTCGGTATGTAAACCCAAGCTTCAATAGTTATAAAGCTCAAAGATATAAGACTAACCTGAAATGCAGCTCAATGTCCTGTTGCCCCTGTTTCTGCTTCACACAATATATAGAAAATCGGGCTGTTGTACATCCATATTAAAGTGCAACTAGAGACCAGAAATACAATACATACAAAAAATAGAATTCTAGTGCACAAACAATTCTAATTGCTATTGGCTACCTCCATAAGTTGCTACTACAGTCTCTAAACCCTGGATAATAAAAGCAATTAGTTCAATAAGTTGGCCAAATTATTTTAAGCCCAGTCACCAGTCAAGGTTGCTTTCTTTAACTGGGTCCTAACCTACTGGTACTTACCTAGGGACCAAAATATAATACATACAAAAAACATTCTATATTGCATATTGGCTACCTCCATTAGGATCCAGTTAAAAGAACAACCTTGATGTGGTGACTGGGCTTAAAATAATTTGGACAACTTATGAACTATTGCTTTTATTTATCCGGGTTTAGCAACTGTAGTAGCAACCTTATGGCGGTAGCCAATATGCAATTAGAATTGTTTGTGCACTAGAATTCTGATTGATTACAATCATGAGTTTTGACCCATAATTGTAGGCCCCACTAATTAACCCATGGTACGCCCCACTGTGTAGTGTTAAAAAAATCCATTTCTACCTGCTCCATATGGTTGTCCTGCTGCCTTCTGAAAGTCCGGAAATGAAGAGTAGGAGTCTTACTGCTGATTAATAAGGTATCTGCCCCTTCCCTGTCCTGCTGGAGGACTCTGACATACACAGGGGATCTCTATCCCCCTCACACACCCCTCCCTTCCCTCCAGATCCCTTTTAACACAAGCCACACGACTGAGGCAAAATATATATGTGGCTAGGTTTAGGGCATCCCCCACACCCTGCATACTATGTTTAAAATCAAAATTCAGCCCTAAAAGATACTTCCTGCCTTTGTTACCGCAGCTGTTCTTCCACACTGAACAGCAGAGCGTCTGTGATTAGCCGAGACCCGCGTCTGTATCTCAGACACGGGTCTCAGCCAATCACAGGCGCAACTGCCGGTTGGCCCCTTATGTATTTCTTTGCGGAAGAACTGCATTAGAGGCCATGACCGAGGGAACGAAGGCTGGTAAGTATCTTTTGGGGCCAAATTTTGTATTTTAAACCTAGCGAGGTAGTGGGGTTCCCTACAGAATTTTTTGGAGGTGGAGATACCCTTTAAGAAAAAAAGCGGTTATCATTCTCTTAACTTATCTGCCTATCCAGTGATTTATCTGTGCATAAATAAATGCTTATAGTACTGACCCTATAAGGTGTCCATTATGGTCTTGCCCCTGACCTAGCACCTGGGTTGAATAAATTTAGCATTGGGTATCTGCCTCATTAAACACCAACGAGGTAAAAATTACTGTTAGCAACATTCCAAGAAAATTAGCATCCTGGGAAAGGGCCATTATACCAGAAATGGCAGCTCACTACTGACACACTAGCAAAATATTAAAGCAATTGATTGGTTTTAGGAATATGTAGAATACATGTGTATGTGTAATATAATAATTGTTGTGAAATAATTGTTTTTTTTCCCCACTGAACTTCCCCTTTAAGTATACCTGGCCTTGTGTAATCCAACATATAAAAAAATTTGTACCTTTCATTATTAAATTAAAATGTATCTGTTTACAGCAAAAATGATTAGTTGTGCTGTTTCTAGAACGTTCATACCTGTAGTGTTTACTATGTGTGTGAGGGGGATAAATGTGAAAAATACCTCCTGCATTGTTTAGTAAGTTACTTTCTGTCAGTGACCAGTGATATTTTTCTAAAAATATATGTTTTTAAGTAGTTAGCATACATACTAAATGAATATCTGTACAATGCTACAATGGGTAACAGTGTGCAGACAGACCAAATGTAGAAAATGTGTAGGGCAATGGATTCCGTTTGCTGTCAAAGGTTTACAGAATACACAGACAATAACCACTCCTTGTATTTTAATATAATTTCTCTTGCTTTAAATCTCCGTCTGTGTTACATTATAATCCAGGAAAATACAGTCATTTCACCTTCTTTGGCTGAGCTGCTTGGAACAGTTGGAACAATGAAATACAGGTCCCTGTGACAGGAATAATGCACATCGATTAGAAGTTATATCATACATACCGGTACACGTGGACATGAAAAAAACATTGAAATGGCTAAATTGCCATGTGCTTTTCATATATTACAGCTAAAGTTGGCAAAAATTTCACAAAATAGTATATTAGTATATATTATGGTAATTTTACCTTTATCACTTCATAAAAACTCAAATACAATAATCTAGAGGTACTATATCTCTATCCTGCCACCCAGCAATATAACAACCATGCCCACCAGGATGAGGTGGCAACCCTAGTACCTCTATCTCTATACCACTGGAATGGATAGTACTGTGCCATCCCTTAAGCATAGTGTACTATGTTAGCACAGGATTACTGACGCTACTATCAGTATATTTATGTATTAGTGTTGTTACTAAAAGTAGAAGTACAAGGCCATGCTTGTTGCACTTTTTAAGCATAGGTTATTATATCTGTTGGTATTGTGACAATTTGTGGTAAATATAGCTGCTAATACTAAGTCAATGTAAGGTTTAGGAAGCTAGTGGCACTGAAGATAATGTTTTACAGGGGTTATGCTGGCCACACACTAGTATATTTACCAGCTGGGGATGATCATTTTGGAACGGTCACTGTATGGTTAATGAACTGGTAGTATTTGGACCGTATATACTCGAGTATAAGTCAACTCAGGTACCATTTTTACCTTAAAAATGAGTAAAACCAATTGACTCGAGTATAAGTCGAGGGTAGAGTCTCCCCTCCAGCCCCAGTCCAGCCCCGGAATAAAACCTATTTCCCTGCACCCATCTTCTCACCCTGCCACTACACTACACTACTACAGTACACTACACTACCTGCACCCATCTTCTCACCCTGCAACTACACTACACTACACTACTACAGTACACTACACTACTCCCTGCACCCATCTTCTCCCCTGCCACTACACTACACTACACTACTACAGTACACTACACTACTACTCCCTGCACCTATCTTCTCATCCTGCCACTACACTAACTACACACTACAGTACACTACACTACTCCTCCTGCACCCATCTTCTCACCCTGCCACTACACTACACTACTACTAATGCCTTACCTTTGCAGGAGAGTCCGGGCCCCCGACATCTTGATGGAGGAATCCGCTGCCGCGTCCTGATGGTCGCATCCACTGCATCACGACTCGGCGCCGTCTAATTTCCCGCGCCGATTCATGACGTCAGTGGATGCGACCATCAGTGGACGCGGCAGCCGGATTCCTTCACCAGTAAGTGACTGACTCGAGTATAAGTCGAGGTTCAGTTTTCAGGCTGTTTTCACAGCCTGAAAACCTCGACTTTAGTGTACAGTCCCATGGACAGATATTATAGCAGGTTTAGTGCACTGTCCCATAGACAGATATTGTAGCAGGTTTAGTGCACTGTCCCATGGACAGATATTATAGCAGGTTTAGTGTACAGTCCCATGGACAGATATTATAGCAGGTTTAGTTTACAGTCCCATGGACAGATATTATAGCAGGTTTAGTGTACAGTCCAATGGACAGATATTATAGCAGGCTTAGTGAACAGTCCCATAGACAGACATTTGGGGGAATTTTATATATACTGGGCAATTTGTGCAATTCACATTGGGGGCATTCTATATATACTGGGCAGTGTGTGGACTGGGCATTGGGGGCATTTTATATATACCGTATATACTCGAGTATAAGTCGAGGTTTTCAGGCTGTGAAAACAGCCTGAAAACTGAACCTCGACTTATACTCGAGTCAGTCACTTACTGGTGGAGGAATCCGGCTGCCGCGTCTACTGATGGTCGCATCCACTGACGTCACGACTCGGCGCCGGGAAATTAGACGCGGCAGCCGGATTCCTCCATCAAGATGTCGGGGGCCCAGACTCTCCTGCAAAGGTAAGGCATTAGTAGTAGTGTAGTGTAGTGGCAGGGTGAGAAGATGGGTGCAGGGAGTAGTGTAGTGTACTGTAGTAGTGTAGTGTAGTGTAGTGGCAGGGTGAGAAGATGGGTGCAGGGAGTAGTGTAGTGTACTGTAGTAGTGTAGTGTAGTGGCAGGGTGAGAAGATGGGTGCAGGGAAATAGGTTTTATTCCTGGGGCTGGAGGGGAGACTCTACCCTCGACTTATACTCGAGTCAATTGGTTTTACTCATTTTTTAAGGTAAAAATGGGTACCTCGAGTTGACTTATACTCGAGTATATACGGTACCAATATACTACCAGTTCATTAACCATACAGTGACCGTTCCAAAATGATCATCCCCAGCTGGTAAATATACTAGTGTGTGGCCAGCATAACCCCTGTAACACATTATCTTCAGTGCCACTAGCTTCCTAAACCTTACATTGACTTAGTATTAGCAGCTTAATTTACCACAAATTGTCACAATACCAACAGATATAATAACCTTATGCTTAAAAAGTGCAACAAGCATGGCCTTGTACTTCTACTTTTAGTAACAACACTAATACATAAATATACTGATAGTAGCGTCAGTAATCCTGTGCTAACATAGTACACTATGCTTAAGGGATGGCACAGTACTATCCATTCCAGTGGTATAGAGATAGAGGTACTAGGGTTGCCACCTCATCCTGGTGGGCATGGTTGTTATATTGCTGGGTGGCAGGATAGAGATATAGTACCTCTAGATTATTGTTATTTTGAGTTTTTATGAAGTGATAAAGGTAAAATTACCATAATATATACTAATATACTATTTTTGTAAATTTTTGCCAACTTTAGCTGTAATATATGAAAAGCACATGGCAATTTAGCCATTTCAATGTTTTTTTCATGTCCACGTGTACCGGTATGTATGATATAAACTTCTAATCGATGTGCATTATTCCTGTCACAGGGACCTGTATTTCATTGTTCCAACTGTTCCAAGCAGCTCAGCCAAAGAAGGTGAAATGACTGTATTTTCCTGGATTATAATGTAAACAAGACTGGAGATTTAAAGCAGAGAAATTCATATTAAAATACAAGGAGTGGTTATTGTCTGTGTATTCTGTAAACCTTTGACAGCAAACTGGAATCCATTGCCCTACACATATTTCTACATCTTGGTCTGTCTGCACACTGTTACCCATTGTAGCATTGTACAGATATCTCATTTAGTATGTATGCTAACTACTTAAAAACATATATTTTTAGAAAAATATCACTGGTCACTGACAGAAAAGTAACTTACTAAACAATGCAGGAGGTATTTTTCACATTTATCCCCCTCACACACATAGTAAACACTACAGGTATAGAACGTTCTAGAAACAGCACAACTAATCATTTTTTGCTGTAAACAGATACATTTTAATTTAATAATGAAAGGTACAAATTTTTTTTATATGTTGGATTACACAAGGCCAGGTATACTTAAAGGGGAAGTTCAGTGGGGAAAAAAAACATTTATTTCACAACAATTATTTATATTACACATACACATGTATTCTACATATTCTCTAAAACCAATCAATTGCTTTTATATATTTTGCTATGTGGTCAGTAGTGAGCTGCCATTTCTGGTTTCATAATGGCCCTTCTTCCCAGGATGCTAATTTTCTTGGAATGTTGCTAACAGTAATTTTTACCTCGTTGGCTGTTTAATGAGGCAGATACCCAATGCTAAATTTATTCAACCCAGGTGCTAGGTCAGGGGCAAGACCATAATGGACACTTATTAGGGTCAGTACTATAAGCATTTATTTATGCACAGATAAATCACTGGATAGGCAGATTAAGTTAAGAGGAATGATAACCGCTTTTTTTCTTAAAGGGTATCTCCACCTCCAAAAAATTCTGTAGGGAACCCCACTACCTCGCTAGGTTTAAAATACAAAATTTGGCCCCAAAAGATACTTACCAGCCTTCGTTCCCTCGGTCATGGCCTCTAATGCAGTTCTTCCGCAAAGAACATCATAAGGGGCCAACCGGCAGTTGCGCCTGTGATTGGCTGAGACCCGTGTCTGAGATACAGACGCGGGTCTCGGCTAATCACAGACGCTCTGCTGTTCAGTGTGGAAGAACAGCTGCGGTAACAAAGGCAGGTAAGTATCTTTTAGGGCTGAATTTTGTATTTTAAACATAGTATGCAGGGTGTGGGGGATGCCCTAAACCTAGCCACATATATATTTTGCCTCAGTCGTGTGGCTGTGTTAAAAGGGATCTGGAGGGAAGGGAGGGGGTGTTTGAGGGGGATAGAGATCCCCTGTGTATGTCAGAGTCCTCCAGCAGGACAGGGAAGGGGCAGATACCTTATTACATGCAGTAAGACTCCTACTCTTCATTTCCTGGACTTTCAGAAGGCATTGCAGGACAACCATATGGAGCAGAGTAGAAATGGATTTTTTTAACACTACACAGTGGGGCGTACAATGGGTTAATTAGTGGGGCCTACAATTATGGGTCAAAACTCATGATTGTAATCAATCAGAATTCTAGTGCACAAACAATTCTAATTGCATATTGGCTACCGCCATAAGGTTGCTACTACAGTCTGCTAAACCCTGGATAAATACAAGCAATTAGTTCAATAAGTTGTCCAAATTATTTTAAGCCCAGTCACCACATCAAGGTTGCTTTCTTTAACTGGATCCTAATGGAGGTAGCCAATATGCAATATAGAATTGTTTTTTGTATGTATTATATTTTTGGTCCCTAGGTAAGTACCAGTAGGTTAGGACCCAGTTAAAGAAAGCAACCTTGACATGGTGACTGGGCTTAAAATAATTTGGCCAACTTATTGAACTAATTGCTTTTATTTATCCAGGGTTTAGCAGACTGTAGTAGCAACCTTATGGAGGTAGCCAATATGCAATTAGAATTGTTTGTGCACTAGAATTCTATTTTTTGTATGTATTGTATTTCTGGTCTCTAGTTGCACTTTAATATGGATGTACAACAGCCCGATTTTCTATATATTGTGTGAAGCAGAAACAGGGGCAACAGGACATTGAGCTGCATTTCAGGTTAGTCTTATATCTTTGAGCTTTATAACTATTGAAGCTTTTGGGTTTACATACCGAATATTGATTTACACATAATTTTTTTTTCAATTTGAGGGCTAGACTTGCCCTTTAATATTGCACAGCCGAATAATTGTTCTTTGGGAAAAACGGCAATAGTGGCCGCGTCCGACAGTGCGCGTGAAAACAGGCGACCATGCTCAGTCACGGCCGTCTGCCCCACACCATCAGGTACAAGGCACTATGTACCCAGCCTTAGAAATTGTCTTTTGATAAAGCTAAAAGAATACTGTCATGTCAAATAAAATAAAGTAGTTATTTTTTTCCAAATATATTTTCCTACCACTCTGTCCCTTTATAAACACCCTTCAATCTTTTATTCTGTGTACAGAAGGCTCATACATGAGATGGATGTTAGGTAGTGGAATGTACTGTAATGGAGAAATGACACCTGACAGACTAAAATCTGTACATTAAAATGAATTTAAGGACTGTGTAGAAACTCTTGGTTTACTGCCCTAGTAAGGTGAATATGAGCAGAAGGAGAATGCTAGTATACAGAATATTTCTGTGGTAAACACAACCAGTTGCAAAGGTTTTTTTAGAATAAATACACACGCTGCATTAGATGTAATAGTCTGGCACTGGTTAGCTTCAAACACTCTTGAGAATTTTTTTGGCTTTAGAATTGGCCTCTAGAATACGATCTTCATTTGCTTTAACCTGTAACAGTATAAAAATAAGGTAAGTCACCCCTATAATGCAGTAACATCATTAACTATTGTCACCTACTGTACATGTTTCAGGTACAGATAAAAAAAATGACAAGCAGCAAATAATCAGGAGTTCCTGTTGTGATCATGTTACTTATTCCAGACAACTTTAGATTCTAAGGCTACTTGAGACTTCCTGAGATCGCAGCTAGAGGAACATAACATGTAGTGGTAAACATCTGGAACTGTTCAGTTTCACTGCTTGTGTGAAATTAGCCTAAATGCTACAATAGAAGCTTTAATAAAAACAATTATCTGTGAAAGGATTTATATCCTATGAATAATAGTCTATACAGAATTAGTCCTTGACTACAGTTGGATGCAATGAAAATGATTATTATCTGTATAACCTCTGGAAGGTGGGGGACTAGATAATATTTGCAAGGCATTACTTAATAATTATGTTAAGGATTTGAAAGTACTGTGACAAGTCAACAAAATAATATCTCAGCTGATTCTCTATGTCTACGGTGCCCAACCCATATGACCTCAAGGGCTTCAAGTGTGGCCCTACAATCCCGCCCAAATTGCGAAGTCTGGCAGTTAATGGGCATCTATAGTGGAAAATTGAAACTTTTTTTTCTTTCTATGCTGGCCCAGTAGGCTGAGGGGTAAATGCCCCTCGGCTGGTCTCCAATGAATAATTTGGGCTGACCCAGAAGCTATAAGTAAGTTGCATGCTTGAAAGGAACAGTGCACACCTATAGCTCTTACATGGGCAAGGAACTGAAAACTTCTCCTTCAGATCGTTTACCAGTCAGCCCTCCAGTTCATTAGACAGTGTTAGTCAGCCCTCCAGTTCATTAGCCAGTGTTAGTCAACCCTCCAGTTCATTAGCCAGATAGTCAGCCCTCCAGTTCATTAGCCAGTGTTAGTCAGCCCTCCAGTTCATTAGCCAGTGTTAGTCAGCCCTTCGGTTCATTAGCCAGTGTTGTCAGCCCTCCAATTCATTAGCCAGTGTTGTCAGCCCTCTAGTTGAGTAGAAGTGTTAGTCAGCTCTCCAGTTCATTAGCCAGTGTCATCGGCCCTTTAGTTCATTAGCCAGTATTGTCAGTCCTCGATTTCATTAACCAGTGTAAGTCAGCCTTCATTAGTAGTGTTGTCAGCCCTCTAGTTCATTAGCCAGTGTAAGTCATCCCCCCAGGTCCTTAGCAAAGTGGGCCTGGTCAAAAATGCTGTGATCTAATGGGTCACTCCCAGGCCAAAAGGTCCCAGTCCTCTCCTGTTTCTGTGTGTTCTATAATTCCCCCCAACCCTCAGAGTACCTTTATTTTCTTCAGTTTTCTCTTCTTTTCCCAAGATATATAAGTTAAGAAGTCAAGATTTCAATACACCACTCCTGCGTGAGCTGTAAAATCAGATCCCCTAAGAGCAACAGTGTAGTGTGTATTCTAACACAAGGTTTAACAGCAAGCGTCCCAATAACGCCTTCCTCCTGACTAAAATGCTTAGCAAATACTGGGTTAAAACTGAAGTAATGGGAAGGAGAAAGAAGCAAGCTTTCATCAATGTATTGCCTGTTAAAGGGAGATCAGGCTGCAGTGATTTGGCAGGACTGGGGTCTTTCCTAACTTACCCCCCTCCCTCTCCTTATGTAGCAAGTATCTCCAGAACAACTGAAACACTTCCTCTCTACAGATCTACATATGGAGGTTTGTTTTTTTTTACTCCTAGTCTAGATCGCAAGCCTGGTTCTTCTCACACTCAGCTTGAAGTTTCGCCCCTCTTATCTTCCTTTGACTACCTGCATTGAGGTGGGATGTGGATGCAGGTCACTCCTGATCACAATCAGCCCACATGTGGCCCTTGAGTTGGGCACCACCACTGCTCTATGTAATAAAGGGGAACTGTGGTCCAAAAATGACTTCGGGTAAATTGATAGGAATTGCTCTGCTGGGGATTTTTGCAGATATGGCAGTAGCAGCACCAGGTCCCCTGCACTTCCTGCTCTGAAACCATGTGACAGTCACTCTTCTCTGTGTCTCCTCCCCTTGCAGTCCCCCTCCTCTTCCAAGCTTACCTGGTCCCTGCCACTCATGGATCCCATGGCCCCTCCATTTGCAGGCCCCCCATGGCACCTTCCCTTACAGCTCCTTGTGGCCCCGCCCACTAATGGGTGTCTTGACTCCACCCACTCATGGGTGCCGTGGGCCACCCAGAACCCCCCCTACAGAAAACTGTGAAAACAGCCTTTTCAGGCAGAGTGAGAACAGGGTCAGAACTTTGCCCAAAAAGGCTGTTTTCACATAGTGGGAGAGTAGGGCTGTAGATTCCCATACCTTCACTGCAGGTCCTTCAAATAGCAGGGAGGGGGAGGGACTTCCTGTCCTGTCACTGAAGTCTGAGGCTGTGCTCACCGGCTGCAAGGTGGAGGAGCAGCCTTAGGAATGTCACATGTCAGCTTCCCACCCATTAACCTTCTAGTCAGTAATTTCTTTATATATTTTCTTTTATATATATCTTTTTTGGGGACTTCAGATCCCCTTTAATCGCTATTTTACAAAATTTAAAAATTGTGTGTTTACCCAAAACTATGATCCTGACAAGGAATGTGCAAGGCCAAGTTTCTACCTTTAACCACCTCACAGCCCAAGATATGAAGAAATAACTGATCAGAAAGTTAGGGGGTGGAGGGTTCTGAATTGCAGTCACAAATAATAGTTCCTCCTTCTAATCTGTGGTTGGCACATGCTCAGTGTGAAAAAAAAAAGCAGAGGAAACCAGAAAGAGATTGAGTTACAGTGACCGAGGGTGAGACCACACTGCAACGCACAGGAATCTCGCACCAAATCACGAGCGTCACGCGATTCTTGTGTGTTTCGCGTTTTGCACATTCGTTTTCGACATTTTGCGTTATGGAAACGCATGCGTTAACGCACCAAAAATGGTGAACGTATGCGTTACCAAAACGCGAACGGACGCGCAATCGCATGCACATCGGAAATCGCGGGAATTTTCGCGTTCCTGTGATTTCCATTTTAGCGAAAATCACGGGCAAGACTGCGAAAAGTGTGCTCAAACGCGCAAAAAATGCGCTAGTGTGGCCTAGCCCTGAAGGAGAACTGAAAGGGTGGAGAACAGCACAGCCCACAGCAGGAAATGTATAAGGTGTGTAAATGTTTGTCTTTTTAAATGCCTCCCACACAGGGAGGGACTGTAATACGGTTTCAGAGCAGAAAGCAGGAAGCGCAGGGGATCTAGTGATGCTGCTACCATATCACACATAAAAATGTAAATATCTTCAAAACTATGTAAAAAAACAATGAAAATAAATTGGAATAATACACAGGAAAGCAATTTCTGTCAATTTACCTAAAGTCAGTTTTGTACCACAGTAACCCTTTAGCGTAAGTTGATTTTTCCTCCTGGGTACTATATGGCTGTTATGAAGAATATTCAGAGGCAGCTACTTCCTGAGAGGTCTTAAAGAAGCAACACCATGGGTGCTGCTTCTTTAAGACCTCTCAGGAAGTAGCTGCACTCTGAATATTCTTCATGTACTCTCTGCCTGGACAGGGAAAGCAGCGCTACTGGAGGCAGCCACCTTATAGTCTGATAGTGTGATCCTCTTGCTCGTATGGTCTTATATCTGCAAAATGGACAAATCCTAGAGTAGAGCAGATGTTTTTAAAAAGCTTATGATATTGTGGAAGATGTGATAGGAATAAAATAGGAGTTGTTTTAGGGATTAGGATCCTTTAATGGTATTAACACACCCCTAAGCTGTTGTCCTACAAGGCTCAGTAGTCTAAATCACCTGTTTTATGAGCTAAACATTAGATTGAAGCTGATGCAACTGGTGATTAATACATAAAAGGGGCTGATGCAGTAAAAGACACAAAAGTTTGCCCATCCTATTAATTTTCAGCAACCAATCAGATGCTAGCTTTTTATTTGGTCACTGCAGTTAGATAACATCATGTTGCACCAGATTTACAGCATTGGCAAACTTTTGCACTTTTGTACCAACTCCAAATTCCTAGTCAGAAGAACATCCATCATTCCATGGAACACAATAAGTTTGTCTATCCTATATTTGTCTATCATTGGTAGAGATGTCCGAACTTCGCAAAATCCGGTCCGCTCGAGGATCCGCGAATTTTCGGAAATTTCGAAAATTCGAAAATCCACCAGCGGACCCATTAAAATCAAAGTTCGGCAAAATCCTCATTCGAAAATACGAGGATTCTTCGAAAATACGAGTATTCTACGAAAATACAAGGATTCTTCGAAATTACGTGGATTTTTTGAAAATACGAGGATTCTTCGGAAATACGGACCCGAAAATGTGGCTTGCTCCATCCAAAAATGTGAAAAATCTGAGAAATTTCTAATTTACGAGGATTTATCGTATTGTCCCGTATTTTCTAAAATACGGGAAATCCTCGTAATTTAGAAAAAGTTCGGAAGGCGGAAAACCGGAAAATCCGCGATATCTCCCGTTCGCGAACGAGGGAAATCCGCCACGGATCCGAACCGGGCCATCACTAATCACTGGCTCACATTTGCCTGTCATTCAGTCATTTGAATGTGACACTCACCTTATCCATTATTTTTTCCACCTGCTTGTTCTGAATGTCAATTTCATTTCCCACATCCAGTGCCATGCTTCTTAGATTACCCAAAATGCTCCCCACCTGAGTCAAATTATCTTCCATCTCATCTTCACGGGCATCATTAGTTACCCTGCAGCAAGAAGTCATCATGTTTAGTACAGACTAAAGAGGCCTTGTAAAACAGCAATGGTGAATCTATAATGAAATCTCAAGAAAGAGCTTCTGATCTCTCTTATCTAAGCAGCTGAAACAAAATGAATAACATTGCATAAAGTCAATTAATCACTATATTTTTGGCTCAACTGCATATCAGATACTTGATGCCATAAAGTGCAACTAGTGGCACTAGTAATGTTTTCTTAGGGCAGGGGCCACATGGCTGCTGACTGGCCCCTCAATACTTCTGATTTTAATATTAATTTATTGTCTCAGGCTGAATAAATTATTTTTTATTAAGGTTATTTTATAGTAAATAAATTATGAATTGTCAGTTAATTGAATTTGATGAAGTGGATCCAAAATATTACACATCATCTGTTAAAAAGTCAATTAATAATAACAAAAAAATCCAATGAAACAGTTACCAATATTAATTTAATATTTTTATCTTTTTATAAAATCCAGTTTTGCGATCTCTATAATGAAAATTAAGTTAAACCTATTGGTCTGGCCCTTTACAACAATCCAAGTTTCTTACGTGGCCCCCCTGTGAAATTTAATTGCCCACCCATCTTAGCGCAACCATGTTTAAAAGTGCAATACAATTCATGAAAATACCATGTTTTTAAATTACTTAAAGGGTACAGTATCTCCACCTCCCAAAAAGTTGTAGGAAATCCCCCCTAACCTAAAGACCTCTCTAGGTTTAAATTACCCAAAATTAGCCCCTAAAGGTACTTACCAGCCTTCGCTCCCTTTTTTTGTATGGAACAGCAGAAGGGGCCGGACTAGCAGCCGTGTCTGTTATTGGCTGAGACTTAATCACTTGCTTTACTAAAAGGGATCCAGAGGGTGGGGGAAGAGCTCCACTGCACATGTCACAAACCTCTCAGAGGAGCAGCAAGCGGCAGATATGGGTTAACACAGAGAGGCTCCTACTTCATATGGAGCAGAAGAGAAAAGTAGGGGTCACTTAACACTGCAGAATGGGCATAACAGTGTGGCAAATTTAAATTAGGGGTGGTGGACATGCCCTTTAACTGATTAACTGCTCTATTATATTAATGCGCTAAGAAATGGTTTAACCTGGATTGTTTTAAACGATTAGGTGAGGCATTGAAAGCCCTGATGTTGCTTTATGAATATTTAAGGCTTAACAGTGTATTAATATTTAAAAGTATTAAAAGTACAAAAATATTGTGCAATCCACTGATGAGACATAAAAACTACAGATGGCCATACACTGTTTCATCATTAGTTGACTTTGATCCAACATAAATGTCAAATCAATCGCAAAGCCAGGTACAGTGACGGTTTTACCCGGGAGTGTCAGTAGGTAAGAATGCAGTTTATTGTCAGCTTATTACAAACATAAACTATTACCTGGATATTAAAAACCCTCCCCCACTTGTATCTGTATGCTGTCCCTCCTACTTAGATTCTAAGCTCTTCGGGGCAGGGATCTCTTTCATAATATGTCAAGGTACATCACACTTATTTTTTATTTTTATGTATTCTTAACCTTTGAAACTTTCTGTAAATTTATGTATAATGGCTTTGCACTTATCCCCCTGTTTGTATACTCTGTATTTTATAATGTACAGTGCTGCCTATCCAAGTGGTGCTATATAAATACAATTATACATACATACATACATACATACATACATGTAAAGAATACATTTCATTGGAGGTTTTACACTTTGAATACTAAGCATTGGATGGCAGGCCTCTTCCCTCCTTGTTAAAAGCCAGTAGGCGGGGGGCAGTGATAGCCTTTAATACTAATCCAATGCAAGGTCAGGGAGACAACCTTCCCATGAAAATGCAACCAAGCAGGGAATGTCAGCCCAGATAAATGACCCAAGGCAATTTGTTAGGATGTGGTTGGAAGGCTTTTCACTTTGCATAAAATTGTAATTAAAACCCCCATGTTTTTACTGTTTGCACTAGCACAGATATTATAATAGTATATGGGGCCCAGGAATGTGCATTGATCCTCTCTATTCTTGTTTTTTCTACATGTAAAGAATAGGTACAATGTATGTTTTACCTGTGAATATAGCCTCCACTCATCATCATCTGTTCCCTTTCATCTGCAACGCGAGATGGCTGAGCAGAAATAACTCCATCGTGTGAGTTTCCCCAAACTGCTCTGTATGTGGCACTGCATTTTATTCTGATGGGAAATAGGAACAAAGTAGTTGAACAAAGAAGTTGGTGTAAAGAAAAGTAAAAATTTACATCTTAAGGAGACTTTAAACCTGCCTCTAAGCTGGGTACACACAGTAATGATAAGCCCCGATACCGTCGATCCGACGGTATCGGGGCTTTATCGTTACTGTGTGTACGTTCGTTTCCCGAATGAGCGCGCGGCCGTGAACGATCGGGTCGGCCGTACGCTCGTTCGGAAAGGCCGAAAATTTCCATCGGCCGCGCTAGACTCCTATAGGGAGTCTAGCGCGGCCGATGGAAACACACAGTCCCGAGCGTTCTCCCTATAGGGAGAACGCTCGGGACTGTGTGTATGCAGATCTTTGAAAGATGGCAGACAGGATCTTGCAGATCCTGTCTGTCATCTTTCAGAAATCTGTACTGTGTGTACCTAGCTTAACAGTCCCCTAACAACAGACTGTGAGGGTAAAATGATGCAGTAGTTCTGATATTACTCTAGAAATAAACATAATTATATCCCTCCAAAGGATATATACTGACATGGGAAATGTTTGCAATGCACTATAAAGCAATGAAATGCGTGCTTACATTTCTCCAGCTACAGAAGAAAGTTATAGAAAAGGTACATTTCATTCAATAGGAAATATGTTCTGTTACTGTAAGCATGACATAGATGACACTCTTCTTTCTGGAATCTGCAGTAGTACCCATCAACATTCCCTCTAAATTAAAACCGTCTGTTTGCACAGAAATATATTTGCTAAAGGGAAAAATACCAATTAATCCTTACCTCGCCCGTTATCCAGATACTGTAAGTGGATAGCACCGCATTATACATTGTTGGTAAAAAAAAATCTTAAAGTTTCTTCTAAACTTCCTTGGCCTGTACCTACACAGCACTGCCACATTAATCATTCTTTGTGAGAACCATTCATGCAAGGCTGTGTTTAGCACAGTCTTGCTCCAGAGATTAAAACGTAATTAAACACATTAGGTACAACTGCCTGTACCAAGTCAGAAATACAAACATCTGTAGAGTCACTGGGCGAGTTACACATAGAATTCCTTGTACCTTTATACCACTTTTGTTATTTTTTTATTTCAAAAGGGTTACCCTGTAAACACATTAGGTAGAGATCCTTTTTTGGTGTTTACAGAAAACACCACTGTAGGCCTCATAGCAGCCTCACTAACATTTAGAACAAGATGCACTGTCTGCCACATCAAATGCTCTTCTGTGGCTCCAACCAGGTGGCCATACATGCACAGAAAAGGTTTCTGCCCCTTAACTTTCCCCCGGGAGGTACTCAGGCATGTGCAGAGGAGCCCTCCCCCTACCCTCCCTCCCACCCTCTATGCTGCGGCTGTTGTGCCAAATCATACGTATAAAACCATTTTCATAGTGCAGGGACCCCTCTTCCAACTCTTCCAGCCTTCGTTCCCACAGCTGTGTCAATAACCAGCAGCTGCGGCTGTAATTGGTTGCCTCGCAGCCTTTGTGGAAGTAACATTACAGGCAGAGGCCGCGGTAACAAAAGGAAGGTAAGTAAGATTCTGGGGAGGTTTTTTTACAATATGAATACGTCAGTCAGGGTTGGGAGGGGGGTCCCTACACTAAGGAACAAGTTTTATTTTAGGGTGGACATACCCTTTAAGTGGGTGCAAAGGATGAAGATTCATTTACAGTAAGTCAGGAGCAACACATGCTGCTCTTGAAGCTCCAACCAATAACCATTAGATGCCTCTTTGGATTCTCTTGCATAATGTTTTAAACTCCATCCACTAGAACAATGTCAGAACATCTGCTAGATTCCAGCCTAAGAAACCAACAGCTCACAAAACTACAAGGGAAGCAGGGCAATCTTCTATGTGTTTGATGTTATTAAGAAAGAATCTTCAAGTTTTAGCTTTCGTGTAAGGTGGTAGAATGCTCTGATAGAAAATGTTGTGTTGGCTAAAACACATTTAAAGGTGGTTTGGATGTCTTCTTTGGACAGACAGAATTTCTAAGGTTATACTTGGTGACTGCATATTGTGCAGGCATGTGTGTTTGGTTGTATCATTGTTTTATTTGGTGTACTGGGGGTATGCATAATTTGGATGTAGGAGGCTTCATATTTTTTTTTTTGTCAGGGTTTTTTCTGTGGAGGGGTTGAGCTTGATGGACAGTTGTCTTCTGTCCACCTCAAAATAATTGTGTAACTAGTTCTTCAAAAGTTTATATTGCCTGTCATGGGCTTTGAGCAAGCACCTAGATGTAAGGGAACCTCTGAATATGGTGCACGCTACAAATTCTACAGAGATGCAAGGGGATGAAAAGGTTGTTTCATCAATATCATTTTTTTTTTTTGCCTTCCTCTGGATCAGCAGTTAGGCAGGAAATGAGGATATTGCTAGATGGGTTGGACTGGGTGGACGTATGTCTTATTTAACCTCAAAATACTATACTAATATCCTTATTACACCTATTTCTGCTTAATGACATTTTTTAAAGAAAATATAGTGACACATAAAATGCTACTAATTCAATAGATTTTTCCAGTGATTAAACAGAGAAGTCCTTTAGAAGAAACTGAATGAAATTACTTCCAAGAACACTCATTACTGTCTCTTCGCTTTTTTTCTCCAATGGAACAAAAGATTACTAGCCATGCTGTTTTAATTCTGGAGAAAGTTCATTAGGTTATTTATAGGTTAGTTTTAAATTATTTTCAACACGCATATCGTTAGAATATAGGTTGATATGCCACTGTGTGATTGATTGTTTTTATTTCTACTTTCTCCTGTTCAGTATAGTATTATATACTAGCAATACCCACATTTGCTGCCTAACTGTTGATCCAGAGGAAGGCAAAAAAACCCATTAGAATTATGAAGGGGGGAAAAATCCTTCCTGACTCCAAGTGGCAATTGGAAATATCCCTGGATCAACTCTACATTATGTATCAATACCAGTAACCTGCGGCATGGTGGTCAGTTATTTCCCAAACTGGATTACTAGTAAGTGAAATACTGTTTCTGCCAAAATTCAGAAAAATGAAATCCTGCATTTTAGTTCATAAACATTATTTGCATATGTAAATACCCACCTGTCACATGAACATAGCCCACAGCAGTTCCCCATATCAGTCAGATTTTTTTCAGCTTCCCTCATATCCTGATTAATTTGGTCTAAACCCTCATCAATACGATCCAGCTGCTCTAAGAAGATAAAATATGGAGCATGATGGGTAGAAAAAAAATAACACTGTACATATAATCTAAATCCTTATAAATTTAACAAGAACTAAAGGTATTTTTAAAGTTTCTTTCTTGAAAATGGCTTGTTGGACAGGGCAGAACATATCTGCCTGTGTGTGTAGTAGTAATCCTTAGGGCACTCGAAAAAAAAAAAATCCATTTAGGAAAGACTTCCACTTTCTGTCTGTGCCCCAGTGATGTCAACAAGTAGAAGAAATAAAGCCAAGTCAGGGAAATAAATACATGTTGTAGAAGCATTTTAGCTGTTGAATCTACAAACTGGAACAAATTGGAAAATTGGTAGTAATGTCTGAAACAGATTTAGCCAGGGAGGGATATTTGGATAATTAATAAACAAGAAAATGAAGACTGCGGAGATAGTAGGTGATTTGATATTCTAGGCATCAAAATAAAATCAAAGATAATAAAAGCTCCTAAAAGATGGGCATATTTTATTACTTATTTGTTGACTATATACAGAAGCAAAATTATCCAATATTCTCCGTTCAAGTTTGTTATTTAATTTATTATTAAAGTTATTATTAACTCTAATCTTAACCTCAGGAAGGTAATATCAATATGACAGAGAAAACTACCTTACTTATTTCAGGTAAAGTTGGGGAATGATAGCATGGAAATAACAGTAAATAAGAAAGCAGAGTGAGAGACACCAGGTACCAAACGCGATATTAAATCAGGAGCGCCGGTTGAGTGGGTGTCTTTTTTCGAAACCCGTGCCACAGTGTTAAGATGGAGTAAACCTACAGGAAATAGAGGACGCTGTGAGGGATTGGCTTCTTGTAAGTGTTTGTAAATTAGCAAGCGTCAGAGTAAGGTAAGGTTGAAATGCAAGTGGGGTTTTGGGGGGTGATACTTCAGAATATGTAAAGTTATTTGGGGGCTAAAGTTAAACTTTAAAGGAAAAGGGCCCAGCGTATGTATGTCTTATGTAACATATCAATTAACCTCTTTAGTATAGCTACCACCCCCGTACACTAACTGCGAATGCAAGAATATTATTTTATGTCAATATTGTATTTATAATGAAGTTTGCACCTTTAACAAAGGATTGAAATTGTTTACATTTTCTGATACTATATCCTTCATGTCCAAATTTCATCCTATGGGTCCACCAGGTGGGCTTGACAGTGTGTGTGGGGCACAGGTAGCCCAGGAGCAAGGCATGAGCATTGTGCAGGGAATGGTGGTGGTGCTAAATGCAGGGCATTATGCAGGGCATGGTGGTGGTGCCAAAAAGTGGCCCAGTTATTGGCTAAAGAGCCGCTAGTATGGCCCCCAGCCTCGGCAAGGCAAGGCACCCCTGTATTATATAATACCTATTTCTTATCCTTTTATATGGACATGGAACTTCTTGGTGACTTCTAATATCCTTTTATTTTAAAATAACGGGGAGAATTATTCATGCAACAAAAAAGTATAGGAGATAGAAAAATATAGTAAAGGTATACTTCTCTCCTAACAAGGAAGTGGCCTTTAAAAGAGGGCTAAATGTTGCTGGTGAGGTGAGCTCCATAATAACTTTTTCACAAATCCCTCCCCAGCAAGTCCTGTGCTTTGGGGTCAACTCCACCCTCATAATAAAATCTTTTAGAAAGAATGGCATCTTTAAAATATGTTGATATTTCCTACTTTGTTCTCTGAATTCATTAATACTGTAACACAAAAGCAGGAAAACACTACCTTATCCCCTCTAACATCCATCCAAACAGATTCCAGAAA
Source organism: Hymenochirus boettgeri (assembly GCA_019447015.1). Lineage (NCBI taxonomy): Eukaryota > Metazoa > Chordata > Amphibia > Anura > Pipidae > Hymenochirus > Hymenochirus boettgeri. The sequence goes on along the minus strand of CM033476.1, from coordinate 227,464,315 downwards.
CTTCAAATAGAAACAGTAAATATATGAGAAAACACGAAGTTCACACGAAGTTCTTCCCTCTGATGAAGTGGCGTGTGAGCGGCATGAAATGCATCAGTGTTTAAGCTCTCCCACTGTGTTAGTAATGTTGTGTTTTTAAGCTGTGAATAAAAGTTATATTTTATCTGTTACTTTGGAAGGTGTCCTCCGTTTTCTCATATATCCTCTGAATTCATTACTGTATGCCCACTATGCTTCTGGATGCCTCATGGAAACTGAGCAATTAAGTGTCCTGGTTCTGAGCCTGAGCATGCTCAGAAGAGGCAGCTAGGGGATTAGCCAAAGACACAGTGTATCTAGCACAGAGGGCTAGACTAAAGAACTGACTTTACTTGGGTAAAAACCCAAGGCACTCCATTAAGTTAATTTTACACAAGCAATCCTGAATGTAGCGGACTGAATGGTCAATAAAAAAGCTACACACTGGGGGTATCAAAAAAGTGCATGTCTCTATTGAAAAACATTCATAAAATACAATATACAGTGCAAAAGAGAGAATACATAAATATAACACTAAAACCAAGATAGGCTGTCACTAAAAGAGCCCCCTAAAATTCAGTCCAGCACCATCCATCGACATCTGTGTCCCCGCCTTCCAAAGGCGTCAGTCTCTATACACACAGTCCCACAAACGTAGAGCAAGGATACAGTTCCACTTTAAGCACAGATATACATATATAAGGATAGAACTGGGTAGATCTCACCCCTGATGTGTAAGTCGCTCCACTTCCAAAGCCGGAACATTAATTTGTCCCACCACAAGTATGGAAAATGCAGTCCAAGCTTCGCTTCAATAGTGTTTGAATCCAGCGGCGATCATGGTAATAGACTTGGTTATGAAGCGGACCTATGTTGATGCAATAAGGGGGAGTCAAGTACACTAATCTACGGCTTATGACCAGTCCCAACTTCTAGACCGACGCACGTCCTGTTAATCATGGTCTAAGAGCTAAATATTCCCTCCAATAGGTATGTTTCAAGTGGTGAAAACTTTTGTTTCCTTAATGGAAGCAGAAGTGTCCAAGTTCATTAAATGCAAATTCCGACATAATTTAAGTAAAAAAAGATTTCCATGCATTACGAGAACTTTCATAATTAAATAGTTTTCCAGTGATTCCATGCTTCTATTGGCTTCCCAAAATACACAAAAACGCCACCTTGCCCCCCGGCCGCCCCATCATATCGGGGATTGGTAGCCCGACCGAACATTTATCTAAATTTGTTGACAAAGCATTAAGAAATTTTCTCTTTGGTTTACCCTCTTATTTACAGGACACCAGAGATGTGATTAAACGTCTGAATTCTATCCCAATGAAACCAGACACCCTTCTAGTGAGCCTTGATGTTGAGGCCTTATAACCATCAATCCCCCATGAAAAGGGGCTCAGTGTGATACAAACTTACCTGGACCTAAGGGGAGAGAAATATAAGAGCCACTCGAATCTAATCGTTTCCCTTTTAAAAATTATCTTAACAAAAAATGTTTTCACTTTTCAGGGAAAATTTTACTACCAAATAAGAGGGACTGCCATGGGAACGGCCTGCGCTCCTACGTATGCAGGCCTATACCTGGGGGCATGGGAGAGGGATTTATTTGCCTCTGAAATCTTGAGTGTATTCATGGAGAAGGTGGCGTTCTGGGGTCGTTTTATAGACAACACTTTTCTCTTATGGGAAGGATCCAAAAAGGACCTTCTAGAGTTTATCAAAACTATAAACATAAATGAATGGAATTTGAAGTTTACCAGCCAAATTGAAGAACACCACCTCCCATTTTTGGATCTTGTGATAAAGAATGTAGGGAACACGATCCATACTGAATCATATAGAAAGCCTACGGCAGGCAACAGCTTGCTTAGAGCACAGAGTATGCATCCGGCGTCCACAATTAAAGGGATACCGTATCTTCGTTTGAGAAGAAATTGCTCGTCCCTAGGGGATTTTGAGAATGCAGCACAAGACCTGCACTCTAGATTTCTTAACCGGGGATACCCGGAAAAATGGCTTGTGAGAGCTTACAAAAGAGCGAAATACTCAGATAGGGACAAACTTATCTTTGGGACTAAAAAATCAGAATCACACTCAAAGATTAATTTTGTGACCCAGTATAATGTGGATTAGCATTGGATGGTAAAATCTATCAATAAACATTGGCCAGTCCTCTTAAAGGGCATGTCCACCCCCAAAACTATAATCCCCCCCAGTAATGGCCCCATCATGTAGTGTAATAAAATCCTTACCTCACATCCCAGCTCCATATGGTTCTCCTGTAGTCCCCCCCCAAAGTCCCACAAACTGCCCACCAGGAGTATAGCAGAGTCCATATAGGACTCTGCCTCCTATCTGGCCTCCGGGAGAAGTTTGGCATGCGTACTGCCGCTCAGCCAATCACAGACGCGGCTGCCGGTCCCGCCCCTCTGCTTGCATTTTCTCGCACGCAGAGGGCCTGGCAGTGCGGCGGAGGAAAGAGGGAAGGTAAGTAAAGTTTGGGGCACTTTCTAATAATAAAAATATAGCGGTTGGGGCTGGGGGGACAGGGGGAATATTATATAAAAAAATTTTTGGAAGGGTGGACATGCCCTTTAACTGATAATACCCTGAAAAAATGTCTCCCAAAAAGACCGCAATTAATACCACGGAAAGCACCATCAATTGGACAGAGGTTGGTGCATAGCCATTTCGAACCAAGAGCTTCTACTACATGGTTTAATAAATCCATCCCGAATGGCAATTTTAAGTGCGGGTCATGCTCAATCTGTAAATATATGGCTAAGATTACCTCATTTATATCAGGAGAGGGTAACACATATAAAATTAACTCCTTCATCAATTGCAAGACGGAGGGTGTTGTTTACGCTCTAAAGTGTTCTTGCTCAAAGCTGTACATTGGGAAAACTAAAAGGAAATTAAGTGATCGAGTGAAGGAACATATTAGAAATATCAAAAAAGGGGATGATACTAGTAGCGTGGCTAGTCACTTTTGTGAGTGTCATAATAAAGATCATATGGATCTTCAAGTTTGGGGGATTGAAAAGGTCCCAAAACTAATGAGGGGTGGAGACTGGGATAAAAAGATCCTCCAAAGGGAGTCCTTTTGGATCTTTACACTTAAAACATTGACACCTGGTGGCCTAAATAAGGAGTTGTTGTTTAACATGTTCTTGTAAATTTGTATTGTAGCTGGACTTGAATAGCCATGTCTGAGAGATAATATGATTGTTAACCATGTTCTTTAAAGAATAGGTAGTTTATTTTGTACAAGAAGAAAATTACTTTAAACAGGATCTTGTTGCACCTCGAATCTCTTTAATGGATGCACCACCCGGCTATTTAAGGATCGGCTTAGGTCCGATCAGGTGACCCGGAAGAAGTGAAGGATGTTCCAGAAACGCGCATCGGTCTAGAAGTTGGGACTGGTCATAAGCCGTGGATTAGTGTACTTGACTCCCCCTTATTGCATCAACATAGGACCGCTTCATAACCAAGTCTATTACCATGATCGGCGCTGGATTCAAATACTATGGAAGCAAAGCTTGGACTGCATTTTCCATACTTGTGGTGGGACAAATTAATGCTCCTGCTTTGGATAAAGTGGAGCGACTTACACATCAGGGGTGAGATCTACCCAGTTCTATCCTTATATATGTATATCTGTGCTTAAAGTGGAACTGTATCCTTGCTCTACGTTTGTGGGACTGTGTGTATAGAGACTGACGCCTTTGGAAGGCGGGGACACAGATGTCGATGGATGGTTCTGGACTGAATTTTAGGGGGCTCTTTTAGTGACAGCCTATCTTGGTTTTAGTGTTATATTTATTATGTATTCTCTCTTTTGCACTGTATATTGTACTTTATGAATGTTTTTCAATAGAGACATGCACTTTTTTGATACCCCCAGTGTGTAGCTTTTTTATTGACCATTCAGTCCGCTACATTCAGGATTGCTTGTGTAAAATTAACTTAATGGAGTGCCTTGGGTTTTTACCCAAGTAAAGTCAGTTCTTTAGTCTAGCCCTCTGTGCTAGATACACTGCGTCTTTGGCATTAAGATTGAGACCTTAAACTGACAGCACCCACTGCTTTGGTTTGGTTTTTACCAGATTGGGATATTTTTGTGGCAACTTATATATAGCTAGGGGATTAGCATTCAGTCATTGGCTGTGATGTCAACTGTCAAATCCATAACTGACAGTTGCTAACTGGATGAACCAGAAATCAAAAACATGGACAACAGGATATTGTGCAGGATTTCAGGTTAGACTATTTATTACGGTAATAGTTTACCAAATTTATGGTAAACTATTACATTTTAGGGTTTTGGGGGGTGATTTACCTGTATATAAGTTTTCATTTGAGGACTGGACTTGCCCTTTAAATATCAAAAATAAGCCATTAAGTTCAAAACAGGTTAAGCCTGACAGCAGGATAGCATAATAATAATTTTGTAAAATGTTTCATACTACCTGAAAATAGGCCAAAAGTTTCATCCAATTTGGTCGAAAAATCATCTTAACACCCAACCCTGTGAAATATTATTATTGATATTTCGACAAAAAAATTGTCTTGCCTGTACCAGGCCCAAAAGTTCAACAAATAGTGCAAGCTGGTCATCAGCAGATAAAAATGTACAATAACTCCTATTTCTAAAAATAGTAACTATGTGTCAGGTAAAGGAATGTTATTATACTTCTCCTTTAATAGCAAAAAAATGCAACAACCAGAAAGATGTGTACGTTACCATGCCAAACCAGAAAAACCCACTATGCATCAGTGAGGATTACAAAAATAGTGACTCATACTATACCCTTAGTAGGTTTTGGATTGGTAGCACAGTGCTATTTCCAGAAACATTTGGAAATGGTGCTGTGCTCTAAAATCCATCTTAAACTCACGTTACTTTGGGCCATATAGAATCCCCCCTATATATAGTAACTTTATAGAGCAAAAATATTTATTCAAGGCTATGTTTCCTTCTATTTTGCTGGCAATTTACCATCGGTTCCAGATGTTTTGCCTTTAAGTATACGCCGCATGCAACATTTTCCTAGAAACATTTTAAAAAGTTGGAAAAACCAATAAAAGATGTTTGCGTGAACCTAGACTAAGACAACTATATACCAATATAATAAACAAGTACAGAAACATAGATATTGGATAAAGGGCTCTTCAGAGGATCTAAAAATTACAATTTCCCATTCATACTAACCCTTATAAACAATCTTCCATTTAACATCACATGGTGCACAACTTAGTCAGATAAATGCCCTTAGACACTTCTACTGAAGTAGGGTCCACTGGACCCTGGACAGTGTTCCTATGTAAAAAACAAAAAAAAAAACAAAAAAAAAAGATTTAAAGGACAAGTCCAGCCCTCAAATGAAAATTTATATACAGGTAAATCACCCCCCAATATTCGTTAAACTTTAATAGTTTAAAATCAGAAATATATATGTATAAACTGAAATCCTGCACTATGTCCTGTTGCCCCTGTTTCTGCTTCCTGGTTCTTCCAGTTAGTAACTGTCAGTTATGGATTTGACATTTGACATCACAGCCAATGACTGAATGTTAATCCCCTAGCTGCTTTTTCTGAGCATGCCCAGGCTCAGTACAGGTCACTAAATTGTTCAGTTTACATGAGGCATCCAGAAGCATAGCAGGCATACAGTAATGAATTCACAGGACAAACTATCAGCATATTTTAAAAATGCCATTCTTTCTAAAAGATGTGGAGTGGAGTTGTCCTTTACATAAAATTCCATATTTCCTACAAATATTTTCAAATCATGGATCAGGGCTTCCAAATGAATTGGTAACTGGCAGAACTTCACATAACAAGTTACACTTTGTAAAAAATGACAGTTTGTATTTTTTGTTAAAAACATAAAAAAGTAGGTCACATGTTCACTCTGTTTCAATGTAACCTTTCTTTCAGATAGCAACAAAAGCATGGGGCACATCCTTAAAGGGCAAGTCCAGCCCTAAAATGAAAACTTACATACAGGTAAATCACTCCCCAAAACCCTAAATGGTAATAGTTTGAAATCTGAAATATATAATTTTAACCTGAAATCCTGCACAATGTCCTGTTTCCCCTGTTTCTGCTTCCTGGTTCTTCCAGTTAGCAACTGTCAGTTATGGATTTGACAGTTGACATCACAGCCAATGACTGAATGTTAAAGGGAAAGTCCACCCCCAAAACTAACTTTTTATATTTATTTGGCCCAAATAAGTGCTCCAAAACAAATTTTACAGCATGTAAATCGGTCCAGTGGTTCAAAAGTTACAGACCTTTGTAGCTGGCTTAATCCTGCAGCATGGACCAATACAGCGATGAACAGAGACAGGTTACATTACCTTGCCTCTGTTCTTTTCATGTTCTTGAGCATGTCTGTTAGCATCCAGCAGTGAGAACAGTGGAAGTTGCATCAGTAATTATCTGACCCCTGGATCCCTGGATTTTCCCTCTCAACCAATCACAGCTGTAAAGTTATGTGTACTGAAGAAATCCAGGATCAACAGCTGCAGCCAGCCAGCCCAGAGAGAGAGATAGAGAGAGAGACACACACAAACACAGGCAAGAATTTTTTTTTTTTCTAAGCTGCAGCTCAGGGTCATCTAAAGTGGAAGTGGAGAGGAAGTGCAGCCTGATATATATCTCATTAAATATCAGGCAAAGCAAATGATTTTGAGAAAAATGAACATGGCGTTTGAGGTTGGTGCTATTATATAAAGAACATATAAAAAGTTTATTTTTGGGTGGACATACCCTTTAATCCCCTGTCTGCCTCTTCTGAGCATGCCCAGGCTCAGTACAGGTTGCTAAATTGCTCAGTTTCCATGAGGCATCCAGAAGCATAGCAGGCATACAGCAATGAATTCAGAGGACAAACTAGGATATATCAACATATTTTAAAGAGGCCATTCTTTCTAAAAGATGTTCTTATGAGGGTGGAGTTGTACTTTAATCAAATAATATTGTTTGTTTTTTGTTAAAAATACTTTCTATTTTTTGCTTTTGCTTCTCTCTGGTAATATGTTGCAATGTAGTATGTTTGTGGGGTGCTGTGTAATAGGGAAATAAATGATTAAAAGGGTCCATGAGTGGTGAGGATGCATGTAATTATGAGGTTAAAAATACTGTTGTGTAAGTCGAGGTACATACGAGCTGAATTTTTGCCCAAGCCCAATATTTCTGTGTATTGATCAATTGGGTCAAAACATCCGAGGTGATTTTGCCAGCTGTGGCAGCTGATGCTGGTCGCCCCGGAACGGACAAGTCAACAAATTACTGACGATTGCAAGGCCTCCTATGGACTACACTGATGGGCACGGCAACTTTCGTGATTTGTCCCAGCCAACCGCTTGCTAGTGGTGAATGGTTGGTCGGGAAGAAAAATAAAGCCTCGTACACGTGTGTATGCATTCCATCGGGCGTCGTTTCATCAATTTTCCATGGTGGATCAAGAACACCTGAGGGAACACATATGTCCGATTATCGTCCGAAACGGGCTTTCTCGTGTGTGTCTTGCACTTGGGGGTCGTTCATTGGGTATCCTATCGGATGTGTGTACAGGCCTTTATAGCAAACACAACAGTTTAACTGGTTGAAGCAATGTGAGATTATGAGAATACAAACAGGCTTATCTCTTGTTGGTTTGTGCATTTATCTCTTTCCATTTATTCCTTAAAGCACCCTTATCTCACCTCCCTGTTCATCCAGCATTACTAATGTCCTGATTCCAGCATCTTTGCTCTGTGACAAAAGGGAGAGGAAATATAATTAATACAGGTACAGGTTAGATTTTTTTATTGTAAAAAATGTAAGTGGTATAAACTAACAGCACTAACAAACTTAAAATACAAACTCACAAAATATACAATTCTATATGATATAAAGTTTTACAGTATTCATACCCTGTCATATGAAATCACTTACATGAATTATCCCCACTAAAACAGTTCTATCAACATTACAATCCCATATGGAGTAAGAGATCTAACAGCCTCTGTACTATAAGATCAATTTATGAGGGTTGCTCTAACTGCAAGTACAAGAAAACATAGACAATCACTATATATAGAGGTAGCCCCTTTAATACCTGTTACTGTGTAACATTGATTGAAGTACCAAGAGTTGTTGATTAAAGGTAATCCTTCCAATATTTACCCTATTTGGATTTTTGTTTAATAATTGTTTGAGGGAAAATCTAGTAAAACACATAAGTTTAGAACAGCACAGTGGACTTCCGGGGGCGGGGCGCCAAGAGCGGCCGCATGTTACCGAAGCTCTGCCAATATAAGAGCCATTAGAGGAGAAAAAAGGCACCAAAACCACAAAAAAGGGGGGCCAAAGGAAGAGAGAACGCTTCCCCCCAACGAAAAGCAACCACCAACGGAGCCATACCTCTCTAATATCCCAGAAGTCACGCTGGGCTGGCGGGAACGACCATCTACCACCCGCCCACCAGCCGGAGCCCAACAGCAAAAGGCCCCACTCCCCACATACCAATCCAGCCGCAACCCAGCCACCAACAACCCTAAAGGGACACAAAGAGCAGGCCCGGACGCCAGAGCAGAACCCCACGGGGGGGCGGACCGGAGCGCGAGGCCTCGCGGGGGACCCGCGGCCGGGATCAACCTTGCGCCCACGAGCCTCAGGTACGTGACACGAAGCTACCGCAGGCCCCAGTAGCGATACCGGGACTCCGGAGGGGACCCGGCCGTGACCCTTTTCCTGACAGAACACCCGATAGGACCCACGGTGATAAACACCGACAAAATAAACAAAGCGAGGGGGGGAGCCTGGAATAGCTGGGAGGCCAAACACCCTCAGACCTCAAGACCACCACAGATCCTGACAAGGCCCAGGACATCAGCCTCAGCACACTGCTTGCGACCGAGCACCCCACCTACCACGTGCTACTCAAAGGCCTAGCTATACAGGCCTAGATAAAAGCCAGCCACAGCCTTGCACAGGCGACTGAACTGCCTCGACACATACGGAGGCCCCCCACAAACAATATACCCACAGGCCGACCCCTGAGATATCCACCGGACCCTTACCAAACAAAACCGCTGGCCAACCGAACTGAACTATTTACAGAGCCAAGATCACCCACGGAAGCGACAAACAGTATCCAACCACCTACAGGTGACCCAAACCTGCATACAACCAAGACACCACCAACCTGCCGACCCTTCCGCAACTACCCCTGCTAATACTGGACCACCATACCACCAACATATAACTCCAAATTACCCACCCCCTCTGTTCATACCCCCCGCCGAACTCAATATCATACCCAAACCCTAATTATCTACCTTACGGCATATACCTCCGCTGAACCCTAACCACCACTTCATCTATATCCAAACAAATACTTCATATTACCACAAACGTGGCCACCTCAGGAATCCGGACAACAACCAAACTCTAACTCCTCCATCCCAAAAACCAAGGGACACCGACACATCTGAACGCCTAACCATGTAAACCAAGAACCTCTAAGAGCCCTTAACATCTCTATAGCAAATTTACCCACCAACAAAATACATTTACCCTACAACTAAAACCTGCCAAACTGTAGCATGGACAAATTTATAGAAAAATCTAACTCAGATATGGGCAAAAGGAATAAAAGAGCAGACCAACAAACCTCCTCCGGATCAAACACCCTCAACGCCCCAAACAATAACAAGGACAAACCACAAACCCCCAAACTACAAAGACACAAAGACATGCCCAAAACTTCAAACAAACCCACTCTCCCACCCATGGAAGAGAATGATATGTCCTCTGAGACGAAACCCCTACCCCTCATATCCCTAACTCACAAACAATAATCCCAGATCAAGCAGCCAAAATAGCCACAGAGGTCTCCAATCTAATAATGCCGTTACTCGATAAGAGACTTGAAGTCCTACACTCTTCTATATCCTCAGCATTATCCCAAGTCACGGAAAACACCCAAAGGATCTCAACCCTAGAGACCAGAATAAGCGACATAGAAGACTCCCTAACTCCTATGGAGAGCACCTCCAGATCACAACAAAACTCACTCCAACAACTACAAGACAAACTTGATGACCTAGAAACCGTACAGGAGAAACAACCTCACAGTCATTGGCATACCAGAAACATACAAAGGACACAACCTAACGCAATTCATCACTCACGATCGATAAACACCCTGGGAATAACACCACACCATAACGAGCTACAAATCGAAAGAATCCACAGAATCGGCCCAGAAAACAGACAGACCAACGAACGACCTTGACCAGTAATAATGAAACTCCTAGATTTTAGAGACAAAGAACTAATACTACAAACCTACCGGAAAATGAAAAGTTTAGAGGTCAACAACCATAAACTCTTACTATTCCAAGATTTCTCGGCGGCAGTAAGCGCAAAAAGAAAAGCATTCAACCCTGTCTGCCAATATCTCCATAATCACAACATAAGATTCCAAATGCTATACCCAGCCAAACTAAGAGTAACGGACAATGGCAAAACCCACCTCTACACAACACCAGAGGAGGCCTCATCCCACTACCTGGGAAACATCTAAACCAAATTTGCTAACCAACTCTTACAATACACAAAAGGAACCTACAAAATGTTTGGGGCTCAAACGAGTCTGATTCTCACTCAACGCTATTACAACTGTTCTTTTTTTTGTTTGTTTTTTCTCTTTTTCTCCACTTCAATGAATACTAAGTTTGATATGATATGTATGTTAATGTTATGTTTGACCAGTTCATATTACTATATGCTTTGCCTAACCTCTTTTCTATTTTTCAGCCACCACCAAGTCGCCAGGGAGGGGGCCTCAGGGGGGGGAGCCGCGCGGGAGACACCACATCCACAGAGACAAGCCCTGACGTCTCCCTGCTCGCTGGGACAGGGAACACAGGCAAGTTCATACAAAACCACACACACACACAACCCAAAACCAGCACACTAACTCAACCATGACAAACTAAACCACATTAAAATAATCTCCTGGAATGTAGACGGGCTAAACACACCAGTTAAACGCAACAGGGTCCTCACCCACCTAAAGAGACTACACGCACATATAATCTTACTCCAGGAGACACACTGGAAACAATCCGAAGAAGGGTTTCTAAAAGCACCATGGATCTCACACTGCATCTCAGCCTCGCACACATCAAAATCCAAAGGAGTGGCTATACTCATACACAAAGATATACCGACCACAATACTGGATATAGTGAGGGACCCTGAGGGCAGATTCCTGATCTTGGACTTAGAAATAAAAAACACACTATACACTATAGCAAACATCTATGCCCCAATGGGACTAACACAGAATTTTACTCCAATATTTTGAGACGGCTGCTGACTAAACCAAAATACCCAACCTTCATAGGTGGAGACTTTAACACGATCCTAGATAACACCATTGATAGAGTGGGACCTAGACAAACACCAATTGTCACACCCCCTCCCCTCCTGGAAATAATCTCACAAATAGGACTCTGCGACCCCTGGAGATTACAACACCCTACTACCAAACAATATAGTTTCTACTCCCACCCACACCACTCACGCATAGACAATATACTAATATCTAATGAATTATTCCCACTTACAGCCAACACTTACATAAACAACATTCTAATATCAGACCACGCCCCAATCGAACTATCGATAAACCTCAACACACAAACCACCCGAACAGACCATTGGAGATTCCCAGCATACCTCTATAACTCAGAAGATTTTAAGACATTCATAAACACCCAATGGCAAAACTATGTAGATGACAATATAACACACATAGAGAACCCAGCTCTCTTCTGGCAGGCCTCCAAGGCGGTGATGAGAGGACATAAAATAGCATATGTCTCACACAAGAAAAAAGCCCACAGGGAAAAGTTTACCCAACTCGACCGCAACCTCCGGGAGGCATGCAGCCAATACACCAACGACCCGACAGAGACAAACAAAGAACACTACATATCGACAAAAAACCTACTAGACACGTATTTGCTGGGACAAGCACGATGGTCAGTAGATGCCAAAAGAAACAAATACCACAGATGGGGCAACCGAACAGGCTCACTACTAGCAAGACTAACCAAACCACAACGCTCTAGCTGCCCCATACTACAAATACTTAACACCAACACAAACCAAATCATAAATACACAACCTGAACTAAAACAACACTTCCTAGAATATTTCGAATCCCTATACACATCACACACAACTCTGAACACAGAAGCAGACGCCTACCTAGAGGCATGCTCTCCCCCCCAACTCACAGCAGAACAACGAGAATCACTAAACTGCCCAATAACCCAACAGGAAATTTCCAAAGTCATTAAAACACTACATAACACCAAAGCCCCGGGACCGGATGGCTTCCCAGCAGAATACTATAAATTACTAAACCCATACATACTCCCTACCCTCACCGACCTGTATAACAACATACTTACTCAAGAAACCCACATCCAAAACTTCAACGACTCCCAAACCATCCTCCTACTCAAACCAAACAAAGACCCACTGCAGGTCCAATCCTACAGACCAATATCATTACTTAACCAAGATTATAAAATTCTGACAAAAATAATAGCAAATAGACTCAGCCACATCATGCCCGACCTAATTACAGACACACAACTGGGATTCACCAAAGGCAGAAATACCACCAAAGCCATACGCACAGCCATAGCCGCTATATCAGCCCACTCCACCAGACCCCACGCCCAGGAGATCCTGCTAAGCCTAGACGCCGACAAAGCTTTTGACAGAGTATCCTGGGAATTCTTACACAAAATACTTACTACACGCAATTTTGGACCCAACTTCATCAGACTGATCACATTCCTCCACGAAAATACCAACACCTCCCTACTGATTAACAACACAAACTCACACACATTCCAAACCCACAGAGGAACAAGACAAGGATGCCCACTCTCCCCCCTACTGTTTAACCTTAGTATAGACCCACTTCTCAGAACCATATCCAACAACAAACAATTCACAGGTATCAACATAGGCAAGGAAGACCTAAAACTCTCAGCATACGCAGATGACATTCTCCTATTTGTATCCAAACCCCTACAATCCATACCAGCTATAATAGACAACCTAACATATTTTGGGAGACTATCAGGACTACAAATCAATTACAACAAATCCGAAGCACTACTCCTGGGAACTGGTAACCCCCCAGACTGGTCAAACAACCTCCCATTTAAGTGGGCCACCACAACTATAACGTACCTAGGAATCTTTCTCCCCAAGCGAACAGACCTACTATACCCGAAAAACATCCCCCCTCTCAACTGGACATGAAATGTAGTTGATCTAATTGAATACAACAGATATACCATGACCTGGATGAATGAGAACCTTCACAAGCATCCCCCCTCTCATAACCCGAATCACAAACACACTGACAGCATGGGAAAGATTCCCCCTATCCTTTACAGGACGAGCCAATCTTATAAAAATGATCTTGTTCCCTAAACTACTTTACCTACTACAAACCCTACCAATATTCCTATCCCAGAAAGACGCAAAACATATAAACACTATCTTCCGCAAATTCATATGGCACAATAAACCCTCACGAATCAACTTCAACACCCTTACACTCCCTAAAACCAAAGGAGGCATCGGTTTCCCAAATATTGAACTATACAACATAGCCTCACACCTCAGAATAGTCAGGGACTGGCTGCATGCCTCCTCGAACTACACCCACGCCAACCTAGACCAACAACTCTGCGACTCCCAATCTCTATCCTCGATGCTACATACCCGCTATCTGGACTTGCCAGAGGAGAGCAGAAACAACCCTTTACTAATGTCAGGCTGGAAGGCGTGGAACAAAGCCCGTTCTAAAATGGGCCTGAAACAATCTCACTCACTATGGCTACCATATACCAACCACCCGAATTTCCAGGAGGGGAAGGCCCATACAATATTCCATAGATGGAGAGAGAAGGGGATAAAAACAATCCGAGAACTCGTTGACATGAACACCAAACACCCCCTGTCTTTCCTACAAGCAAAAAATAAATTCCCCATCGTGGGACCCAACTTCTTCCACTACCTGCAGGCCAGCAGCTATGTCTCAAAATCAATTTCTCATCTAGGAGAGAGAGACTGGAACAACCCCCTAGATATATTACTTCAGTCACCAGAACAAAGCCTGAACTCTCTATCCAACTACCACAGAATCCTACAACACCATACGAACACCCAAATCACCCACCAAAAAACAAATCAATGGAAACAAGATATACCCACAATGACAGAAAATATCACACAATAAATCATCAACCTACATATAAAACACCTTCCAGCAATCTCATACCATGAGATGACCCTGAAATTACTACACAGAGGCTACATCTCACCATACAGACTGGGAAAGATCAGGGGTCTGCCCCAATCCCTATGCCCAAAATGCAAAGACCCCAAACCAGATATTTTCCATTGCATGTGGTCCTGCCCAATTATACAAGATTTCTGGAAACTAGTAGCAACATTCTCCACACAACATCTAATTAACTACATCCCCCTGACACCCCTCTGGGCAATATTTGGACACATGACCACACAAACTTCCCACATCACACCAGGAGCAAAAAAACTGCTCCTCAACATATCAGCCGCAGCCAGGAAAACTAACTCCAACATTGGAATAACTCCCACCTCCCACCCCACCATCCATAAAACTATTCAAAACTAAACTGTCATATCTATCCGAATGGATTGGGTGGAAGCAACACTAGATAAAGAAAACAAAGTCAGCCAATTCTTCAAACTCTGGGAAAGCTTTATCGATTCCTACAACACATGTTATGACCCTGGTCATAACCCTCCAGTCTCTTGTTGTAAATATTTATACAAGTCAGCCTGCGCGCTACTTCCCCCCCCCCCTCCCCCAACCCACAATTACCTACAGTACACTCCCACCGGACCCCCTGGCGACTATGTAATAATGACAACTGCTATTACTGCCATAATCTTAAGTTAGGCAATGATTTAGTTAAGTTAAGTTAATGTTATAACTCGCAACTATGTTGCGACAAGTTAATTTAATAAATAATAAAATAATAATTGTAGAGATGGAGGTGTGGACAACAAACGTCCTCCAAGACTTAAATAATATACTAAATGCTTATATCAATTATACGTATAACATATCAACTATCTCGTACCTGAGAACACGCAAAGATATAACTAATGTAAAATGTATCAATGATATCTCAGCTTCTTATCTCCTCTTCTTTTTTTTTTTTTTTTTCTCTCAAGAACGCATTTATACAAATGTACCCCTTAACGTCTCCCCCTTTTGTATTCTGTAAATCCCCATCTCTGCTCTCAATAAAAATAATTTTGAAAAAAAAAAGAACAGCACAGTGGCTCAGTAGTTAGCATGACAGCTTTCTGACCTCTCCCATGGCCCCCCTCCCCTTCATTACATTTGCTCGCCTATATCAGAGATAGAAGAAGTGCCTGGGACACTGACTGTGGGAATAGCCAGTGAGCAGTCAGTTACTGCATGAGTATAGTGGAACATTAACATGTAGGACCTCCTGGCACTTGTATTGCTGAAGAATACTAGACTTATTTTGGGAGCTGATAAATGATTTAGTGGAAAACAAGCACTGTAAATCCTGCTGATTGCAGAATTGCTGGGGGAAAAAACATTTATTAAAATTATTATTTACCAGTGAATTCAGAGTTTCAGCCATCTGTATTTGAAAGTAGCATAATTGGTTGTGAAATTGTTCCATGTGTACGGACTCCGAGTTTTTCATTGACAGTTCCTATTGTTATGATGAACTGTGAGTGAGTGTATAGAAAAGAAAACTACACTTTGTTACTTGGCTGTGCCCTGAGAAATCTGTTACTTATGCACAGCTGTTTGTATAAAACAATGCTTCAGTAAGCTAACATATATAGGAGGCAGAGTAATAATAAAACATACAAAGGAACATATTCGATTGCTCATGAAAATGAGAAGAAAATTATATCTTTTAATAATCTAAAAATAAACAATGAAAAACACAGTAAATACACAAATAAGCACTGTTGGTTAATTATAGCTTTCACGCTAAAGGCCATATTTTTACACAGGAATATTTTGAAAAGGAATTGCATATTAAAACTTTAGATTTATAAGCATATTTAATTCTTATTTTAGCAGTTTTGTCATAATTTATTATTTACTAGAAAGTAGTATTAGTTCTATGTATAAAGAGAATTTGATGTATCCGATTTTAATTTCTGTTGCTTACCACAGCCATTTATCCAACAAAGGCTTCAGTTCTATCATTTTTTATTACATTTTTTAATATTTTATTATTAAAGGACAACTGTTGCTCCACCCCCTTATGGCCCAGGGCTTAACCAATGGGAGGACACGTTCTACAAGAAGCGCTTATTTCCATTGGATTGATCCCATACAGAGGTAGGGGCAAGTCTTAAACAATACAATTGTCCTTTTAAGTAAAATACACTGAATGCGAACCTATTTAGCAGCTATTATGTTTAGATGGGGCATGTTTTTAGTTATAGGGACTATGAAGCACTGTGGCCATCATTCTTCCGGCGTGTAGGGGGGTAAAGAAACATTACCACTTGCTATATTTAATCATCTTAGGCTGGGTACACACAGGTCGACATTTTAACCTAATCACTGCTCACCACTTTGACCAGTCGGCAAAGTCAAATATGAATAGACTGCAGCCTTATTTTCAGGGCAATTGATCACGTGGTCTGTTGAAGACCGCGCAATCAGCCAGATAAAGGTTAGACCATCATCTGTCGTAATGGTCGATCAACCTGAAATACTGAACTGTGTGTACACAGCCTTATAAGTTTAAGGAATTCATTGTGTGGTAACCTACACAATTAGTATATGCCCTAAATACTCATGGGGTCCTGTAAACAGACTGTATAAGTACACTTGGAAAAAAAAATTCAAGCCTTTGTCATTTTAATAAAGCTATGCACATTGCATTGTCTAAAGGTTCGCACACACATGCGATTGCGGGTGCACGATGTGTACGAACGGCCGTTTCGGACAATAATTGTCCCATGTCGGCACCCGCGATCGCATGTGTGTACGAACCTTAAGGTCTTTATTACATTTTTTAAAGAAACCAGTCAGACTGGTTTGCAGCTCCTTTCTTCCTCTCCGCTTACCACGTTGCTCCAAAGATTTGGCTAAGTAGGAGCCACCCCATGGCTTAAAAGCCTATACATACATCTTTCAGCAAAGTGGGGGAATCACTTAGCTTCAGTTAGGGCTAGGCCACACTGCTGCGTTTTTTTGTGCGCTTGCGTTTTTTCAGAAAACGCGTCAACGCACCGAAAATGCGCGTTTTTCGAGGGCGTTGTGATTTGCGTTCTGCATTTTTAATCACAATCACATGCATTTTCCTATACCTAATGAAGAAAACGCATGCGAAAATGCAACGAAATCGCACATGAAATCTCATGCAATTCCGTGTGCGATTGCAATTTCAGACTGGGGCATTTGTGGTAATAATGTAACAGCCATTACTTGGGGGGATTATAATAGAATACTAAGGTTAGGGGACCATTTTTTAAAGTTACAGTGCTGTACTGCTGTCAAAGTGTGGAAGGAGGGAACCAGTTATTTCTTAAAAAACACTTGTGTTAAACATGTAGATTATAAATGATAATGTACCCCATACTATAAATAATATGGATATGGTATCCTTTACAATGATGAAAAGCAAAATATATTAGTGACATCACTAATTACTTGTTATATGGATACAAGTAACTGTTATTCTACATGCCCATTTGTATATTATACAGTACTTAAATAAGTCTATTTTGGTTCAATCACTTTTTATCGAATGAAATGTTTGTGTCCCAATGTTGGAAGGTTTCCTAACTGCTTTCATATCAGAATATATGAAAGCAGAATTGCTATATTCCCGATGTTCTCATTTAGTTCAGATTTTACATTTTATTTTATCAATATACAATCCACCTGGCTCCTGGATAGCACTCAATTACATAGATATAGCCTTTTATAGCCTATAAAAAAATATGCTTTTTCTTGTGATTCTCACCTCTTCCACAAGTTGAACCATTCTCCTTGTAATGTCCAGAGACTGAAAGAAAAGAGCTTACTCAATCATAATACGATAAAAAGATCTTTAGGCCATATTTTTCCTATCCACATATAATAAGCTGCTTAAGGGCACGGCCACACTGCAACGCAAACGCAATCGCACACGGAATCGCATGCGATTTCATGTGCGATTTTGTTACATTTGCGCATGCGTTTTTCATTAGCTATTGAAAACCGCATGTGATTGCGATTTAAAATGCGGAACGCAAATCACAATTGCAATTGCAATGCACCCGAAAGCGCGTGTTTTAATGCGTTGCCGCATTTTCAATGATATGGAAAAAAAACGCAAACGCAAAAAAGCGCAGCAGTGTGCCTAGCCCTAAGAAATCATCTTTAGGTCATACCGTTTCAATAAAAATGTTATTATCACACACACGTTTAAAGGATTTGTACACTGTATTTTTTTTTTAATCAGTGGAAACTATAATTCATCCCAACTATCACTGTACCATTTTTTTAATCTGCCCCTTATTTCTTTAGATATCCAGTCTAAAACATCTAACATTTCATCTGTCAATCAAGTGCCTTACTCTCATAAACTCTTCTTTTGTAAGCAGTTTAACTGAAACCCAGTTGTCTATGATGGGCAAATAACCATTCAGATGATCAGTCATTTGGTTCTCCAGTAGTCAGGAAGTAAAAATCGATCCAAACCCTGCGCTCTCAGCTGCACAATGCCCAGACACATCTTGAAGAATCAATTAAATACAAATAAGACGGCACTTACAACACTGACTCTGATTCAAAGAGGGATTTTAGCACATTGATTAGAAAAAACAAATACATTTTAAGAGAATTACGGTATTCCACACCTCATTATGATGGGTGCCAATCAATGTCTTCATGTCTGTGATGGATTCAGAGATTTTGGTTATGATAGGATGTCAGGCAATAATTAGTATATCAGATTTATTGGTTTGCATGAGTAGCCATGGTGTATTGAAGCGAATTAACATTTCTGTTGATAATAACAATTTTTTAAAGAAAAGAGGTATGGATACTTGTACAGCAATCCATTGGGGTCTGTAGTTTTAAAAACTTAAGAACCATTATTTCAGGTAAGTCAACTTTTAGTTATTTAGAAGGTTACAACCTAAATGTTCTATAGTTTGACCTCTTTACTCGCATGCACCATACCCAACAACTGATTCAGGGCAAGGCAAAATCCAGTATTAAGGGGGGAATTAACAGAATGACAGCAGTAATAAACAATGCTTGCTTTCGTTTAATGTTAGATGTGCCTTAAATAACCTATTCAAATATTCTGATACTTCAGACCAAAATGTAGAAATGTGAGGGCATTCCCAGAATATGTGAATAAAAGTTCCTATCAAGTTCTGGCATCTCCAACCAAGATTAGAAGTTTGTCTGTACATTTTATTTAGCTTATCAAGTGTATAGTATAAGAGCATTATGACCTTGTAGATGTTTTCTTTATATAA
The DNA here is from genome assembly GCA_019447015.1 of Hymenochirus boettgeri. Lineage (NCBI taxonomy): Eukaryota > Metazoa > Chordata > Amphibia > Anura > Pipidae > Hymenochirus > Hymenochirus boettgeri. Next base: position 227,444,655 of record CM033476.1, on the reverse strand, counting down.
GGTACATATCAATGTTTTGGCTGCGTTTTACCAGATCAGTTTTCAGTGTTCCCCGTCATATGGGTCGGGTTGAGGACTATCCTCTGCAGCAGAACAGAGAATAATATATATAGCCTACCCCTGTAGTGGATTTCTATGGGAGGAACTGTAAGATTATAGCCTTATAATCTTACAGTTCCAGGAGGAGAAGGAAACCAGAAACCACAAAGGGGTAGGTTATAATAAATAATGCACCCCCAACTGTAAATTAAAAGGATAATAGATGTCACCTTGGAGTTCCGTACCCTGTATAAAGGGTACTCGGCCTGCGGCCTCGTACATTTATATGGTCACGGAACTCCTCGGTGACTTCTAATATTCTTATTATTTACAGTTGGGGGTGCATTATCCAATATATAATACATAAGTGTGATATTTTATAACGGGAGCTGCAGTGGTATATATCCTTATAAAAATCACTCAGCTATGTCACTAAGTCACTCATTTCTTATATTTCTTATATCCCACTACTCCGCCCATTCCAGTGTTCATGCCCGGACAATGACTCAGCATTTTGTTTAACTTCACTAACAGAACCTGCTGGAGCTGCTTCCTGTCACTTCAATACCAATGTCTCTCTCCTCCTCCACAAAGATTTGTTTAACCGCATAGATGCTGGGCTGGGATGTTCCTTTCTTCTGGGTTTAAGTTACAGAAGGTAGCTTGGGGATTTAAGGTGGAAATAGGGACAAGGCTAGAATTTAAAATGTGAATGGGGTGAAGGAATCCGATACTTATGTATTATAAGAAATAATGCGCCCCTTCACATTATAATATAAGGACATTATGCCGCCTACGGTCTCGTGCTTCTATATGGTCAGGGAACTCCTCGGTGCTGTAATATCCTTATATTACACTGTAAGGGGCGCATTATCCCTTATAAAATATTATTCCTTTACATATTGGACCTTTGACCCAATCCAGCAATACTGTGGGCAAAGCGGGTGGCTTGCAGGAAGGAATAACAGAGGTTTGAGGATATCTATAGTTTGGACTGTAATTCTGGGAATGGCTTTATTTGCCTAGTGATTGGGTCCAGGATATCATAGAAACATAGTGCCCCTCTTTCCAGCCACACATTGGCAAGGGTATTTCTACAACTGTCTTTATGGTATTGGTGAATGGGTTGATTTGTGAGTTTTTTTGTAGGAGATTGTTTTTAGAGTTGATTTGGTACCCAGATTGTAAGGCATCAGAGGGTAGTTGGGAGCAGGTTATATTCATCATGCACTCCATTGGATGAGTTGGTGACAGCCAGTTAGTTTCAAATTCTGCCCATCTTGAATATGGTAATGGAGAAGTCCAGTGCAGTATTTGTTTTAATTGGGTTGCTTGATAATAGTACGGTCTCTGCACTTTATATCTATGTTCACTTATGTTATGTATATGTATTGTCAGCACTTTATATAGAAAAATTAATGAACTGGTTGACAAAGATACTTTATTGGTTTACTCCAATTTATGCATCTATTTACCTTTATTTTTGCTTATTTGTGAGGCCTGGACTAATACAGGCCTTATCACCATGCTTAATTCTAGTAACTCAATATTTTTTATTTTAAAAATGTAACCAGCCCACTTTACTAATATTATCCAATGAATTTGCCATGACATTACCACATCTGCAATCACAGTTGTACCATTCTTGTTGAACAATGCACCAGAGAGTTTAATGAATGGCCCATTAATTTTTTTTTTTTTATTATTAACAAGTAGAGATGTCCGAAACTGTTGGGTTTCATTCCGTTTTCGGATTTCGTGAAAATCCCAAAGATCCAAAAATCCAAAAATGGAACTTAAATTCGGGACTTTGGAGCGCGTTTTCGAATTTTATCGAATGTTCGAGCTATTTTCGAACTATTTTGGAAAATAGCCTTGAACGTTCGATAATCCTTAAAAATTATATTGGAAACTATTTTCGAGTTTCTGATCGTATTATTGAATGTTGAAGGCTATTTTTGAAAATAGCTTGAACATTTGATAAAAATCAGAAAAGCTCTACGAAGTCCCGGAATCCGAACGATCCATCCAGTTTCGGGCGGGAACATTCGGATTTCAGAACCCGGACCCCATCTCTATTAACAAGTTATGTTATACATCTTATACAATTATAGAACATTTATTCTAGTTTCACACAAACAACATGTTGGTATTCAGCCATCAATGAAGCTAATGACAAGTCATTTCTGATTCATTGGGCCCTATTTGTAAAGGCGCGGTATCGCTTTTTAGCAAGTTTAGCTAATGTTAATTTACGATCTGTATCATTAATTAACGATTAAGATTGTAAATTACCAATAACAATCGTAAATCTACAATAATGTGATTGAAGATTTACAATCCCATATGAATACCATTGCAGTAGTTTACTAAACGTTCGGCGTAAATGTACGACTGTGGCTGCACATTTACAGCCGTGGTCGTACATTATCGATAATGCGTGGTATTGAGAATTTGCAGTATCACACGTTTACAAATAGGGCCCATAATTTTAGTGTTTAGGCTGAGGCCACACTGCAACGCACAGGAATCGCGCACATAATCGCGAGTGTAATCGCATGCGATTTTGTGCGTTTTGCATTTGCGCATGCGATTTTACCATTTTCACGCTATGGAAACGCATTTGTTAACGCACCAAAAATGGTGAACGCATGCGTTACCAAAACATGAACAGACGCGCAATCGCATGCGTATCGAAAATTGCAGGAATTTTTGCGATATCCATTTTAGCAAAAACCACGGGCGCAATCGCGAGCGCAAAATGCGGACGCAAATGCACGAAAAATGCACTAGTGTGGCCTAGCCCTTAAGGGGGAACTGTGGTCCAAAAATGACTTTAGGTAAATTGATAGGAATTGCTCTCCTGAATTTTTGCTATTTATTTTCATTGTTTATTTTGCATAGTTTTGAAGATATTTACATTTTTGTGTGATATGACAGCAGCATCACCAGGTCACCTGCACTTCCTGCTCTGAAACCATGTCAATCAATCTGCACTGTGTCTCCTCCTCCCCTTTGCAGCCCCCCTGGTCCCTCCCACTCATGGACACCATGGTCTCTCCAGTTGCAGGCCCCTTGGCCCATTCTCTTACAGCCCCATGTGGCCACCCACCCGCGGGTGCCTAAGCCCCACCCACCCGTGGGTGCCTAAGCCCCATCCACTCGCGGGTGCCATGGGCCACTTAGACCCCACACACACAGAAAACTCTGAGGAAACAGCTTTTTCAGGCAGAGTAAGAACTCTGCCTGAAAAGGCTGTTTTTACATAGTGAGAGAGAAGGGCTGTAGATTCCCTTACCTTCTCTGCAGCTGCAGGTCCTTCACACAGCAGGGAGAGGGAGGAACTTCCTGTCTCCCTCACACACTGAGGGAGTCTGAGGCTGTGCTCGCCGGCGGCACTGTGCAGGAGAAGCCTTAGGAATGTCATATGTCAGCCTCCCACCCATTAACTTTCTGGTCAGTCATTTCTTTATATCTTGGGCTGTGGAGCACGTAGAGAGGTGGTTGATGGCTCGTTTTGAAGGTAGGAAAGTGGCTTTTCATTTAAACTCAATTGTTTGGAGACCACAGTTCCCCTTTTATATGTTTTTTTTAAAAAGTTCCAGTTGCTGTGTGTTGTATGTCAGAACATGGGACAAATGGAGACCTAGTAAGCTATTTTATGAAGCATTTTTTTGCAATTTTTTCTGCTAATGAAGAAACACTTCATAAAGCATTTTTGAAATGCTAGTAAACCGCCACGCTGAACACTCGCCACCTGAACGCCCATATTTTATGGTACTTCTATTCACTACAATAATCAGTTGTTTGTTTATTGATGCCTGAAACAAACCTTAGCTAGAAAAATTACATTTTAAATAAAATGAGCTTTCATAAGCAACTTAACAAAGAAAAAACCTTAAATAAAGGACTATGGATTTTATGAGACCGAACTCTTAATGTCTTTTGAATAAGAGGGCAGGTGCTGAGAATAAATTTTCCATTTTGTGAGTATTACAGGGGATGAGCGTCCGATCCTTGTTGTGTCTCTCCTACCCCCTCTTGCAGCCTCCCTGTGTTTCAGGTGACTAGATGAAACAGAAGGAAGGCCTGAGCCACGAACAATACTTTCACTGAATTTTCATGTTTAACCTGCAACCCCCCCCCCCAAAAAAAAGATCATATCCATCCTATTTTATTAGGACACTGAGAAAATAAAAGTAACTGTCAGGAACAAACTTCCTGTCAGGACCGCTTCCTGGTACTAAACCAGCGCTTCCTGGTACTAAACGAGGAAGCGGTCGGGTCTTGTCAACTGAGCTGCAGTGGATCGTGCAAGAGGTAAATATACTTACCTACCATCCTGGATCCTGGTTAAGTGATTGAAGAACGGAAGGTGAGGAATAGGTCCTTTACCCCTTGGTCTTCAATTACTGCTTTAAATGAATAGTTCACTTTTTGTGTGAACTAATCCTTTAAGTTTTAAGTCTCATTTGAGAAAGGAGGTCAAAGTACTCAGCTAGCAGCTAGCCATAATTGTAATACTGCTGTTTTTTCTCTCTCAGCTGTTTTTTCATATGTATTCGAATTTAAAGTTATAATCTATTTCTATGAGGAAACAGTTTTAACATCAAGGTTTTTTATTTGAATGTTATGCACAGAATCTTTGAAACATTTCCAGGTAAACTGCTATCAGACATCTATCACCTTTGCAAAAACAGTGTACACATTTATCATTTATATTCATTTGAGGCCCATTCTTAACAATAAAAGTAACTCACACATTCATTATTTTGTAGTTGATCAAAGTTGTTTAATATGTGGACAATTTAATCAACAAATCCTTAATAGTCTTGAAGGGAAACTTAACCCTTTTAACCCCCCTATACCTCTGGTACACATACAGGGTTATTCAATAAAGGTTCTTATTGTTTAAAATTTTGCCCCAACCAATCAGATCTTATTTAACATTTGAAAGCTAATATCTGATTGGTTTGTGCAAAATTAGCACCATTTTAAACGATAAGAACTTTTATTGAATAACCCTGATGGTCTTATATTTTGGCCCCCGTCGACTGGCTGCCACACTATTTTACTTGCAATGGACAGGTCAAAAGTTTGATTGGGCATGTCTATAGGTTTTCATTGTGCTGAAATGTCCTCTGTGGCATTTTTTCTGTGGCAGGCTACCAATTAGGCTACGTTCACACTGGCCGTTTTAATGCAGCGGAACATTGAGTTTGTGATTTAGTACGATGTTCCGCTGCTTTAATACACAGTGACGGCCATTATTTTCATTGACAATGCTGTGCATTAAAGCAGACAGGGATACGGTGGCTGCTTTAAACCAAATAACACACTGAGGCAGCAATTGGTACATCCGAAAGACCCAATACTGAAACACAAGATAAGCGACATCATATACACAGTGCAGTGCAGTGAAGAATGCTCTGATTTGTATGTGGGGGAGACCAAACAGCAACTGCATCAACGTATGGCCCAGCACAGAAGAGCCAATTCCTCGGGTCAGGACTCAGCCGTGTACCTGCATCTTAAGGATAAAGGACATACCTTTGAAAAATTGTAAATGTAAACATCTTGGCAAAAGGAACGTTGACTGGTTCAAGAGAGGTGTCAAGGAGGCCATTTATGTGGAAATAAAGAAACCAAGTTTAAATAGAGGTGGGGGGTTCGACACCAACTGTCTGCCATGTACAATGCTGTTTTGACACCTTACTCTGGGCGTTCCTATAACACCTCTTAGCCACTATGCAATCATGCCCTTAACACCTGGCTGTGATATGCTAATTGGCTGTAACAGACATTCCCACAAGCCAATGACAAGTGTTATGTTAATCATGGCCCTGGGCTGTCTAGGAGGCAGGCTTTTAGCACTCATCTTTGCTGTGTGATATCTAAGGGAGGGCAGCATGGTTGTAAATTTGAGTAAGTGATTTCAGCTGCTGGAATTGTGGACATGTAATGGGGGTGATTTAAATACGTATGTGATAGGAAGTTCAAAATCCTACAATTTTAGCCATGCCCATCAACAGAACCACATCCACCGACAAAGCCACACCCACTTTAAAGGGGAACTGTGGTCCAAAAATGACTTTAGGAAAATTGATAGGAATTGCTCTCCTGAGAATTTTTGCAATTATTTTCAACCCGCAGGTGCTATGGCCTGCCCACAGTGGGTGCCATGGCCCTGCCCACCCGTTGGTGCCGTGGCCCTGCCCACCAGTGGGGTCTGTGGCCCCACCCACCCATGAATGCCTAAGCCCCACCCACTTGCTGCTGCCTAAGCCCCACCCACTCAAGGGAGCATAACCCCCGCCCACTTGTGTGTGCACAGGGCCCGTCCACTCAGTGGTGCATAAGCCCCACCCACTCACAGGTGCCGTGGGCCATTCAGATCCCCCCCTACAGAAAACTCTGTGGAAACAGGCTGTTTTCACATAGTGGGAGAGAAGGGCTGTAGATTTCCTTACCTACTCTGTCAGGACTTCACACAGCAGAGAGGAGGAGAGACTTCTTGTCTCCCTCACACACTGAGGGAGTCTGAGGCTGTGCTTGCCGGCTGCACTGTGCAGGAGAAGCCTTAGGAATGTCACATGTCAGCCTCCCACCCATATATCTTGGGCTGTGGAGCACGTAGAGAGGTGGTGCACTTTGTGGTGTACCTGGTGATAATAAAGGGCGGCATTCAAAAGTTTGGCTTAGGCAGCAAAAACCCTAGAAGTGCCCCTGAATGTATCTAAACCTTGTCTGCCATAATACACTAAAAATTCTTACAAGGTATGAGGATTACCTACTGGCTACTAAGCCAGCTTAGAAACAAGGTATATTTCAGACAATCAAGATCTACATTTATGCACAAACTCATAAGTGATGTAACTTATATCTGTATGTTTATGCCCCATTTACATCTTCAATTAACTTTAGCCATTACTCACCTCATCAGTGACCTTGTCTAAACGCCTCTTTAGTTGTTGCTCATACTCAGACATTCTTCTATTCTCCATAGAAACTAAGGTTTTATACAATGATAGGCTGGGGGCAAAGGAAAAATGATTTGATCAAGAAATACTAAAATGTTAAATCACTGGACGTAGTGGGGTAGAAGGGAAGAGAAGGTTAGGAAGTATAGAAACCTAAAACCAAAATCCAGAAGCTTCCTAATTCTTATATGCTGAAAAAGGCTTTACACTCCCGCTCACTGTGGTTAGAAAACTTCACTGGCTCACTACCCAACAGCCATCACAATAGGAAAAATGGTAAAGAGAGGCACATACTACTTATTGTGTTTCAAATTTTATTGTACTGAATCACTTATTTAATATGGAGTTTTAGCTTTTAGGCTGTAGTTCTCCTAATTTAAGAATTAAAATCAAAGTATGTTGTTGTGTATGTATGTATATGTTAATTAATAAAGTGCCACTTTGCAATATTATAATACCAAAAGGCATACAAAGGTGACAAAAAATATCAATAAAATAAATACAGTATTATATAAATAAGTATGTGCATCATAAAGTATAAAAGTGTTTGAACCATGTAACATGAGGAAAAAGGTGCCTATCCGTAGATCCTCCAATCTGATTAGGTGGGTAACATACAGATACTTAGGAAAGGGTAGAAGTGTCATAGTAAGAACTGGGGCAGCGTCAACAGTCCTATGCTGTGCTGGCTGTGCTCAGAGAGATAGGATGAGAGGTTTGATTTAAACTTGTTTATTGAGGTTTCTTGACAAAGAGGGAGGGGAATAGAATTCCAGAGGTTGTGGAGTAGACGATCATTTCTACAGGCTAAAAACTCCCACATGCTAGTTGCAATAGCATGGTCTAAAAAGCCTTTAAGCTATGTTTACAAACGCAGCTTAAGAAATATGCCAACTTGTGGATTTTTCCAAAGTCACAGAATAGCTTATATTAATGGATATAACATATTTGCGGTCCATAATGCTCATGAATGAGATATAGTTATAACGACGAAAGGACAGTGTGTGAGCTGGTTTATGTATGATACATGGGGCAACACATAAATATAAATTATTAATAGGTGCCTGGGACATGGGGATAGATTGTTGGTCACTGTAATAACTAAATAGTTACTGGAGGGTGTGATGGAGGTAATATTACCACATATTAACTACAAAGACTACCACACAATCACAATTTTTTTTTACATTTCTGTGCTCCCTAATTTATTAATAAAAATTCCACTCAGAGGAAGGTTATTAAAACAGTGTTTGGGCTATGCAAGAACATGATGTAATGTAGTTTAGATGAGGACAGTGAGAGAGGATAGGAAAAAAAGCATAAAAATAAATATTGTTGGTAATATATCAATAATACTTAAGCACTCACATAAGAAAATTTCGATTAATGATCTTTAGAACTAAAAGTACATTATTAGTTATTAGACTGAGGGGGATATAATATAAGCAAGTTATTCTTTCTGAAAAGAGTAATTAATATATGGAACAGAATTCCAGTAGATGTCATAGGGCTTATAATGTCAAAGACTATAGACCATTCATTAGCCCCCCTGTGAGCTCAAAGTTTCAAATAGTAGATTATGAGAACAGGAATAACAAGTGAGGTAATACAGCTATAATGATTTATGAATAATAAGGAAGGGGTTTTAAAAGGACTGGTGACTGGTGTTTGAATATTGATAAAGTATGGATAGGTACCTGTTCATAACAAATAAGCAGGGTTATATTTGTAACAACATATTGTGAAGATATACTTGATTTGTAATTCTGGTAAAGCTCGTTTATAGTGAACCCTATGGGGCATATTTATAAAAGAACGATGTTAGCGCAAAAAAATTACCGCCGCACATCGCGGCCGCGAAAATAGCGCTATCGCCGTATTTATAACGGCGAGCGCTATTCCCGCGATACCTATCGCGGCCGCGATGTGCTGCGGTAATTTTAAGCCCCTGCGCGATACTGTTAGTATCGCCGCGAAGGGACTTAAATCCCTTCCCGACGCTGCTCCTACCCGCCCACACCCCCCGCGCGGGCAGCGGCGACCACCCGCCGCGCGTGCGTCTTCCCAGCAGCCCCTCCCAACCCGTTCCCCGTTCGCGGCAATCTCGGAACGGGAGGTAGGAGGGGCTGCCGGGAAGGGGCCGCCAGCAGGTGGTCGCGACCACCCGCCGCGCACCCCCTCCCCGGCAACCCTCCAAGCCCCCGCCCGGCCGCTCCCGGGGACGGGAGGGAGCCGGGGGGGGGTGGAGGCTCCCTCCAGCGGGGCCCTGAGAAGGGCCTTTGGGGCTTAGGGGGTCCGCAGCTCGAACCGGGACCCCCCTCCCGGCCCTTACAAGGGCCTTGCGGCACTGACAGTGCCTTTGGCGGGGGTCCCGCAGCTGAAACCGGGACCCCCAGTGCGGCTCTTAAAAGAGCCCTTGGGCGACGTCTTCTTTCTTCCAGTCCCGGCGACACCAGTCCGCCGAGGCCGCCGACCCCCGAGAGGTACCCCTGCGGCCGCCAGGGGTACCCCCGGCGGGCGCCGGCGACCTCAACGAGGCCGATGTTGCCGGCGTCTTGATCCGACGCGACGTCTTCGGGTGGCGACACCAACCCCACTCAGGTCGCCGATGCCAGGCAGACTCCAGGTCAATTTTTATACTTGCTTTACATTAACAATCAGATTTCTGGAAAGTTCTGAAATCTGATTGGTTAATGTAAAGCAAGTATTAAAAATTGACCAATCAGAAACGGATTATGGATTTCTGCAAACCTATATAAAGAGGAGCTTTCCGCCGCGGAACTCAGATGCCATCGCAGTAGATGGCTGAAGAAAGAAGAAAGAAGCGGCTGGCAACATCGGCTCCGCTGAGGCGGCGGTGCAGCGGCTCACTGGCGGCCGCAGTGAGTCTGCCTGGATCATCGGCGACCTGAGTGGGGTTGGTGTCGCCAGCCCGAAGACGTCGCCCAAGGGCTCTTTTAAGAGCCGCACTGGGGGTCCGGTTCGAGCTGCGGGACCCCGCCAAAGGCACTTATTAGTGCCGAAGGGCACTTGTAAGTGCGCAAGGGCCCTTACAAGGGCCGGGAGGGGGTCCTGTTTCGAGCTGCGGGACCCCTAAGCCCCAAAGGGCTTTATAAGAGCGCAAGGGCACTTGTCAGTGCCGCAAGGGCGCCTTATAAGGGCGGGGAGGGGGGTCCCGGTTCGAGCTGCGGGACCCCTTAAGCCCCAAAGGCTCTTGCAGAGCCAAGGGCACTTGTAAGTGCCGCAAGGGCCCTTATAAGGGCCGGGGAGGGGGGTCCCGGTTCGAGCTGCGGGACCCCCTAAGCCCCAAAAGGCCCTTCTCAGGGCCCCGCTGGAGGGAGCCTCCACCCCCCCAGCGGCTCCCTCCCGTCCCTCCCCGGGAGCGGCCGGGGCGGGGGGCTTGGAGGGGTTGCCGGGGAGGGGGTGCGTGGCGGGTGGTCGCGACCACCTGCTGCGGCCCCTTCCCGGCAGCCTCCTAGCCTCCCGTTCCGAGATTGCCCGAACGGGGAACGGGTTGGGAGGGCCTGCTGGGAGTGGCGGCGGCGGCGGCGGCGGGGGTGGTCGCCGCTGCCGCCGCGGGGGGTGTGGGCGGGGTGGGCGTGTCTCCCGGGGCGGGTGCGACCACCCGCCGCGGGTTGCCTGCCCATCCCCGCCGCGGGAGGTTAGTATCGGCTGACTGCCTCCTTCAAGGTGCGAAGTAAAACAGCCGATACTAGCCGAGCGAAACCAGTACCGCCGCTTTATAAATAGAAGCGGCGGTAACAGGTAAGTATCGGCGCAAAAGGTTAACGCTTCGCGAAAACGGCCGCGAAAAGTTAACGAACCTTTATAAATATGCCCCTATGTGTTTGGTGGGTAATAGGGTACAGTCTAGTTTGTTGATTGATAAGTGAAAGCTGAGAATTGAATAATAATAAGACGGGTAGTAAACATCTGAAGGTGAATTGACTGACAAAAAAAGGGAAAGAGGGTAAAAGATATCATTTAAAAATATGATAGGGCACTAGGGAAAATGAACCCTCACTAGAATGGTATAAGTGCCTACCAGAAAAACAATCACAATATAAAGATAAAGAGGTAAAAATTGAGGTAACACTTTCAATAATAATACAACAAAGGTGAATGTCAAATATTAAAATCAAATAAAATACATAAAACAATACAGGTATAGTAAAAATTAGGGTCAGTAAACCAAACCAGTAAGGCAAATAGATCAAAACGTCAACTGTCAAAACTATGAATATCAAGTGGTGCCCCACTGGGAAAGCTAGATTGTCTATAAGGAAATAATTATCACAGGGAATTGGCAGTGTAATACTTAGGGCCATATTTATAAAGCCACGGTATTGCTTTTTAGTGATGCCGTGACTTTAACGATCGGCATCATAAATTTACGATCGTTAAGCCGATCAGAGATTAACGATCGGCTTAACGATCATAAATTTACGATACCGAATGTAAATCTACGATAATGAAATCATAGATTTACGATCCCCATAGAATACCATTGCGGTAGTTTACTACCGCATGGTATTCTACGATCGAATGTTCGTTAACTAATGAACGTTCAGTCATAAATGTACAATCGCGATCGTAAATTAACTAACACGCGGTTTTGTTAAAAAGTGATACCTCGGCTTTATAAATATGCCCCTTTGTACTGTATATGTTGTAAGTAAATTGATAGATACACTCGGTGGTCAAATGGGCTTTAACAATAGATACTTATTTCTAAAGAACCTGAAAACAAAACTAAAAGAGCGTGTCTAAAAACTGTCAGGGAAAGCACAGGATAATTGGGATAGCAGGCAGAAAATGGAAATGTGGAGATGCAAAAGAACGAAAGAAATGAGGTGAAAGACAAGGAATAGTGGAGAAAAAGCATAAAATAGTGAACAGAAAGGTATATATTGTGGAGGGCAGAGTAAAGAACCAATGGCAGAGAAAAGGAAGGAGTCCCCCAAAGTACCTGTTACATTCTCATAGAAGAAGCCCTGTGATTACCCCATGTCTACAAAGGTTTTCAGAGAACCTCAGGCAGGACCACCTACTGCCCCTATTTTATTCCCTTACACCTTGGATTACATATTGGAAGTATAATTGGTTCTTTCATGTCCATTATAAGGGACAGCAGAACGAATATAACATAAACCTATTAGTCTTGGTAAAAACTAAAACCTAAAATAAAATGAAACTACCCTTACTTCCCTTTTAATTACCAACCAAAGTGGTTGATAAAAATAAAACATTCGCAGGTGTCCTAGTAATGTGTAGGTTAAGGGATGGAAGATGATAAACAGACACATTTCTCCTTTCTACCTGCACATAGCACAATCAGATCTTACAGGAACAATGAAGTTATTAATACAACATACAAGTGTTAATAGGACTGTATTTCATATAATGATATGTTCAATCATATTGCGACATTCCACAAATACTTCTACTGTGAATCGCCCCCACCTGTTGCTTCAGTCAGGACCATCAGCCCTCGCTCGGCCAGAACGTTTCCCGGTGATTGGCTTTCGCCTCCTCTCTGCTCCTGTTGGCCGGCGCATAGAACGTTGGGAATAGTTTATGTTCATATTGCCTGATATGAGATGTGGTAGAAAAAGTGAAGCAGCTGTTTGCATGGCAACGTCATGGGTGGCATAGCCATGGAAACAGAAAGTAGTTCTGGCTGGGATCAAGGGGAGATGGGCGGTTTGGGGAGGGTTGAGATGGACAAGATTGCAGGGTTTCTACAACAAAGTATGGGTCATTATGTGTGTTCTGTGCCAGGGGCGTGTTTAGGGGGGATTACTGGTGCCTGGAATCCCCCCTTTCTGCTTGCATTGTGCGGTCTGCTATTATACATCTCCTGGTACCCATAGACTGTTACATTGCTAATTGAACTGTGAGTGAGAAGCAGCATTTTTGTTTGTTTCAAAAATGTATCCAGTCTTCCCAGTGATTGACAGCAGCATAGAGCACGGTAATAACATTAAAAGGCAAGTCCAGTCAAAAATAAAGTTTAGCTATAAATGTTAATCACCCCCCAAATCTAGCTTTCCGGGTCAGGTAAAAGATGCCCCTGAATCTCTTTCCTGACTCGGCCCCTCGCTACTGCCCCCTTTTCCTGTTTCGAGCAAAAACAGGAGCAGAGGGGTTCTGTGCTGATAGCCGCTCTACTTCATGGTCGCGGCTGTCAGGTGATTAGGCACGTCATCACATCATGCCTTTACCGACAGTCGCAACCAGGAAGTGTAGCAGCTGTCAGCCGCAGAGCAGAGGAGGAGAGTGAGGGACTGGTTCAGGTAAGAGACTAAAGAGGCATCTTTGGAATATATAAGTAATGTGAAAGCTAGGTTTGGGGGGGGTGATTAACATTTATAGCTAAACCTTATTTTTAACTGGACTTGCTCTGCAGCTGCCTGAGGTGATTGCTGAGACTGGGTTTACATACACTACTTCCTGTACTTACTCCACCGTGATTTGAAAAGGTGCAGCATTGTCTTTTAGCACCTTTAACGATCTGTTTAACAATCGTTAAAGTGATCATTCATTTCCGATCGGTTTAGGAGGGATCATTCCATATATTCTTTATAAAGAATGATTGTTCAATGTGTCCATACATGGTCCGAAGTTTTTGGCTCCCTCCACTAAAGTAAAGGGGACCAGTGATGGAAATTATCCATCTTGCCTGATAGGTCCCGATACCGACAATATTCAGCAAATTCTGTCAGATCCGCCATCAGTGTCACAGCTCTGACTTTTAGGCTGGGGACACACTACAATGCACCAAAATCGTGCACACGATTGTTTGCGCATGTGGTTTCGCTATTTTTAAAGAGTAAACGTGTGCGTAAACGCATGAAAAACGTGCTAGTGTGGCCTAGCCCTAAAAGGCATTAATGATGATGAAGTACAAATGTGGATGTCACAGTAAAACAGAATTTCATCCAGTCCGTTCATCGATATCAATCAGTTGGGACAAAAAATCTGCTTATGTGTACCCAGCTTTAATGAATATACTTAGCATAAGTAAAGGGGATATCTGTATTGGCTAACTATCATGATAGTTATGGCAAGTAGAGAATATATATAACTAGCAGTTGTACCTGGCGTTGCCTGTGCACACATGTGGGTATAGCATTTTTTACATGCAGGTGTGTGTTTGACTTAGATGGAAGAGACAGGGAAAAAGAAGTGCACAGTTGGTAATGTACGTCATGTATTTAATAGTTATGAGTTGAGGAGGTGACATGTTTATAGCAAAACTTTATATACAACGTTCAGTTTTTCCACTTGGAGTGTAAATATACAAATGTTGTGGTGAACATTCTATATAGAATTTGGTGTGGGGAAAACATGTTGATTGCAACTGAATATCGCAGCACTTGAGTGACTGACAGGCATCAGTGTCTCTGAATCATGTGACGCACGGCTCTTTGTCTGTGTTAAAGTCGGGCTTCATTCTCTTGCGCTGTCGGTGAGCTCTGTGTCTTTTTATTAAGCATGCTCTATCTTTTGCACATTAGTTAGCAGTATGTCACTTTGTTTGCACTTTAATACTTTATCCTTGCTCAAAGACCACTTTAAATTGACTATTAGATCCCAATCAATAAAGTTAGTTTCTGGTCCAAATTGAAAGTGCCATGATGTCTTTTTTCTTTTAGTTGTAACTGTCTGTAAAGTGTGTGAAGTGTGGGCAGTGTGTGTCTGGTGCTTAAGTCCAAGTAATGCAGGTAATTCCTGTGTAGTCCATACCCCCCAACCATCTCTGTATGAGTAGGTGGATGGGGTGTGTCTGCAATGTTGTGGTTGAGGGGGCACAGCATTCTAGGGTGTGGATGGTCTGGGGGCAAGTCTGTGATGTTGTGGTGTCCAGGAGGCTTAAACATGTAATTTGGTGGTCGCAATATTTGGGGGTGTGGCCATGCCATTTAGGGGCATGGGTATGTTCCTGGGCGTGGTGTTTGGGGGGGTGTCTGATGTTTGGAGGCATGGACAGGATGATTGTGGATGTGGGCGTGATTCTGGAATGTACCTGTGATGTTTGGGGGCATGGATATGATGAATGGGATGGACAGTAATGGCTTTTTTTGGGGGGGTGACTACAATATCTGGTGGTGAGAGCACAACATTTAGGGGCATGGCTGCAATGTTTGGGGCATGGCAGTTATCTTTGGGGCATGGCCTTGATGGTTGGGGTATGAGTATGGCCGTGATGTTTGGGGGTGTGGCTGTGACAGCAATATCTGGGGATGTGCACAAACAATTCTAATTGCATATTGGCTACCTCCATAAGGTTGCTGCTACAAACAGCCTGCTAAACCCTGGGTAAATAAAAGCAATTAGTTCAATAAGTTGATACAATTCAGAGAAACCCAGGTGGCAACTAGCCTAAATGTCAGTCCCTAATTAGTCCCTAATTGGATTGTCACTGGTTATACCTGAGGAAGGGGGCTAGTCCTCCCGAAACGTTGTTTATGTTCTTCTATCCTTTGCTTACCCTAGGATAGAGGGTACTCAGGGGATTGCACCTACACAATCTTGGCAAATTGCCCATACAGGTGTGCTAGAGTGATACCTTTTGCTGATCTCAGTCCCTAATTAACATTATATACACCTCATATATATCAAAGGTAGACCTGGGTGTAATAAACCCCAGGTCTGTCACTTAATCCATTTCATATAGGGACACTCATTAAATCAATCCAGGCTGAAATCACTCACCGCTCTCCCCCGGTGGTCCGGGTGCAGCTCACCCCGAACCCTTTGCTAAAGGTCCAAACACAATCACCGTCCAAAATAGGAGCAACTTGTGCGTACACTGGAAAGCTGGATCGAACCAGACTCAGATATGTAAAAACAATTATCTTTATTTAATTCGAAACATAGCACAAACAAAAGGCATGCCCGACTTACGCGTTTCAAACTTAATATGGCTCTTACTCATAGACTTGGAGTTCCGTTCCGGGGACCACACCTCTTATAGGAGCGCCTATCAATCATGGGGGAGTGGTCCACATGTAAACCAGATCACAATGGGGAAATATCCACAAGATGCAAACAACATCCTTATAACAACATTATATAACATTAAAAAATAAAAACATAGTTACCATATGTAGATGCCAATATCCAGTTAAAAACTCACTTGCATGTCTTAAGATGTGCAGAAACGTTTCAGAACCACAAGTAATTGGATCTCAATTGACTGGATCTCTAATAGCCAAAAGACTATAAGGTATATATGCAAGGAGATAATACGTATAATAAACTTCCTAATAGGAAAAAATACTCCATAATAGGGAAAATACAGTTAGATATGGGGAAACATGTTACCTATTAACCCTTTTAAATCCAGGTTAATCTATATAACACATTATATACCTGAGTTCAAACCAGCAGGATGCCAGGTTCCAGGTTAAATATCCATTTTACCTCAGCTTTCCGTAGCAAAGATAATCTATTCCTACCCCGTGTATCAGCAAAACCTTTTTGTATTCCCCGTACCTTTAGATATTTCAAATTAGCTTTATTACAAATATTAAAATGTCTCCCAATGCATTAAAAATGTCCTCAACTTAGGATGTAGATATGTCCCAAAAAGGCCCAGATCTATAGGGGATATATCATCCCCAAGTCTATTCAGTTATATCAGTGAATAAAGATCTACCTGGTTATTACATAAGGGCACTTATCGATGTGGTGCGAGTCGATGCAAGACTTGTACATGTATGTATAAATCAACAGAGTTTCTAAGTTCCACTACTAACAAGATATATAACATAGACCAACATATTAATTGCAATTTGGATTATGTAGTCTATTTATTAACCTGTACTTTATGTAAATGCCAGTGTGTAGGATGTACATCACGTTTCCTGAAATCAATGTCTCAAATAAGTTAAATGGTTCCCTCGGACAAAATGATAAACCCCAGTTTAAAACATTATCCTGTCCTTTTTCCACTCCCTCAACCGGTATCTCTTGTTTCTCGGGAGGTCTAAGTCCACATTGCGGTCTCTTTGATCTAAAGGGAAAGCATTCCTGTCTGACCTGTTAATGGAACCTGGATCGTCACTTTTAACATTTCTTACATCAGATCTGTCTTTTGAGCGGTGTCTATTTATAAATTCCATTGTCCTACTCCCTTGTGTGATTTATAGAAAACACTTGATTCATACACTCTTTTCTCCATGCAGACCTGGAAGACATTGATGAGGAAAACGAGGAGGAACCATCTGAATATTCATCACCATCGCTACCACTTGTTGAGAATCTCACCCTCTTATTGTAATACCTATCTTTTTTCAGAATAGATTTAGCAGGGGTACTATAGTAGTTGTTTGTTAGTTAGTTGTTATTTGTTATAATTACTTGATTTGGGGTATCTAAACGATCTCAAACTCCCTGGTTGATCATAAACATTACACACTTTATTTTCTTTATAATCTTTTTTATCCCTGCTCAATTTTTTACTTTTTATCTCCATAATTTGTTTCTCTATCTTTTCCACATTGGACACTAACCTCTGATTGAACTTATGGTATTGAGGGTTCGATCTAAAATTTACTAGATTCTCCTCACATACCTTTACCTCCCCTTTGATTTCATCCAATTGATATTTTTTATATGTTAAGATCAAATCAATTAGTTTCAGGGAGCAATCAGTTAGTATTCTGTTCTAATCAATCATAAATTGACTGTCTTGTTCCACATAAAATGTTGGATGTTTCTTTATTCTTAACCCTCTGGGTACCATACTTTCATCCTTATACTTTTCCAGGGACATAATGTCCCAACAAATACGAGTTTCCTTTATAATATTTTTTACGCAACTTTAAAACACATTTCTATATAGTTGGTAGACTCAAAGTCATCACTAAAGGCATCCAACGCTCTTCTCGACCTGACACTGTTTCTCAGGTTATAATCATATGGATCTTTCCCTTCCATTACCATCCATACTCCATAATTTATTTAAAGTGTGGACTCTGGGAAAGAATTAAACCAATAATTTTCACACAGGGATAGATTAAATACACTGTTAGCCTGAGATCCAAAATGAAAAATAATCCTAGGTCTCAAGCAAATGTGATGGTAGTGATGGTGATGAATATTCGGACGGTTCCTCCTCGTTTTCCTCATCAATGTCTTCCAGGTCTGCAGGGAGAAAAGAGCGTATGAATCAAGTGTTTTCTAAAAATCCCCGTTCCATGTTACTTTAAACTAGAGATTCAGCTTCAAGCATCCAGGCCAAACAGGAGAAGCTGTCAGCTCATGTAGCCAAAAAGGCAAGTACCAGTAGGTTAGGACTCAGTTAAAGAAAGCAACCTTGACGTGGTGACTGGGCTTAAAATAATTTGGCCAATTTATTGAACTAATTGCTTTTATTTATCCAGGGTTTAGCAGGCTGTTTGTAGTAGCAACCTTATGGAGGTAGCCAATATGCAATTAGAATTGTTTGTGCACTAGAATTCTATTTTGTGTATGTATTGTATTTCTGGTCTCTAGTTGCACTTTAATATGGATGTACAACAGCCCAATTTTCTATTTTTAATTTGGGGATGTGGTCACATTCCAGGAGGCACTTTAAATTTCATGACAATAACCGCAAATGTGGTTCATATTACCAATAGAAACATACAGGGAGATTCAATAAAAGTTCTTATCGTTTAAAATGGTGCTAATTTTGCCCCAACCAATCAGATCTTATTTAACATTTGAAAGCTAACATTTGATTGGTTGGGGCAAAATTAGCACCATTTTAAACGATAAGAACTTATATTAAATAACCCTGCATGTCTTTCCTGTGTTTATATTTGTAGAGAAATGTGATTCATATCACCAATAGTAACAGTCTTTCCAGGGTTTATATTTGTATATAAATGTGATTCATATCACCAATAGTAACATAGTCTTTCCAGGGTTATTTGTATATAAATGTCATTTATATCATCAATAGTAACATAGTCTTTCCAGGGTTTATATTTGTATATAAATGTGATTCATATCACCAATAGTAACATTGTCTTTCCAGGGTTTATATTTGAAACCTTCCAGGAGCAAATTGTGATGTCATACAGACCTTAAAGGACAATTATACTCACCTTCCCTCCGCTCCAGATCTTCGTGCAGTAGCTTTTACCCAGGGTGAGGACCTGAACCGCTAGGTCCTCACCCCGGGATTCACGAAACCTACAGCAGCGTGTTGCAGCAACGCTGCTCTGGTAGGCTCCGCCCCCTCCTCCCCGTCGGCGACGAGGCCAATAGGAAGGCACGCTCAGCTCATTTTCTCTGTTTTAGAAGCTGTTCTGAGTCGTGAAGCCGTACATTACTGTTGTTGTGTCACTGAAGTGGACTCTGTCTGTGTTGTTGAAGTCGGGCAGCTCACGGAGCCCAGGGCCTTTGTCTGAGTTACTGAATTGGGAATCACTCTGAAAGTGACGTGCACGATTTTTATTGTTCAAACTGGACTTCACAGCCCTTTCAGAGGGCTTTGACCTTTATGTGGATGTATTTAGGGATGTGGATGTGAGCTGAGCGCATACATACATTCAAGATTTCTACTTTATATAGTAGATATTATTATATGATCCATATATAATAGAATATATGGATGTATTTGGTTATGAATCTTTTAATAGGCTTGTTCAGTCGTGACCCATTCAGAAAACTCCCCATAAAAAATCTTGCACTTGCTCATGTGCAGTGACTGATTTCTATGGAAAGGTAAGCGATATGTACACGGATATGACATGCTTCAGCGTTTACAATCTAATATATGTAGAACTCTAAAAGAGAATTTTAGAATCTAATCCACTTTAAAAACAGTATTGGAGTACTTTGAAAATCTGCCCAAGATTGATGATATAGCCTAACTAAAACATCCCAATTAAGTTTCCACCATAAATGTATGGCCAATTTAAGAATGATACTCTAATACCGTTTTTATATAAAGGAATAAGATATGTAAAAAAGCTGAATTTTTGATTGGACCCCAGCCTGCAAATCACCTCAATTGCTGCAAGATTGTGAAGTGGATTGGTACTTCCTTTGAGAAGTCCTAATCGAATATAGGCAGGTTTGAGCTTAAAATCTACCCAATATACTGCAATTGGGATTGTCAGAAAATATTCCAGCCAGTGCAATCCTCTTCTGCTCAATACTCCCAATATTGCTGAGCAGTCTATTTAACACACGGACATATCCTTTAATTTACCTGTGCAGACAATCAAAAGCACATCTAAACCAGGGGCATAGGGATCACTATAGCAACCATAGCAGTTACCATGGAGCCAGTCCTGGTCCTTCAAAGGTATGTCCACCCTCCTAAGAAACCCCATTTTCATTTTACTTAAAGGACATGTAAACTGGGGCAAATTATTTTTTAACTAATCACACAGTAATTAGGATTAATTACCACCAATCTTAACTCTGTTTTTTTTTCTTCTCTGACCTTCCTATCCCTTGTTTTTTAGCTCTGGGAATTTTACTTTTTAAAGAGGGTGAGACACAGCTAGTCAGTAAAGAACTATCAATCACCCAGACCCTCCCCCATGCACATAACATGTAGAACTAGCCATTCTATAAAAGTAAAGCATTTCTCTATCACTGTATGACTACAGTGATACACACACACCTTCAAACTCCTACAGCTAAAAGAAAATCTTACTTGATTCAAGCAGTTATTACAGCTCCCAGTGCTGCTTTACCTTCCTATTGCAAAGCAGTTTTACTTTTACTATAAAACAAAATCACTGGGTAAATGCTATTGGCTGTAGTGGGGCACAGATCATCTCCACTGCACATGCTCCTCACCTATCTGTTCAGTTTTGGGAGGGGGTGGATTCATAGAGAGGAGACATGCATACTAACTAGGAGTAAGCTGAGCAGGACAGGAGGAAATCTAGTGACAGGGAGCAATAAGAGCAAAAAGGGATCAACTTCCTGACAGCACTAAAATATAGAAAAGGATAAAGGCAGGTAATTTTTTTAGTTTAGTGTCCCTTTAAACCTTTTAAAGATCCTCCCAGGTTTAAATAAAATAAAAATGGGGTTTTGGGTCTGAATTAAATGTTTTCTTAGGAGGATGGACATGCCTTTAAATAACCTCACTGCAGTTTGGCTCTGTTAGGCTGAAATGCACCAAAATCTTGCTATGGGGCCCTGTAATATCTAGCTACACCGCAGTTCCAAATCAAAATACAATTTCATCTCTCCCCTATCTTTTAAGGGTAACTAATGTTGAAAACCACCCTTCCAATGCTAGGTCCTCTCCCTAAAAGTACATTAGATTGTGCAGAACCTTTCTTTATTGTCAGGCTTCCCCTGTCCCCTCCAGGAAACCCTTCAGCAGAAGCCAGGAACGAAGGGAGTGAAATTTACCTTGCGCACCCAGGTCCTGACCACTTCCACCTTCGGTTTAAAGGACAACTCCACCCTCATAAAAACATCTTTTAGATAGAATGTCCTCTTTAAAAATATGTTGATATATCATAGTTTGTCCTCTGAATTCATTATTGAATGCCTGCTATGCTTCTGTATGCCTCATGGAAACTGAGCAATTTAGAAACCTGTACTGAGCCTGGGCATGCTCAGAAGAGGCAGACAGGGGATTAACATTCAGTCATTGGCTGTGATGTCAACTGTCAAATCCATAACGGACAGTTGAGAACTGGAAGAACCAGGAAGCAGAAACGGGAAACAGGACATTGTGCAGGATTTCAGGTTAGACTTACCGGTATATATTTCAGATTTCAAACTATCACCATTTTGGGGGGTGATTTACCTGTGTGTAAGTTTTCATTTTAGGGCTTGCCCTTTAACTATAGTGTGCATGCATCTATAGTTCAGAAAATTAAAGAGACTGGAGAGAGCCAAAGGTTGGTATTATTGCAACGGTGTCAAACCAATTTATTGGAGAAATCACACGCACATGTTTTGGACCTACAATCGGTCCTTCCTCAGGATAAACCTGAGGAAGGACCGACCTGAGGAAGGACCAATTGTAGGCCCAAAACATGTCATGTGTGTGATTTCTCCAATAAATTAGTTTAAGTAAGTTTGTCGGCAGGAATACCGGATGTGAAGTCTGCCCATGTGTACAGATCTTTTCTTTATCCATGAACTTTGATTGCTGAATATTTATACATCATTCTTCATGGGGGGCTCTAGTCTGTGTCACTTGTGATCTGTCCTGCTGGCTCAATAAACTACTGACACGAGCTGCCACACACGTCCGATTTCAACCATGTGTATGGGACTTATCGGATGAATCTGTGCAGCTTTTATTTCATAGCCCCTACTGACATAGGAACAGGTTACAGAAAGTTTACATATTATATTGAATGCCTTTATAGTTTTTATAATATATATCAAAAAAAGGATTACTCTGTTGGAGAAGAAAAAAGTCTAATCCCGGTAGAGGACATCAGTTAAAATACTCTGAATACTGAAGGGGTATTCAGATCAGTTCATGTAAACCTTAGAACATCTTCACAAAAGCTATATGGAGAAAGTTACAAATTCTATTTTATTATTTGTGTTGGTGTTTGTCATTTGTAGGTATATACAGCATGAAAACCTTTCAACGAGTACATTCGTTAACACATGCTCACGCAAACGGATTATGGGCTGCCACTGGTGCTCAGATTCCTAATTCTGTGATTAAACCAAAGGTTCAGCCTAAAAATTTTTTTCTTAGTTATGACCCAGAAGCAGTTGATTAAATCGATGTACCATTCGGTTTTCCAAGTAATTCCTAACTAAAAATAAAATAAATATTTAAATAAAAGACCAGCAGTAAACTTTTAAGAGTTTATATTAATAAATTCTACTTCCAAAAAGACCCAAAGGCAGGCTGCAAAGATTACCCAGTTACCACTCATAAAATCCTTTTTAGATAATTAAACTGAAGAACACTGAACCTATACACAGCATTTTATTGCATATAAAATGTAGTTTAATTGAGATAAACACTCCCATACAAAAAGAATAAAGAAATGCCAAACATAATATGGTATCTACAATACCTAGCAAGACACACACCCCCATATACAAAAATACATATTTAAATCACTAATTAGAATGCATAGCAAGTAGAACACCCTCTTTTATATATATCCTAATAGCCATTACGATCTACATAAAAGGTGTTTTTTTTGTGTGTTTTGTACCTTTTGTATTTATTTGGAAAAGTGTGTATCGCAATTAAAAGGACATTTTATATGCAATAAAATGCCTTGTACAGGTTCAGTGTTAAGTAAGCAACTATCAAAAAGGGATGCTGTGAGTGCCAACTATGGGGAATCTTTGCGACCTGCATTTGGGCCTTTATTGAAGTGGAATGTTGTTTAATGAACACAGCATCGCCCATATTTTTGCAGTTACAGTACTGTTTACATGGTCTTGGTTCACGCAGATACTAAAGGTTGCAGTAACTGGGGGGGATTGTGCAGTGAATGATTTGTTTTCCCCCAGGTAAACGTTTGGTTAGGAATTACAAAGGAATGATATGTAATTTAAATAGCAGTTTCTGGGCTCTAACTGTGGTAAAACTAAAAACTCTTCAAAAGTATAAACTTTTTTTAGCTAAAGATATAGGATATTTTTCTATATAAACAGGCCTTGCATACAACTTAAACAGCAATTCAATATTGTATAAAAATGTAAAGAACTTTCATGGCTCCAGGATCAAGTCCAAAACAGGGAAACTTCATGAATACATAGTCAGTTGCAGCCACTGGAAGAGGAATAAAAATAATAATAGATTATTGAGCTCATTTTCTTAATTCATTATTTTTAATAAATGTTCTCCTTGGTAAACGCTATTCTTATACAAAACAAACAAATGAATTAAAGGAAATAATATGCTATAATTAAATGTTCACCCTTAAAACAAAAAAATTATCAATTGTCAGTTACTGTACCTGTCCCTAATGAATATATTTTGCACTTTATTACCTGCATTACTCATCAGATATTTAAGAAATTATTATTGTCCCCATTTTGTCAGAGTAAGTTGGCCCCTCCCTCCATGCAGTCAATAAAGGCTGTGAGTAGTGCTTGAGAAAAGACTACAGTCCGAAACTTGTAGCAAGCATGTTTCAGTGTTAAATAAAATTCTTGTTTCATACAGCATCAGTCCTGTGTTATTGCTACTACACTTTACTACTTGCTTATGGACTTGATTATCCAGCATGGTGGAGGCTGGAAAAGTGTAAAGCACTGGATTCATCGCTCTGTGTACCTGGATACCCCTACCTGCTTAGGAAAAGGCTGTGAGTAGTGACATCACAACCAATGATTGACTGCTGTTTCACCTGCTGCCTCCTCTGCACATGTATGTATGTATGTATAATTTTATTTACAAAGCAACACTTGGGTACGCAGCGCGCTGTACATTATAAACTACACACAGGGAGATTCAATAAAAGTTCTTATTGTTAAAACCATCAGATGTTAGCTTTCAAATGTTAAATAATATCTGATTGGTTGGGGCAAAATTAGCACCATTATAAACGATAAGAACATTTATTGAATAACCCTGATAGTGTACAAATAAGGGGATAAGTGCAATTATACAGATAAGTAAAAATTAAATACAATTTCAACCATCGGTTAAGAACACATATATATAAATTATGGATAAATTGATATAAGTGCAGCATGTCTTGACATATTAGGAATGAGATCCCTGCTCTGAAGAGCTTACAATCATAAGCTGGGTACACACAGTACAGATCAGTGAAAGATGACAGATCAGATCTGCAAGATCCGGTCTGTCATCTTTCAAAAGATCTGCATACACACAGTCCCAAGCGTTCTCCCTATACACATGGGAGAATGCTTGTGACTGTGTTTCCCTCGGCCGCGGCAGACTCCTCTATAAGGAGTCTAGCGTGGCTGATGGAAATTTTCGGTCTTTCCCGAACGAGCATTCGGCCGACCCAATCGTACGTTCGAAAAACGTAGGTACACACAATACAGATAAAGCCCCGATACTGTCGGATGCGACGGTATTGGGGATTTATCATTACTGTGTGTACCCAGCTTAAGTGGTTTGGACAACATACAGATACAATGCACATGCTCAAGCATATAAAAAGCTCTTAGAGCAGAGTGGAGAGGCAGATACTTTTTTTTTTTTTTTAAATCCCCTCCCTTGGAGGAATTTTATTAATATTTAACAAAATAGAGTGTTACATACATTTCAAGGTATCTTGTTATACATAGATAAAGCAAGTATAATTCAACAGTATACAGTTTCCATGCAATTATTTTCCGGCATTGCGGTGGTTTGCATATAGTGGTTATTGCATTACAACATTGTTCAGCGGTTTGTTAACAGGTCGTTTTTTTTCCCATATGGTAAACTTCTTTGTTTAGAACCCCTCTTGTGGAGGGATCTTATTGTGATATATCAGAATGGTTATTCGCATTGGGAGATGGTTGCATTTTCGTGTGCGGTTGTTCGTGTCCGTGGCTTGGTGTTATATTTTATACCTTGTGAAGTTGTTTCCAGTAAGGGGGTGGTTAAAACAGTAACTTTTAAATAACAAGTTTAAACATATTTGTTTGGTTCACTACTTCTTGGGTTTATATTGAGTCTTGCTGGGCAGTCTTTGTGCTACATCTATGGGTATTGTGTCTGCCTGTTCCATTTAGTTCTCACTCGTTACAGGTCGCTGGGGAGGTTTCCCATCTGTCCCAA
This sequence comes from Hymenochirus boettgeri, assembly GCA_019447015.1. NCBI lineage: Eukaryota > Metazoa > Chordata > Amphibia > Anura > Pipidae > Hymenochirus > Hymenochirus boettgeri. The sequence continues at coordinate 227,418,930 of CM033476.1, read as the reverse complement.
ATTTTGTTATATTTACCAGGGCACCCTCTATTTACATATATAAATTTTTTATATACCAATGTGGCATTTATCCGGGATTTCCACTGGGCCAGAGTAGGGGTCGTGGGCCGTATCGAGGCAGATACTTTTGAAAGGAATAGAACTAATCATTTAATATATTTAAGAAAAAATAATTTAAGAAAAATCCTGATACTGTGACAAAAGGCAGGTTCCAGTCTTCTGGTGCTTCTGTCCAGAGCATGACAAAATGAAGCACATAGAATGAGCAGAGGTGTTTAGTATAATAGTATATTATTTCATTTAGTTTCTTACATGCATTTGTAACCAGATATTAAATGAAGAAATAAAGAGTTGGAAGTAAAATACAAGTATGCTGTGAAGTGCTATTTATTGAGACCAGTACACGACATGTTTTTAGCACTTCACAGCATACTTGTATTTTACTTCCAACTCTTTATTTCTTCATTTAATATCTGGTTACAAATGCATGTAAGAAACTGGACTGCCCTTTAAAGGAAATAATATACTATTATACTAAACACCTCTGCTCATTCTATGTACCCAAGTGAGAACCTAAAATGGTAGACTGGATAGTGCATGAGGGAGTGTGTGTGTCTTATAGGGTATGTTCACCCTTTGTAGAAAAATTTAGCATGTTATGCAGGACCCCATAAAACCTTCAGTTACCGTTATGCTGAAACTTTTTAAGAATGCTCCCAGAACTAGAAATTATACTTACAAATCCATAATTCACTGCCACTTGTTCCGTCTGGTAATGGCCGTCAGTCATTGGCCGTATAATTTCTAGTTCTGGGAGCATTATTGAAAAGTTTCAACATAAAGTAACTGGGGGTTAAAAGGGGTCCTATATACATACTAAAATTTTCTACAAAGAGTGGACATAACCTTTAACGAATACAATCACACTGAAAACTCACAACTATTTATCAACTCTTGCAACTAGTTCTCACCTCCTGAATTGTAACTTTAATCTGTCCATCTCCATCTTTATCCAGAGCCTGAAAAGCACCTAAAAGCATAAAGAATCATTGTAAGTTATCACAGAAATAAGTGTTTTGTTTTTTTAAAATGAGAACCGCAGTTCAAGATAAGAGGAAACGAACAAAGCACAGGTGCTAGAATAGGAATTTCAAGATAGAGAGAGGGAATTTCAGGCCAAAGACAAGGCAGTGAAATCAGGAAACAAAAAGGTGATTTTTGCAGATGTAGTGAACTAGCAAAAGTGCACCCGTTGGTGCACAATGGAAATTATGTGTGTGTATGTTTTGCTATGTGTGGATATAGTGAATATAGAATCTTTACACAGGTATATTTTAAACTGTTACTCAGACAGTCACCAGCTTCCTGAGGAACGAAATAGGATAATCCTGCAGGTCTGAGAGTAGACCCAGGCAATCCTGCCACACTGTGTGGTTGAAACTAAACATGCTAGGTTAATACTTAGTATTCACCACGGCAAGTGTTGATGGTATCTCATATTATAACAGAAGGTACCTCACAGCATCATGTTATTATAATAGCATTGCCCTAATAAGCAAACGTATAAACAAACATTTCTCATTCCCAGTTTACCTAAAGAAATAGATTTATCCTTTATATACTCTTTTATACAGATCTAATTGAAAAAAAATGCTTCAGAGCAATTTTTAATAACTGATAACTGCTTTTTATTTCAGTATTACAGTAAATCCTTGGTATACCTGCCTGGCTTTACCACTAAGCAAAAGGCTAAGGACTTGCCAACGAGCACCTTCATCCCAACCATTAATAGTGGCTGCCAAATTCAAATTGTTCTAGCCAATCAGTCCACTCCCTAGTTACCCCATCAAATGGATCAAAATAGGTTTGGCAATTGGGCCTGGTAGAGCTACGGAGTCTAATTGGGGAATTTTATCTGCAGGTACCAGGACAGGAAGATTTAAATCAATACTTTTAGTAGCAGCCTCCATAGCTTAATACAGAGAACAAATATACAAAGAAAACAGGGAGAATAAATGGTATTACCAGCACCGCTGCCACCAATTTGTACCAGATCACTGCTTTATGGAAGGATTATTGGTAGCATGGCACATAGTGGGTTACTCTGGTGATCTGGCACAAAGCAGACAATGCACACAAACAGGTTCCCCACATAACATGTGCAGCAATCAGGGGTGTCTCGGTCTATGGTGCACCACTTTGAATATTGACCAGGCCTGTATATTGTGTGTCCTTGTAAGTTGGCATACATTTATCTGTTGCCTCAGAGTTTGTATCCAATAAGGTAAATTGTCTGTCCAATAATCTGTCCTCCCAACAGGTGGTAACAGGATCTTATACACAGGATCTTGTGTTGCAGTCAATATCTCTTCAAAGCACACACCACAATCTACTTTCACTTTTTGTCCTCCTAGCCATATAGAGCAGGGGTGTCTTGTCTTTTATTACTCACTGATGCCACCTGCAGGCTGGAGATGTTATATAAGGAACCTTGGTGTATATGTCCATTACAATACACATCACATCCTGTGTAGCAGACAGAAACTTTTACTGTATTACACTTCCTTTCACATCGAGCAGACACAGGGGTGTGGTTTAAGCTGCCATTTGACCATTCCATTTTAAAATAGGGATCTCAGCTCTGTAAGTAAGTTTATGTATTTTGTATTGTACCTAATATAAGTCAGTGCTATTCTTTATATACATTTACTGATGGTCATTTAAATGGTAATAGCGAGATAGTACACACATTCATATACACCTTTCCTATATGTAATATCATATACCCCCACCACATTGGTAGCTCCTAAAAACTCAATGCAATCTCCTATGAAGATATAAATATATTTATATAATATATAAGGGATAAGATAAAAAAATACCTGGGGACGATGACAATAGCATTTAAATGCTCTTTATAGCCTTAATACTGCCTTTATGCAGTTACCGTATATACTCGAGTATAAACCGTCCCGAGTATAAACAGAGGTACCTAGTTTTAGCTAAAAAAGGGAAAAAAAAAAAAAAAAAAAAAGATATTGACTCGAGTATAAACCGAGGGGGTTAGTATTTGCCACTTAAGATGTTTGGAAACTACAACTCCCAGCATGCTTTATTGCTGGGAGTTGTAGTTTTCAAACATCTTAAGTGGCAAATACTTGCAAATAGGGGTAAATCCTCTTTTATTTGTGCATACAGTATGCACAAATAAAGAAGGTTTTACTCTAATTTGTAAATATTGCCCTGGTGTCCGTGGTATTCTCCTACCTTGTCCGGCGGCCGCTCGCTCCTCATCCTCAGTGTGCATCTGGATGATGTCACTACTCGGCGCCGGGTAGTGACATCATCCGGATGCGCACTGAGGATGCGGATCGCGCGGCCGCCAGACAAGGTAGGAGAAAGGTTGACTCGAGTATAAACCGAGGTAAGATTTTCAGGCTTTTTTCAAAGCCTGAAAACCTTGGTTTATACTCGAGTATATATACGGTATTATCAACAATTCCTTGCACCATATATTTCTATGTATATTAAGCCAGAGGATGAGGATATTGATCTACTAAGGGCATTGTTTTTTTGGATCTTGCGTTAGTAAGTTTAACACTTATTTAATCACATATATACATGAACTATATTATGGATATTTTATAATACTTAATATGGCCGGTCAGTTTTTTTTGTGTTTTTTTTACACTGTACAAATCACATTGTAATAAATACATGTAGACAATTATTGATCTTAGATATTATCACTGCTTTTTGGTGATCTTTTAGGCCAGAGTGACTGGACCTTCTTTATTTTATCCTGTTTGTGCGGATTTAGGAACCTTCTGCTTTAGACAACAATAGTGATTTTAATAAATGAAGGAGTGTTATTCATTCTAGGCTGGGATTACTGATTACTGTATTCCAAGCTTATATTAGCATGTAGTAAGTAAAGAATATGTAAAATATTGAAAAAATTAGGTATACTCACGAAACATGGCATCAAGTCGGACCAGACAGCAAATATAGTTATCAAAATCCATGTCTCCTTTCTCATCAGAGTAACGGCGGAAAATCACTGAAAGGAGCTGTGCATCCAAATGAAATCCTGAGAGACATGGAAAGGGTAACTACATTTATTAAAAGGGGAAAAAAATGTAGGTAAATTCAAGACTTACAGCTTAAACCTGAGAAAATAGTGCAACACCGAAGATGCGGACTGCTTCAATGGCAGCTTATATGCACGCTGACATTACTGTAAACCACTATAACAGAACACAGAAGATCCACAAAAGGTACTCTTTGCAGCAATACAATGTTTAAATTAAAAAGTTTTGTCGCCCTGAAAAAAGCATTGCCAAATCCCCATAAATGCAAATGATTCTATGGAACAGTGTATGGCTCTTCATTCATGTACCTGCTGCGGAAAAGGCTCCAGGTAGCTCATTCCTTCCAATAGTCCCACTACGATCTGTATCAAATCTTTTGTAAATTCCCTAAAATATAACAGAACAAAGATTACAATGTTATCTTCACTTTATAAAAACCATTCACAAACATGTATCATATATATTTATTAATTATATTTTCTGCTAATTTTAATTTTCATAAAGGGAAGGAACAGATTTATATTCTGCTTAGTAGGACACTGTACACCAGCTTAGACAAATTGTGACTTTGTGTTCATACAAAAAACAGCACAACATAGCTGCTAAATTACTAAATAATTTGTCAGGGACCTACTGTTTCAAGGAGGTTTGAGATATAACTTGACACCAGCACTAACTTCCTTAGTCACTGGAGAGAAGTCCCCTTTACCCATCATACTTCTTGTATGTGAGAAAATACAAAAGTTTGGTATTACATGGAACTAATTGCCTCCTATCTCATAAAATGACCTCCTATGTGTACCTCCCTTACCATTGGAAAATCATTGATTAAATATTTAAACAAGGTTTGGTAGACTCTCCTCCATACCATACAAATGCAGTGCAGAGGTCAATAAAATACAATTTAAACGAGCTGTAATTCAAAAAATGCAACTCACCTCCCGACAAATCCCGCGACATTGGAGCCTCAAGGTGGTAGGCTTCCAGTGGTTCTTCCAATCGGATTTGTTGCACTCGATTGGAAATCCCATCGGGATGAAGTAAGTACATAAGTCATGGCATGCCTCCCATATGACATACTAGTATGGTGAAGAGAGGAAGCCCATAACAAACATGGCTGCTCCCAGGACTTGAGAAATGGAAGAGCAAATGGACACTAAGTTAGAGGGGTTTAAAGTAAAAAATCTAGACCAATTGGATTGGATAGGGGTAAGTGTACCATTAAGAACATATTTAGATATATTATTTTTTCATAACAGTTCTCCATTAAATATTCAGATGTTACAGAAGCTTTGCTTACCTGCCATTTTTTTACGTTGTTCCACAAATATTTGAATTCTTCAAATCCCAGTTTGCCAGTACTGTCACTCTAAATCAGGTATATTAAGGGAAGTTTTATGGTCTTTAATTTTTTGGAGGTGGGGGGGGGGGGGGGGTTTTGTTTCACTAACAACTTGGTACAAACGGTGAGATTAGTCATCCCGGGCCAACCATTCCTCACTATTGATCAGCTGACCCAATGAATCAGTGTTGGTTTCAGGAGAGGCAGCCGCAGCAGACAGTTTGCAGTGATTATCATGCGGCCCGTGATTTACTGACATGTCCGATTGTCCATTCATTTGATCTGGACAAATGGATGGTTGAGGGTGCCCAAAAATCACTGCAGATACTTAGGGCCAACCATCAAATACCGGTATATGTAAACATCGTTTGGTCGGCTCAAGATATCTGCTTATGTGTATTATGCCAAAAGCCTGATAGTTTGGCCTGATCAACTGGGTAGGACTATATACATTTTCTAACATACAAGGATACATCCATTACAGCCACCATACTTCGACAAGAATCAATACTAAACCCATCTGTCTTCAGCTCTGAATCTATGGTGAAATAATACAATTAAAATAAAATAATAAAGAAAAATGGTTTACTTAATTTTAGTGGTGCATACAGACACAATAAACACCACCACAATAAGTTAGATTTCTAATAAAAGAAGCCTAGATGACAAATCTAGAATTTCCATGGAACAAAACCCATGATAGTAATTTTCTGTTTACTTCCCTTTTAAGTTAAGTGTTAATTCAATAATTTAGCTAAAGTTGAGGCTTATGTAACACAGTTAAAGGGATACTAGACTAGAAGAGGCCAGAACAGGCAGACAACATCTCTCTCTTATTTCTTGTAATGCTTCACCTTAAAGTAGACTCTTCTGCTAAGTTATTGAATTAAATACACTTTAGTTTTCCTTTAACATATGAAGTCCTGAGTGGCCAAGTATCTCTAACAATACTGTTTCTTGGTATTTCTTGTTGAGCGCCTTGTTGGGGCATAGAGGATGTGTGTTAAGACAGTGAGTCTACAGACAATGTGTTCCTTTAACATTGAGCAATATTAAAACACATATACTGTGGCAAAAAGTGCAATTGTGTGCATAAAATATGATGTTTCCAAGATATACAACATTCTGTTATATCTCCTACTTCTTGGCTGTAACAGGAGCTAGGTAAGCTTCCAAAGTAGACACTTCTGTCAGCAGCAGAAAGCTCTCATTCTCAGTGTCCCACCTTTTTGAATATAAGCTCAGGTGTTCCAATGTTAGAAATGGGAGCGTAGGGAGAGAAAGCAGTCACTTGCAAACAGGAATGGCTAAGTCACTAATCCTGCTACAGCCAGGAACAGTAATAAGGAAATGTCTACTACTACCCTGGGAATTGTAGAGTAAAAAAATCTTGTTTTAGTGTTTTTTATATGCTCCCATATAACCACACAATTTATTTTTCCATAAGGAACTTACGTCTTGACACAACTTTGTTCAGAATATCTTTTAGCTCTGTGGGACTGACTTCCATGTCCTAGATATATAATTGAGAAACAGAAAAAAAAGATAACTAGAACATATTTATAATACCTACAAAAATAATAAGCAGCCTGCTCTGTAAATGGGGAGGGGGGAGAAATCCAGAGAAATTCCGCAAAAATAAGATCATTCCCCTACATGGTTAAGTGATCTAACTGGATGGATCACTTAACAAGGACAGTACTAAACTGTAGATGTGTTAGATTACTGCAGATGTGGTCGTTCATTGGCCACTCTGTACTTTAGAACTAAAGGCATAGTATGAATTCTAACAAAATTAAACAAAATATATTTGTCCCAATACTTTCCCCAACTGTAAATATATAGCAATAAAAAAAATGACTTACTTCTCCTGCAAGCTGATTAAAGAGACGTCTAAACTGTCTGACCTCTTCACTCTCATTTGCTTCAATATGAGCAGGATGACCACGTGGGGGCTGCAGACAGGTAAGAAAAGAAACCACAGATATATCATAAAAAAAGTGTAGCTTAGTGTTGAAAGACCGCAAAGAAAAAGCAGTTAAAGGGACAAATCTGAAATGCACTATACAAAAACAAGAGTGGGAAGCGAATAAAGATAAATCCAAATTTGAATTAGAATACAGCAGAATCTAGTTTCGGTTGGCAGAATTAAGGAATCATCTTAAGGGAGGCCTGGTACACAAAAGCTGGTCAGGTGTTTTATAAACTGGAAAGATACTGGGCAACCATTTGCACATAGACATATGTGCAAATTATCAAAATTTACCAGCACGCTTGTTTGTTCTGAATAACCAATTTGGTATTAAAATTGGTAAAAATACTCAGTTGAATGCTGATATCATTACTAATCACTGGCCAATCTAAAAAAAACAAAAACAAAACCTCATCAGCTTGTGTGTAGCAGTCCTTAAACAAAAAATGTAAAGTCAATAAAAGACAATAACACTAAGCAGACATAGGCTTTAGAAAGGGCAGTGGTGGGAAAGTCAAATCAAAAAGGAAAGAAATCCACACATTCTGATATAGGCAAGATTTATTAGTGAGGCTCTGCATACTTGATTCCCTTACCGGGGGTTCCGGAGTGTAGCGTGAAGCAGCATCACTGCAAATAGAAAATAACACATATAAAGGAACAACACATTTTTAGTCAAATATTTATTTTTTTATTTAAAGTCTTCATTCACCCTTTTTGATATTTGCAAATGTATGTAATACTATGATCTTGGATATGTTACTTGTGTCAGATGCACTTACCCAGTATGGAGGACTGCATATAAAGTGCTTTTCAAAAAAATAACTATAGTAATACAGTTTCTGTATTGTTGCAAATGCATTTAAAGGGAATGTCCACCCCTCTAATCAAAAAAGCATATATAGTAGAATACCCCTCAAAACCTAGAGTTCGTTGTATAGAAAACTTTTAAATCAGAGCAGCCACTGTGGAGACTGAGTGAGGAACCCAGAAGCGGCGGTGGAGCAAGGAGCATGTAAGTATAATAACCGTGTGGGAGCCGATTTAAAAGTTTTGTATAAAACAAACTCTAGGTTTTGGGGGGTGTTCTGCAATATATGCTTTTTTGATAAGAGGGGTGGACAGTCCCTTTAAATCTGCAATGTGAGTTATGCCTTACAACATTTACAAACATTTCATTATATACTGCAGGCATTCCACATTTACTGAAAAGCCTGAAACCTTTTCCCATTGCGTGAACGCACATTTTTACATGTTTCTACTGGTGCGCACACAAATGCAGTTTGTTTACCTCTGCACGTTCTTGTATTATTTTGGTGTGCTGCATATTAATATTACAAATTTACCTCATACCTGAAATTTTGTTCATTTTCTTATATTATCCAAATTAAACTGGCTTAAGCTTTTTGAATCAGTATATTATTTGCACATGGCTTTAGCCCAGGGATAGACAAATCGCAGTTGCCAGGGCGACTGAATTTTTTCCCCGGTGAACGGATGTTAAAAATCACACAGCAGCTTTTATTTAAAGGGTATCTCCACTCATATTTTCAAGGTTTGGGAATCCAGTTCTGTTGAAGAACAGGAGGTAAAGGAGCTGTGCCTTACCTTTCGTTCGAGAGGGAAGGTAAGTAGAGTTCAGGGGTCTTTCTTAAAATTATTTTTTAGCGGTTGGGGCTGGGGGAAGAAATACTATTATGTGGACAAGGGGTTTTATGGTAGGGGGAGGGATCGCAAAACCGGAGGGGGAGAAGGGCTGCAGTACGCATGCCAAACTTCTCCCGGGGGCGAGATAGGAGGAAGAGTCCTATATGGACTCTGCTATCCTCCTGGTGGGCAGTTTTTGGGACTGGGGGGTACTACAGGAGAACCTTATGGAGCTGGGATGTGAGGTAAGGATTTTATTACACTACATGGTGGGGCCATTAGTGGGGGGGGTTTATAGTTTTGGGGGTGGACATGCCCTTTAATTTTTTAGAATGGCTCTCCTCGATTTCAGTATGTTCAGCTGATTTAGTTTGCGACATTCGTTGGCACTTTGATCGGTCGGAAAAAGCTCCTACACACAAAGGATAATAGGTAAATTCCGTTGTTCCACAACGGGATTTACTTATTTTCGTTCATATGTATGCCCACCTTTATGTAGCAGATTGACACACGGGGGCTTGATCTTTACGAGTTTAAAGCAAATTTCTACGTTTTTTTTACGCACAACTTACCTGATTGAATTCATAAATCCTCCTATAAAATCAGATGCACCAAATCCTCCACCTCTAAATCCACCAAACCCGCTTCCTCTACCACCTCCTCCCATGTACTGGTTTATTAGAAACATGATTACGGTGAACCTAGAAATAGAACATAATTAAAAAACAAATAAATTATGGGAAAATTACGAGTCACATTTACATTTTCTAGCACTATTAATTGCCAGTAGGGCCTCATGTTTGGGCACTGCTGGCTCTCACAACCCATCTGTCGCCAGCCTTATATATTAGATAGTATAGACCACACTTGTCAAACTCAAGGTTTGCGGGCGGATTCCGGACCTTCTGTCCATTGTTTGTGGCCCCTGTTGTTATCTGTAAAGCATCCAAAACTTACTAAATTGCTATCCATTTGTGCAGTCCCAAGTAGTGGCGTAACTATAGATCTGCCTGCTAAATCGCATGCACCTTTACCAAGATAGGTGCAATCAGCTGTTTAAAAACCACCGATTGCGGTATCTAGCAGGCAGATCTATAGTTAAGATACAGTTTGGGTCTGTAAAAATGGGACTTGCACAAATGGATAGCAGCGTAGTAACGCTTGGATGCAGTCACCGCTGTGACAGCTGATCGCGTATCTAGCCCGGCACCGGGGAGGGAGGGCCTTCCATTGGAGTTGGCCATTCCATTAGAGCGCCAGAAAAGTAACCAGACTGTCTGGAAAGTGTGTAGTGACTTGACCAGAATGGGTTAACTATTGGTATTAGTCCTTTCAAAGGACCAATAAAAATACCATTCCAAAACAGTCCCCTGTGTTAATATTAGGGTTTGTGAAGCACAGAACCAGATCTCTTCTCTGTAGGGCCTAACAGTGTATCTGGAATTCTCTACAGCTAGGGCAGCTATACATGTAAAATAAATATATTTTGGTATTGGAATATGTGAGACAGAAACCAATATTATATTTGTGAAGTGGAAGGTAGGTCCATTAAAATGATACCCAACATGGAGGCCTTATTCCATTGCCAGGAGTTATTAATATCTTGGGAAATATGTATTACATACAGGTCATGTTTGGTATCGTAGGAATTGATAATTAATACAGGAGAGGAACCTGTGGTCTATATCCCAGTACAATGTACATATCTAAAGTTATATGGAATCTGCCTAACTGAGGGGGAATGAATGCTTTTGGCTAGTCGTAAATCTGGACATTCCTGGACACTCCCACCTCATGCATAGCCCCGGAGGGGGGTGGTTCAACAAGGGGCTTAAAAATCCTTGTAGCCCCTTTAACTGTTCATACTGAGGGGACATGCTAAATGGGTATGGATCATATGTTTCCTTCTCGCCCCGAGACACAGTGCTTCTACGGAGTAGTTAGGGTCTATGAATATTTTTATCCTATTTAATTTATATAAAACTGTTGTACATATATTGTATATCATTTTATTGTAACACCATTTTTCTTTTATTTTTGTATTATATGCACTGCCCACCTTTTGGAATATTAAATCTAAAATTTAATAAGTTTTGTCTTTGATGCACTAAAAGTTTATTTGTGGTTGGATGATCTTTAAGTGTATGGAATGCTTTGCTAGTGTAAATGCTAATTAACTCTGTGACTACTTGTGAAGGACTGATGCTAGTTAACCAGTTAGTTGCTGGAGTGTTAACCATTTAGCTGCCAGGACAGGGGTGGGCATAGTCAGTCAGAGTCAAGAGTGTTTTGTAAGCATCTTCAAAGCCTTAAGAATTTGAAGTGGTGGCAGCAGGTTACCGACTGATTGGTTAGATCACGTGCCCAGCTAACTGGCGTTCATGACAAAGATATTTAATGATAGTTATCTTTCATTCTGAAAACTCTAAACATGAATAACAGTGCGTTTGCACAGGAACAATATTGAACTCAACGCTGTATCATTAAAGGACAACAATATATAAAAAAAATCACCCCCATTACATGTCCACACTTCCAGCAGCTGAAATCACTTACTCACGTTTACAGCCATGCTGCCCTTTCATAGATATCACACAGCATATCATATATATTTTATCATATGAGTGATAAAAGCCCGCCTCCTAGATGTCCCAGGGCCATGATTAACATAACACTTGTCATTGGCTGGTGGGAATGTCTGTTACAACCTCTCTCCTCCTCCTCCGCCAGTCAAACAAACTTAAAATTTCCTGTTGCTAGGATACAGCCTACATAATCAAGCTGATCAAGGGTGGGTGGAGGAGTGTTTTCTCACATGCTGGCTTTGAATGACAGCTAGAGGCAGACAGAATTGTAACGCCCCCTTCACAGCATGGCTACTTGAAGGCAGAGAGAGGCTTAAAATCAGGAAAAGTATGTATGGGGAGCGCTGCATACCTTTACTTTTTCTAAAAGAATTTTTTTAAAAATGCATTGAGGCAATATAGTTATCCTTTAAGTGACTTTAATCTCCTGGCGTGCAGGTCCCTATCTTATCTCTCAGCAAGGAATGCTTCCCCTATACCAGTCAATATATAATACAATGAGAATAGATGGACCACTCACTTTACAGCAAGGCCAATATTAAATAAACTGCAATGGCTGCACAGTTTTCTTTAGCAAAACCCATGCAGCTGTGGCTATTCCCTTCAAGTCAAGCTAAAAGTTTTAAAATTTGGTCAGGCATCGTTGATGATCATACACAATGTTGCGGGTTGGCCCCTTTGATCATATGTGTATGAGGCTTTACCAATTGTAAATGGGTTAATGCGACTTTAAGTTAGGAATAACAGCGCTGTCACTTCCTGTAATTTAACTTGCATTGCTGGGTTTTTTTTGTGTAGGGTAGCAGCAATTTTTGTTTTATGGTCCTGACTGTAAGGGCTTGTTCACACTAGGAACGGACAAAAATGCAACGTGTTAAAAAGGCAACTTTAAACATATTTTTATATCCATTGCTAACCGTTTGTGTGAGCGTTATCATCCGTTTGGTCTAGGCCACACTGCTGCACTTTTTTTGCGTTTGCGCAATATTTACAGATATTTACATATATCGACCGGTCGGTCTAAAAAATCGTATAAGGCAATCAGACGCGGCAGAAAATCATGGCCATTCACGCGCTCGCTATGGACTGCACGATCAGTTGTGGCGAACATATTGGTGTGGAGATATTTGTAGGACATTTTTTAAAATTATTCTTTTTCTAGCAAAAGATAAAGCTTCTACTGTTACCTGTATCCCCACTTATACAGTGGTGGTGCACCAAGTAAAGCACCAGTTTTAGAAACACAAAGTCCAGAAGGTTACAAGTTCAAATCCCCACACTAAACTTTTTAAAATTTCCATTATGTTCCTAGCAAAATATAAAGGTTCTACTTGTACTAGCGTTCGATATAGAATCTCTGTAAGGCTCTGCTTTTAGAAAGACAGACTACAAGAAGAGAAGCATTCCCTCGCTGCCTTCTGCTTGTCTTCCGTGCAGTGGAGAGTGAGTAGAGGCGGTTGATCATGGAAAGGGAGTCGTGGTGGTTCATCGTGGAGCTTGTAAGTATAATGTCTGTCTGGGAGCATGTTTAACCACTTTAAGCATAACGTAAACAAGGTTTTGGGGGTCCTGCAAATACATAAAAATATTTTCCCGAAGGGGTGGACATACTGTGGTCTCCATACCTAATTTTCATACAAACCTAGGATGATGTCTCTAACTTCTCTGGATCTAAAGTTATATGCTAGTAAAGATAATTAATTTAGATTTTACATTCTAAATGATTTAGAATTAATGGGGTTGGGCTTTTAATGCAGCGGATGATGCTCTGTCCCATAAGTGGGCATGCTCACTCTGATGCAGAGTACTAACAAGAAAAAAAAACACACTCTATAGCTAGAAGCATGATCCTGGAGTCATTTTAAATGTTGGAGTGTGCTTTTTGTAATAAAGGTCACTTGTATGGAGACCACAGTTCCCTTTTAAAAGTAAATAAATTCTATCATTTTTAGAGATACTAGCCATTTCATAAGCAATTCATTTTAGATTACATAGTTCCTCTTTCATGCAAGTTCTTGCCATGCCTACAAATAAAAACTTTGAAAGCAGCATCCAAAGCCACTGCAGACTTTTTGCTGAATACACACCATTCCACAGCTCAGAACTTGTACTAAACTGATACATGGATTAACCCACTTTCCAACTGTAGACTGGAAAGAATTTATTTCCTCGTGCAAGCAGGCTTCACATAGGTTTCTTTTCTTATTTCTAGGAATCATGGATAGGATAACAGGTCTTTTTTTTTTATAACCTTAATATTTGTTTACTACGAGCACAATTAAATTATCAAGGGTATATATAATTCAACAAGTTCACATGGGGGCCATACACTCAACAATACCACCGATTTTACAATTGTATGTGGGTGATTAAGGATTGGTTAAATTATTTTCTTATTAGAGAAGCTGGAAACGTTTTCCTGGACCAAAATCAATTAGATCAGGATTATACAATCAGTTTCATTTTGTGTGTGGCCTCTCGAAATATACATAAAAGAGGGGCGTACCTGCCATGAAGCAAAGTGAAAACTTTGCTCATGGAGCACCCTGTCATACACTAAAATGGTGATGGCTGTTTATTTAAATCTGAACTATGCGGCGCCAATGCAAGACGTTTACCGTTTCTTACTCAGAATTTGGTTCTCCTGCTCTGTGTGTGAGCAAACAAGCAAGACGGTTTCTCGATAAGGAACAGTAAACATCTAGTGTCGGCACCACATAGTTCAATAAGGGCTTGGCATCTTATATTTACATGTGTGTGTGGGCACATCTTACACTTACAAATGTGTGCGGGCACATATTATATTTACAAATATGTGTGGGACCATCTTATAATTACAAGTGTGTGTGGAAACTGGGCTTCGTGCTTTACAAGATACAGGGAGTGCAGGGCCAGTTCTACCATTAGGCAGAGTGAGACATTTGTCTCAGGTGGCACCCCTGCACTGAAGAAGAAAGGCAGCAGACAGGCAGTGGTGGTGGGGGGAAAGTTTTTGCTTGACCTGTCAAGAAAAAAAAATAATTTCCCCTAGTAACAGATATGATGTTGTTAATATCATATTATATTGTTAGGTTAGCTTTAGTTTGTTAGGCTAGGTTAGACTAGTTGGGTTACTTAGGGCCCCGCTGAAAGAGTCTACCTTGACATGGTGGGAGGCTTACAAATCTTTTTATACTACAGAAAGTATGGCATTTCTAATGCATAATCAAGGGCGGCATTCAAAAGTTTGGCTAAGGCAGAAAAAACCCTAGAAGTCCCCCTGAGGATGTGGCTTTAAATAGTTGTTTCAGATGACAAAAGCTTTAACACTCCCATGAGGTTCAACCCTGTGACATTAATTTATCTATGCACCCAACCAATGTATTGCACTTGCAAAATAGCTATGGACCCAAATTCCAGCATTGCAAGTGACACTTACAGGTCTGGAAACATTGAAGTTACAGCAGTAGGAGACAGGGTTTCCAGACCAGTCTAGAAATTATTATTTAATTTTATAAAATCAAACAGTCTCAGACACAAATATCTAAAGGTCACAGCTATACATACAGGTGTCATACCTGTTCCACAAGTTTAGGTACAACCTTACTATGCCAGGAATGCAGAAGGAACTGTACAACTAGTAACCGGAGATTAACTTTTTTTCACAAAAGTCTACACCCCTCCAGTATCAATATAACACATTAACCACAAAGTAATACTTAAGCACTACAGGTCACACAAGCTACACACATATTTATAAAAAGGGCTTATCTGAGGGACTTAACCATTAGCATGGACAGTGCAAATCACCATAAATAAATGGCCCAACCTTTTTTTTTGTTTGTTTCAGACGATCGGGCAAAAAAAATCACAAACCAAATATTCCAGCTTTGCAACGCCAATTTTCCATAGATTTTAGCTTGAAATCCCCATAAAAATTGGGTCAATGGAAATTTTTCTGCCTGCCAAGATCCTTTTTTTCTGATAAATCAATTGATACTGTAGAGCAGTTAGTAGAAAAATCTAAAGGCGGACAACGATATTTTGACAGATTTGATCAAATTATCGAAATATCAATGTTGTGTATGGCCTGCGTAAGAGTGAATATTCCTACCAACCATTCTTTAGTATGTGCAGAGCAATCAGCTGTTAAATTTAGACAAAGCGCTTCTGTCCATCATTTGCTAGAGGAAACTAAAAAAGGCGTTCAATCTGCCTCTTCCAAAGAACAGAAGGTAGGACCCTTATTTACAGAATGCTTAACAGAACATGATAGACCATGGCCAAATACAATTGTCAATTGCATATATGGCATTTAAATGTTGCAAGTTTTAGTGTCAGTGTGTTAGCTGTATATATTTGTGCCTTAAAATTGGTCAAGACAGGGTCATCATGCATCTCCATTGTATACATTTTCTCCTATCCAAAGAATGGAACACTGAATGCATAAAACAAATCTCATAACAGTAAAGATCTTATAACTGCATTATGGTAAACCAAAAGATCATGAAACAATCAATACAGAATATAGGAGGCCTATCTCTGGTCTGGTCTGCCCTTCCCTGGATGACTCACCAAACGTTCTCCCTGAAGGTATTCAAGAATGTAAAGCTGTAGTGCATGCACATGACAATTACACACCGAGTATTTTAAATAAATTCAGGGTTTAAAGCCACAGAGCTAGATTATTAGTTCTACCGACTTATACTAAATATGTCACGGAAATTCCAATGCTGATGAACGAAGTCATCTTGTATTATTAAAACATATTTTAAAGTAATCTGCTGTGTAACATGCAATGACTGTTCCACGTGTATGTTTACCTAAAATGAAGCAGACAGCGACCACAGCAATATATATGAGGACAGGTATCCATAAAGAGGCAAAAGGATGTCAGTCCTGTTTAGTGCCTAACACCACCAATTACCAACAGATTTGCCACCAGCTGTAGGGCTACCAGCAGACATAAGTGACATTCTTCAGTGCCTTATAAATACTAAAAATAACTAATAGATCCTTTATAAGTGAAGCTGCAATAGACAAACCCTGGACCAATGCAGGTTGGCAACCCAACATGTCATGATACATCCTGTGGAAATCATTAGTTAGATGATAGGGATATACAGGGTTTATAGATTTAAAATATACTTACAGACACATAACAATGCAAAAACCCCTAACCAATCATATGATACCAAGCTATAGTACCAACATGCTTACTTACTAAGAGTATTTATTACATAACGGTAAATCTGTAAACAGAACTCTATGAAAACTTATTGTGAATAGAGAAATTACCTTCTACTGCCTTCTTGGTGTCTTCAACAATTCGCGATCTCGCTGGGCCTTTTCCTACTCCGGCTACTTCCGGGTTTTCAGTCCCAGCAGCTGAATAGCCTTGCAGGGCGGTGGCCGCAGAAGGAGGGGCTGATTACAGGGGGCGGGGTTAGATTCTCAGTCCACGCCCTTTGCGGTAATACTAGGGTTGGTTTGGAGACCGTGTGGAACCAGTTTACCCAGAACGGAATCCTACGTTTATTTTGCAGCAGGTGCTAATGTCTGTAAAGATGCTATGTTATTGTATTGATTGTCGATATAAGGGTAGTCAGGAGCGAATTATTGATAAAAACTAGTCAATAAATGGCACGGGTGGTGTAGCAGGATCATTACCAGGATTACGCCGTTTTCCCCGTTAGTCCATTTATATTGAATTTGGTTTATTGATCTTAGAGGTTCAAATGTTTGTGCTATTAATCTGCTGCAACCAATCAAATGCTGGCTAACTGCAGAAGACCACTAATACTAAGCTAACATTTGATTGGTTGCTGCAGGTTACAAGCACAAATAAACTTTTTCATCTTGTAGGCTAGGCCACACCAGCCCGGATTGTGTGTTGAAAGAGCGGACGCTAGTGTTGGCCAGACGTACTGTCTACACTAGGTGTGCTGTGATCCATTAATCGCAATGCATGTAATACGCATTTTTGGTGCACCAGAAAGGTGCCTGCAAATGCGCATGCTTGTGTGCCGTTTCTGTGTCCTCAGGTTAAAGGCCAAGCTTTCATACACGTGCGATTCTCGACTGTTAAGCTTGTTGGTCTTCAAGTGTTCCTTCTGAGGAATATTTCCTTAAGTATGTACAAACAAATTGTTTGTAATAATAGCTTGATGATTTTTTAAAAGTATCTTTGAATTACTATTACACGGGTAATGATTTTAAAATGTGTAATTTAGGACCTGTTGTCTGCCACAGCTGTTATTTTGGTATATAATGGCAAAGATATCATCCTCATCTTCCCACAATATTAGTCGGTACAAACGATCTTGCATGTCAGTAAATCACAGTTGATCCTGTGGTCTGAAATGTTCCGATTGATCAGGCTGAAATATCGTCTGCACCTTTTTAGGGTGGTATATGGACAGGATCTTTGGATCCTGGATGACCCGCGTTTACCTGGCCTTAAAAGGAAAACCAACTTGTAGTTACTGAGAAATTGCGCCTTTACAATGTCAGATATCTCACGCTGCCATATGAGGCTTCTGGGCAGTCGAGAGGGTGTGTGGCTAGGGGAACATGGCATCATCTAGGGGGTGGTGTCTAGGGGTCATTTAACACTACACATTGTGCTCAAAATTGGGGCAAATTTCAGTTGGATGGGGACATGCCTTTAAAAGCTGCCCCCAAATTCTTCTGCAAAAATGTGGGTGTGGTGGGATGTTTAGCAGACACTGTTATGTCAGCCCTCCTCCAGTTCAGCAGGCGCTGTTAGGTCAGCCCTCCCAATTACCTTGTTTTATTAATATACTTAAACAATTGTTTAGGGTTAGTGTTACTTTGTTCAGATATCTAACTTCATTATTAATTTTAGCTTTCTTACAATCCTTGTTACAAATTTTATAATTGCTAAATGCTCTTTCCGTTCCCTCAAATGAAAAATTATATACAGGTACATCACCCTCCCCCCCACAAAACCCTAAACTTAAATAGTTTGAAATCTAAAATATACAAGTCTAACCCGAGGTGCAGCACAATGCCCTGTTTCCAGTTTTTCTGCTTCCTGGTTCTTTGTTAGCAACTGTCAGCTGTAAACAGTTGACATCACAGCTAATGACTAAATGCTAATTTCCTAGCTGCTTCATCTGCACATGCTCAAGTACAGGTTACTAAATCGCTCAGTTTCCACAAGGCATCCAGAAGAATAGCAGGCATAGAGTAATGATTCCAAAGGACAAAGTAGGATATACAACATATTTTAGTGGCAATTCTTTGTAAAAGATGTCATTATGAGGGTGGAGTTTTCCTTTAAACCTCCATAGATTCCCTTAGGAATCAAAATATAGTTTCTGTGGCACAGGCATCTCCCGCGGCTCTCCCCCAGGAGACTGAACCTGCTTGGACTAGGTTATCAGCTGAAAATATGTCTATTCTCTCTGCTTCCCTATCTAAATGGCCCAAAGCACGGCCCAGCAGTGCACAGATACTACGGTTAGAACTGATAACACAGTTCCAGACCCCATACCTTTTACCTCTCAGGCAGAAGCCATTAATTTATTAGAGGAAGATGATTTCTCAGAGGAAGGTGAGATAGACCTAGAGGCAGTAGCTGACGATTTCCAATCGTCCATAGATACCGACGCCCTTATTAAGGCGACCATAAGGGCCCTCAATATCTCTGATACAGAGGCCCAGCAGGAACCTACGGCACAAGCCACAAGCCCCTAATCTGTGCAGCGACATGCAGGTTTTAATCAGTTGATCGCACATATGAATGAAACATACGAGCAATCAGCTACTTAAAACTGGACCCAAACTTCCGGAACTGAACCGTAAGTTCGGGTTCGGTCTTTTAAACAGCTGATTGCGCGTATGTTTTATTCATAAACAAATAGCAAAGCAGCAGCACTAGTACAATGATGTGTAGTTGGGCGCGAATCTCCTCAGGGTCCTCAGTATGTTTCATTCATACGCGCGATCAACTGATTAAAACCTGCACGTCGCCGCACAGATTAGGGGCTTGTGGTGGGCCCTACTACCATCTGGGCCCCCCCGCGGGGGTGGCAGGGGCGGTATTTACGCCACTGCCAACATTAGGTAGCTGGCGGATGCAGTATCATACATAAGCGATGCCACACTAGAAGCAGTTTACCTAATAGCCCGCACCTCAGCAACAGTCACTGCTGCTAGAAGGGTCCTATAGCTCAAAACCTAGGCCGCTGATGTGGCCTCAAAAAAGGCCCTCATTAGTTTTCCACTTTAAGGACGCCTCCTGTTCCTGTACTTGCCCAGGCTAAGAGGGTTTAGAGCACTATACTGCTACAGAATAGGGTAAGGTGATCCCCCTACTTTTCATAGGTCTCAGTCCATTCGCCCTATTTAGGCACCCAGGCCATGTCAGGATTCGGCCTCTGACCCAGCATCTCCCCAACAGCCCTCAAGACCTAGGGGCTCTTGGTCCTCTGTTAGAACATGGGTACAGGATAGAATTTACCAGAAGACCACCTCCATGCTGTCTATCCCCCAGGCTTCCAAGGTGTCCCGTAAAACAAAAAGCACTAGATCAGGCGATCTTTTCCCTTCTGGCAGAGGAAGTGATTTCTCCAGTCCCTTCTTCTCAGAGATACCACAGTTTCTATTCAAACCTTTTTCTGGTACCCAAGAAAGAGGAACTGGTTAGACCGATGCTGGACTTAAAAGCACTAAACTGCTATGTCCATAAATACCACTCAAGAGGAAGTCCTTACTCCTAACTTTAGAAGAAGGAGACTTCCTAGCATCCTTGGATATCAAGGATGCATACCTCCACATTCCCGTCTAGCCAGGCCACTACGAATTTTTTCAGATTCACGGTGGGTCAAGACCACTTCCAATTCACCGCCCTATTTGGGCTAGCAACAGCACCCCAGATGTTTACCAAGATCATGGACTGCCAAGCAGCATTCATCCGTCTCCAGAACATCATCTTCCTCCCAAACCTGGATGTTATCCTGGCCAAGGTACCATCCCAGGCTCTGGCACAATCCTAGGTAGCCAGGTGCATTAAATTCTGCATGCGCAAGACACTCTGTCATGGCCGAAATTCAGAAGATCCTAATCTGGGCAGAGGCTCACATTCCAGCCCTCTCAGCGGTCTATATCCCAGGGATCCAGAATGTACAGGCCGATTTTCTCAGCCGCCACGTCTTGGACACAGGAGAATGGGACCTGCAGCCAAAAGTCTTTGACCAATTGGTGCAACAATAGGGTATTCTAGATGTGGACATCAAGGTGTCCAGGAAAAACCGCAAGGTTCCATTTTTTTTGTGCCAAAACCTGGGATCCTCTGGCATGTGGGGCGGATGCCCTGGTGCTTCACTGGAGGTTCACCCTGGTCTATGCCTTTCCACCAATCGCCATGATTCCCAGGTTACTGAAGAAAATCAAGATGGAAGGAGTCTCCACCACATTAGTCACTTCCTTTTGGCCCCGCAGAGGTCCTCAGACCTCTTAGCCATGACATCAGACATCCTACAACTTCCAGAGGGACCTGACCTTCTGTTGCAGGGTCCAGTCCTCCATCAAGACTACCAACCTTCCACTTCCACCTGACGGCATGGAAACTGAATCAAAGATCCTAAGATCACAGGGCATCCCATCGGCAGTAATTCCAACCATGCTTGCGGCCAGAAAGCCCTCCTCAGCATGGATTTACTTTAGGGTCTGACAAAGCTATGCATCTTGGTGTAGGGAGCGCAGCCTCCCGAGGAGGTCGTTTGTGCTCTCTAGACTTCTCCGTTTCTTGCAATCGGGTACACAAAAGTCTCTCCCTAAGTGTCCTCAAAGTTTTGTCGTAGGCTAGCTCAGAAAAGGAACATTTGCACCTTTCTGCAAGGGGTGGCTCACATTTAACATCCACTTATATTGTGTAACTCCTCGCATTACCACGCTCCTTTCAATCTTCCAAGGTGCTGCTTCCCTCAACTGCTCAACCATAAGCAGTACAGTCGTAGTTTAAATTGGTAGCAGGGAGGCGCACTCAGACAAGATATATATCAATATTTATTGTGATAAAGCGGCTCACATTCACCCTCCCAGGAGGATGCCTATTCAACCCTGAGACCTATCATTGGTTCTCAGGGCCTTAGATCTCCCCCCTTCAAGCCCCTAGAGTCTTTGACTCTTTTATTGTGGAAAACCATCTTTCTATTGGCTATCTCCTTGATACTCAGAGCCTCATAGCTGGCAGCTCTCAGTAGAGTGCTTACGTTTTTTGCGCAACATCCTGGGTTCTTACCAAAGGTGGTATCTTCCTTTCACCTTAACCAGGACATCATTGTCCCTTCCTTTTATCCTCATCCGTCCTCTCTCAAGGAAAGACTGCTTCACTGTTTGGATGTGGTTAGGGCTCTTCGTGTATACGTCGCCAGAACTAAGGCTTTCAGATCTTCTGAAGCTCTCTTTGTTCTCCTGGAAAAACTGCATTGCGGTTCCAGAGGCTTGTCACAGTCTGGCAAGATGTATAAGATCGGCCATCAGAGCCATGGGAGCTTCGTAGGCTGCTCGCAAAGGAACCTATGAGGCTCAGATATGCCAAGCAGCAACTTAGCCATCCATTACAACATTCATAAAATTTTATAGACTTCATGTCTTTGCCTCTGCAGAAGTGTCATTGGGACATTCTGTGGTGCAGGCTGCAGGGGGTAGTCTCCCCCCCCCCCCCTTTTACTATTGGGACATTAAAAATGTCCCCATTGTGCCTGGGTCCCCCAGAGGCTGAAAGACAATTTTTATACTTACGTAAAATGCTTTTCTCTGAAGCCGAAGGGGGATCCAGGCACTCCCATCCAGTAACTGCTGCCTAGGTGGCTGGTTTTGTTCTGTAGTTTGGCTTGTTGCCACAATTTTTCAAAGTTTGTTATTATAGTCAACTGTTCCGGATGGCGAGGCCGGAGCCTTATTTCTTAAGAATTTAAACTGTCCACTCCTTAGGCTAGGAACTTAAAAGGGCATCTATAGTGGGAAAATGAACTTTTTCCCCCTTTCTTTCCATGTGTTCTATAATTCCCCACAACCCCCAGAGTGTCTTCACTTTTTTCAGATTCCCTCTCTGTCCTAAGATACACCAGTTAGAAGAATACATGATTGCATTCCTCTACTCCTACTTGGACTGTCAATCAAATCCCTGTGACGTGATCCCCCCCCCCTTCCTGCTCTGTAATAAACATAGAGATAACAGCATTAGCAGGGGGAGAGAGGTAACTTTGATGGTAAATATAAGGCTGCATTTGACCCCCCTTCTTAATAGCTTTCACTGATTGATGATGGGTCACAAAGTGAGAGATCGTAAAATGTACTGTTCTTCTTCTTCCGTGTCTCCAGAACAGCTTGCTTTCTATTGGCCACTGTGCGTGGGTGTGTTTTTCAGGATGTTGAACTTTTAACTCCTACTGCACATGATAAGCTTGTCTGTTAGCCGGAGTTGAGACATGGAGGAGGTAACAGAAGGGAGGGGGGAGTGCTGCACACAGATCTGAAACCATGGTTAAACAGAGTCACTGACAGAGATAGGATTAAGGCAGCACAGAGTACATGAATTTAACTTTGCAAAGGGGCAATGTGTTTTTTTCACTATAGATGCCCTTTAACCCCATTGTGCCTGGGTCCCCCTTCGGCTTCAGAGAAAAGCATTTTACGCAAGTATAAAAATTCACTTTTCCAACGCCTAACGTTCGTTGGCATCGGAAATGGATGTTTCGGTCGTAGACCCATTATCTATGTATGTATATGGTTATTTATATAGTGCTACTGCTACTACTAGTACAAAATAGAATACAAAAAGGTGTGCAAGGGGGACAATAAATATATAAATAAGTATGAGCATCATGAAATATATAAGTGCTTGGAACATGAGGAAAGAGGACCCTGCCCTGTCGAACTTACAATCTACTTCGTTTTGTTTGGTAACATAGAGATACATAGAAAAGGTTAGAAGTGCTATAGTTATAACTGGTGCAGTGTCAACAGTCCTACGCTGTGCTGTTCTCAGAGAGATAGGATGAAAGGTTAGATTTAAACTTGTTTAAAGGAGAACTAAACACAATTTTTTATACTCCAGAATCTGAAAACAACCCCCACTAAAAACACCAATAAGCTATAAAATCCCACTTAAGTAAATTGTATTAAGCCTGTTAAGAACTGGATGAAGTATCTGTGTGTATGGGCAGTGTCAGACCACACCTCCTGGCCTCAGTCACATGCTGCCTTGCTTTATCTGTCCTGTAAAAGGATTGGATAGAGATTATGAATGGGTGTGACCAACTGTAACAAGTTTCTGCCATAGCTAAGAACTGAGCATGTGCAGAACATAATGGTCGTTGACCAAACTGTGTAATAGTAGAATACTGGGAAGTAAATCACAAACCATGTGTTATTTAGGTAAATTTCTCAGTGCCCGTATCTAAATGAAAGGAAAGACAAAGATTACTGGTTTTATATCAAGGTGTTCTGCCTTCTGGTTCAGTGTTGTTCTGTGACTTTAGTTGCCCTTTAATGAGGTTTCTTGACGTAGAAACAGGTGCTGTGGGCCACTCTGACACAACCACCACCACACACCCCCCCCCGGAAACTCTGTGGATATAGCCTTTTCAGGCAGAGTGCCAGAAAAGGCTGTTTTAACATAGAGAGAGAGAAGGGCTGTAGATTCCCTTACCTTCTCTGCAGCTGCAGGTCCTTCACACAGCAGAGAGGAGGAGGGACTTCCTGTCTCCCTCACACACTGTGGGAGTCTGAGGCTGTGCTCGCCGGCGGCACTGTGCAGGAGAAGCCTTAGGAATGTCACATGTCAGCCTCCCACCTATTAACTTTCTGGTCAGTAATTTCTTTATATCTTGGGCTGTGGAGCACGTAGAGAGGTGGTTGATGGCTCGTTTTAAAGATAGGAAACTGGCCTTTCATTTAAAGGGACACTAAACTCCCATAATTCGGAAAACCAACTATTTGCCATTTGTTTCTATTATTCACAGGGAGGTGAGAACGCTTATTCTCACCTCCCTGTGAATAATAGTACGCTCGGAGGACCTGGAACTTACCTTCGCTCCACTCCGCTCGCAGCCGCTCTTTCACTGACAGCCGCTCTGTCCCGACCACGCGCCCTATCTTAGGCGCATGCGCGCC
This sequence comes from Hymenochirus boettgeri, assembly GCA_019447015.1. Taxonomy (NCBI): domain Eukaryota; kingdom Metazoa; phylum Chordata; class Amphibia; order Anura; family Pipidae; genus Hymenochirus; species Hymenochirus boettgeri. The sequence continues at coordinate 227,394,165 of CM033476.1, read as the reverse complement.
AATACAAAAGATAGGGCGCGCGATCGGGAGAGAACAGCTGTTCAGTGAAGAAGCGGCTACGAGCGGAGTGAAGGTAAGTTCCAGGTCCCCCGAGCGTACTGTTATTCACAGGGAGGTGAGAATAAGCATTCTCACCTCCCTGTGAATAATAGAAACGAATGGCAAATAGTTGTTTTTATCGGTTTAGTGTTCCTTTAAACTCAACTTGTTTGGAGACCACAGTTCCCCTTTAATAGAAATGTAGCCATGTTTGACCCATCCAATCAGTTGAAATTACTGTAAAAGTGGGTACACACTGTATTAATCTGTAAAAGATGACAGACAGAATCTAACTGTAGCAGAGGTATTTCCAGTCCATGCATGCATACAGCAAGGAAAAGGGTCCTGCAGGCTGGACCTCAGAATAACCTCTCCAGTTAATTCCACATCAATATGCAATGTGGATGTTTTTATGCACCTGTTTACAGTATATATTTTTTTCCCACTTACCAGCTCTGTTACATTTCAGTGTATTTTATTGTTTGCAAAATATTTCACTACCTTTAGACTATGGACACAGATGAGGGACCAAATGACTGTCGGAGCAAAACACAGAATTCAGCCATACTCCAAATGAAAAGGCCACAACAACCAGGAATCCTCACATTAACAGCTGGTTCAATTAAGGAAGAGGGTACAGAAAGAATTGAGGGCAACGAGGGTATGTATGAGGGTTACTGATACCGACAGGTGGAAATTTTACGTCTATCCCGACCAACTGTAATGCCGACTTCAGACGTTCGTCTGCATTTCGGTCGGTCGGTTTCAGACCCTACATACTGCCGATATTAGGTAAATCCCATCGGTCCACAGTGGGATTTACCTAATATAGCTAATGTGTATGGCCACCTTTAGGCAGTGTACACATCAGACAATTTTCACAACATGCAGACTACCAATCATTAAACCCGACTAGTAGTATGTCTGATTTGAACGAAAGTGTGGATGCTGATATTTTGTCGAGACCGATCATAATTAGGTCAACATTTTTTGCTGATATTTTTGCCAGATCAACTGAAATTACGGTCACCGGGCTTTCAGCCCAAAATATTGGACTGTGTGTAACAAACTTTGTGTCTCCTTCCTCCCAGAATAATATGGTTTTAAAATGTAAAAAGTAGTGCGTGGTTTCCCTTTAAGCCACTGTTACACACAAAATAAGAAGTAAATAGACTGGATAATCAAAGCTTTCTTTTCAAGAAGCCAGCAGAGCATTGATATTTTTTCAGCATTTTATCATTTGTTTTTTTCATTTTATCGTATACAGAATAAAACACCAATATTACTTCTGCTTGGTTACTATCTGCTTTTTTTTTTTTTTTAGCTGAACTAATCCTTCGACATGAACAAATCTGCGCAGCAATGGTCAGCAATACTTTTCAGCTACTAATGAAAGACCCAGATTATATTAATCACAAGAGCATTATGGCTGCATTTATTCTTGAGAGAGGTGAGATCTATAGTGCAATTGTTTTTATCTCAGTGAATAAAGTCTGATGTTCCAATCCTTTTTTTTTTCTACAGAAGTGAACAGTAAGAGTGGGAAATTTGACAAATATGAGGTAGTGGCCATTGGAACCGGGAATTCTTGTTACCAAGGATGGCAGGAATACAATGGTCTCTTGGTGCATGATAGCCATGCTTTAGTTGTAGCAAGAAGGTCACTATTAAGGTAAGAAGATGCAGACTTAATTTAGGCACCTGCCCACAATATTGATTCGTAAATCATGTTTTGTATCTTCATTATATTAAAACATTAAAAAGGATGGGCCTAAAGGAGGAAGAACATTATCATCCTGAAATGCAATCATTAAATCTGTGTTTCGGCCATTTGTTGTGTAGTTGCAGGTCCCCTGTGCTATTGCATGTCTGTAGGGAGATTAAAGCTAGGTACGCACTTTAAATTAAAATTACTTTGGAATCATGCTTTTAGCTGCAGTACAAACTTACAGCAATATAAAGGGTGGTGTTTCCTGCTTTCACAGCTGTAATGTTAGTCATAAAAGTGGGTTAGGAAATCCAGTTCTGGGAACATCGCAGGTAAGTTAGTAGTGTTTAGGCACCTAAAGATAGAATGTATTATGATTTGACAAAGACCTTAAAGGGCACGATCAACTGCACCCACGTATTTAATCCGTCACTAGATCTCTGTTAAGTGTTTCTCCATTAGAATCTGTTTGGGGCAAAGAGAAATGTAAAGCCCTTCTAATTGCCAAGATAAAGATTTATGTAATCCTACTTTATATTAGCAGTTATCTGCTAAAAAGAGTAAAGCTGGGCACAAATATTAGCGTTATAGTGCCGATCCCATTGGTACCAATGGGATTTTCCCTATATCAGTAATGTGACTACGGCCGAAACAACCGTTTCTGATGGGGACGAAAGTTCGGTATCGGAAGCGATCGTTCTGACTGGAAAATTTCGCAAGTATAGGGAGTCGGATAAGATCATAGGGAGTATGGCAGTCACAAACATTCTCCCTATACTTTATAATACTTTATATAGGGAGAATGATCTTGACTGTGTGTACCCACCCACATATTGGTACTGTGTGTACCCACCTTAACCAATAGTATTGTCCTTATCAGACAAAATGTCATTTTAACCATTGTATGTTTCTGTTACTCCTCACCATAACTGCCTATGGCCATATAAAATTGAGCTTTTCTTTTATAGATACTTATACAAGCAGCTGAACCTGCATTACAGTGGTCTGTCACAAGCCAAGGAGAAGTGTATTTTTTGCCACTCTGAAAAGACTCAAATGCTGGTGTTGAAACCTGGTATTTTTCTGCATCTTTATTTAAATGCTCTCCCTGAAGGCTGTACACAGGTTAATCCGTAAGTAATTGAAGAATTGATGAATTAAGATTTTAAAAAGTTTAATGACACTGGACTGGTGAATTACCTTTAGCTGTGAACAAAATTTTCAAAGGGTTTTAGGGCATGTAGACTATCCAGTCCAATAATAATTGCCATAACTGCTAATTCATAAATTTAAAAAGTATTTAAAGTAAAAAGTGCTCAGACTAAAAACCTTATCAAAGGGGTAATTCCAAATATTGATGCTGAATATACACTGTACACACACCTTTCCCCCCATGCAAAAACCGTCAAATTACCACTAGGTGAGTTGCCCATGGCCCCTTTGTAATAAAAACTAAGTCAAAAAACATATTTGTTACTTAGGCTGAAGAAATTAGGAAATGTAAAAAAAAAACTGTATAATTCCAAATTATTCCATCAGAATGCTGCTGATTTGCAGCACTAAAGGTAGCCATCCTCAAATCAAGAATTGTAAATTAAATTCATAAAAACACTACAGAAAACTTTTAATGCTAGGCAGCCATGGAGGGATCTGGAGGGTGGGAGGAAGTGGGGTGGTGAAAAGGGCACCCCACATATGTCACAATGCCTCCCGGAAGGAGGGGGCAGAAAACTTTTGAAAGGAAGACAGCTTCTACCCTTCAGTTTCCTGGACTTTGGACAAGCAGTACAGGAGAACCATAAGGAGCAGAGATAGTAAGGTAAGATTTTTTTAAACTACACAGTGGGGCCCGTAGTGTGTTAAATTTGGGTTCAATTTTAGTTTTGGGGGTGGACATGCCCGTTAACCTTGGCCCAGAGAGACATTTTTCTCCAAAAGTAGTAGATGCCAATTCAAAAATGTTTCTAAAATGTTCCCATTACTATCTGCTCCACTCCTGAGGCTCTAGCTAGCTTTAGTTTTAATAACAGCAAATTAACCAACACAAGGTGGTGATAATTTGGCAGATGAAAACTATAATATAGTGGATAATGTACCCCCTACTGTAAATTATAAGGATATTGAAAGTCACAGAGAAGTTCCATGATCTTATTAAAGGTCATGAAATTCTAAGTTCTAATATCCATATAATTTTTGTATGGAGCGTATATTATCCATTATAATTCACCATTTCATCAGCAGCTTCAGACATTACCTAGCTGGAATGCAAACCTGAAGTCTCCTCTCTTTCTTTAAAGGAGAACTAAACTTACATTTTTTATAACCTAATGCGAAAGCTTTTCTCCCCAGAACACCTATACATTGTAAGATTCTTCTCTAGCAAGTTGCATTTAGTACATGTGAGAAATAGATTCCATGATAAGATGCCAGTATTAGAGACACACAGTTCAGAAGGTCATAAGTTCGAATCCCCAGACTTAAATTTATTTTTTGTTTCCATTATGTTCATAGTAAAACATTCTACATGTACCAGTGATCTATATACTCTCTCTGTTAGAGGTAAGAACCTCTCTGCCTAGAGGTAAGAACTCTGCTTTTAGCAAGACAGAGTAAATGTACAAGTTGCAGATTCTATTCCCCAGACTTTTATTTTTATATATATATATATATATATATATTTTATTTTTTGCTGAAATGTTAGTATTCCGCAAATATACTGCAAATATTACTTTTCTTTTTGTATGAAACATAAAGGATTATAAAATTCCTAGGGCAGGAGCATTGAATGTGTCTGAAAACAAAAAACTGAAATCCCTGTTCTGTGTCAGGGAGAGGGAGGATCTCGGTGCTGTACTGTGATTGGCTGTCAGCTTTTAGGAAACAAGGCTGCAACTTTGTTTTGATCTGTTGAGCACTACAGAGCATGTACCAGGACACAGACACTTAGCTGGGTATTTACCCAGCTAAGGTGAACTTAGCTGGGTAAATAAATTCCCCAATGGCCACAGCAAATGGAGAGGTGAGACACAGCTTGGTGTATGTTGGTGAATGTGCTCTGTCTATTGGGATAATGTTGTCTGGAGACTTTAGTTCTCCTTTAATACCTATGCTTCAGCTGTCATGCAACCCCTGTGCCCCTGAACACTCCCCTCACCCCATTAAGGTTACGTGCTTCTCCATTTCCCCGGTCCTGTCCTCCGTGTACCACAAAACACAATTCCCCATGCACATGGGGTCTATGGTTGTGCATATATTTAAGGTGGCCATACTTTCTGATTATATTTGGCTTTATCAGATTATGGGTATGAGGATATTTTTTACTGTTTACAAGATCAACTTTTAGTTAAGATCAACTACAGGGGTGGATACACACACATATTAACAAAGGATTAACACTATTTTTTATTTTATTAATAATCAATTGGCTTTGGAGCTGGCTGAATATTATATAAACATCCATTCCACAATTAGGGTCACCATTCTGTTAATCTTTTTTGGGTACTTTGCTAGTCAGTTAACTTAACACATAATCATTGAATCTCAGTACATTACTGAGTATATCAGTGATATATGTTGGGTGATATAAGCCAAATATTTAAAGAATACTTCCGTAATCAAATAGAATAGATCTTTGGCCACAGGATATGGGTATCTTGTGGCTTTTGGGTGAGGCTCTCCTGCAGCACACAAAAAAATGTACTGCGATGCACAGATTGTTTGTTTAAAGTTTGGAGTTATACGATATTCTAACTGAAAATGCGTTGCTTGTTTAAGCAGTAGAATGGATTGAAGGTATCGCTTAGTATATAAAAACATTTAATGGTTCAAACTTTAAACTGGATTCAAATTCCTGTTTTAGTTCAGTTAGGGGGCGCTGTATGGAGAGCCACAACCGCTTAATATACAATGTAATGAGGCACAATTGCTTCTGTAAATTGCAGAGCGGGGGTAACAGAGTGATACCTGCTCTCTATACAAGGCCCCCTAATTTTCTGACTGCATCTGACTCTTCAAATACTCAGATATATTCCTTCAGATAATTCAGCTTATCTCTCCACAATTTGTTCACACAGTCGCTTTTTTACTAATAGACCAGTTATAAAATATTGTACTACATGCCTGTCAGCACAGCTAATGCAAGGAATGATATATTCTGCTGCAGATGTGACTGTCATGTATACGTTATGTGCCTTTTATGGTAGAACCTTATAGGGGGTTCTGAATGGGATAGTAGCACCTGCTGAAGGATGAGAAATTGTAAAGCAATATGTAACTGTGCACAACCTATATGTTCAGACATAAATGTATCACTTCAAGTGAAGCACGTGCTGCCTATTAGGAAACATTGAATTGATACCATTAAAGAGCAAAAGACCCTTAGGTGCACTGTGAACAATCTTTATTTGAACAACGTGGCAAAAATTTTTTTTTACAAAGTTAAAAACAATTAAAAATATACAAAACTAGCAGCTATCCCCATTGGATCCCACAGTAGCACAATATCTAATGAGGTATAGTCAGTACTCTGAGTTTGGGGCGCTAACAGCTTACCCACCGTTCCCCCCCCCCCCCCTTGAAGTCTTTGCTCCCTCGGGCCTACCCACGCCACACTCAGGGCCACTTCTACCATGAGGCAGAGTGAGACATTTGTCTCAGGCAGCACCCCTGCTCTGAAGAAGAAAGGCGGCAGACAGGCAGTGGTGGAAAAAAAAAATTTTTCCTTGACTGGTCAAGAAAAAAAATAATTTTCCCTAGTAACAGATATGATGTTGTTAAAATAATTTTATATTGTTAGGTTAGCTTTAGTTCGTTAGGCTAGGTTAGACTAATTGGGTTAGTTAGGGCCCTGCTGAAAGAGTCTACCTTGGCATGGCGGGGGGCTTACAAATCTTTTGGCTAAAAAATTTTATACTACAGAAAGTATGGCATTTCTAATGCATAATAAAGGGCGACATTCAAAAGTTTGGCTCAGGCAGCAAAAGCCCTAGAAGTGCCCCTGGCCACACTACACAGTTATACTGGTCACCCCAATGCTGTATATATAGATAAGTATACCTCTGTTAACTTCAGCTTTTTCATGTGGGCTTACTTGTTATTGAATATAATTTGGGGGATTGTTATAGAGGTGACATGTTTGATTACTAACTATACGTCATTAGATACTGTGTTACTGTGGGGTCCGATGGGGGTAGCTGCTAGTTTTGTATATTTTTAATTGTTTTTAAATTTGTAGATCTGTACTTACATTTTTGCCACATTTTTCAAATAAAGGTTGTTACGTTTTTCACAGGGCGCCTAAGGGTCTTTTGCTCTTTAATTGAATCTGAAGGATGAGAAATTGTAACATTCCAAGCCCTGATTAGGATGGCGAGTGACCAAAAGTGTTCTTGTTATTTTAAGTAATGGCCACATAATTTCTTTAAAATGAAACATGATGCATCCTGTATTTCTTTGCAGTCCATGGGCACATGCAACTCCATTTATATCTCTTCATGTTCATGCAAAGGGCTCACTACTTTCTTTATCAGAATGCCCTCCATGTTTTCTTGCCTCTCGTGTGTACTGCTTGTCAGCCTTAGACAAGATTATGAAATGGAATGTGTTGGGAATCCAGGGAGCTTTGTTAAGCCAAATCATTGATCCTATATACATAATCAGCATAGTTACAGGTAAAATTGCTATAATCACGTTATTTTACTGTTACTGTTTACTGTATATGAAAAAATGTTAAATAATGTAAAATCTCCCCCTAAAGAATATTGTTTACCAGACAAAAAGTCAGAAACCCACCCAGGTTTCACTGTTATTCCAGGGGCTCTGCACTGGGATAAGCTTTTTAATAATTTCCTGGATTGTATTGTATGATGTAGTGTAACTTGGGTTTGAATTTTACTTTAAAAGGAAAGAATATTTACAGAGCTAATCACACAAAAGCATATCATTTGTACCAGATTAAATTCCCATCCAATATTTAGATCAGCCAATTTATTGTTTTCCCCTAAAATCAAGCATAGCAGAGAATGGATGTGGCATAAATATTGCATGAAAGACAAATATGTAGTAGTATGTATGAATGATTGAAGTTGGGGGAAAATGAGACTTAAAGGATATGTCTATTAATCGTGTCTCCTGCAAGTTTTAGGACGGGAGGAAAGTTAAGCTTATTTACCTCCATTAGTTCAGCAATTGTTAAAAAATGTTTGTACATACCCTTTAAGTAAAATAGATCAAAATACAATTTTTGTGGCAGAATATTATGCAAAAGTGTAGTCTTTCTGTCTGGTGCCCAGCCAATGACCAAATGGGGAATTGTTTGCAAAATGTGCTAGAAATCTTCTTGTGTGTACAGAGCATCTATACTGAAAAAAATATTTTTAATCAACCATTACTGGAAGTTATGATTCTTCCCAGCCACCACTGTAGCAATTTTTTTTTTGATCTATTTCTTTAAATATCTCGCATTTCAGCTGTCAATCAAGTGCATTATTATCATAAACCCTTCTGCTGTAAGCAGATTTGCTGTAGCTGGAATGGTTTGTGTATTGGAAATTCCCTCTTTCAGTGTTGCCTCATAGTGATTACATAGTAACATAGTTATTAAGGTTGAATAAAGACATACGTCCATCAAGTCCAACCTATTCACCCTCTTTTTTTAAATTTTTTTTTATTAACCCTACCTAACAGTTGATCCAGAGGAAGGCAAAAAAAACCCAGCTAAAAACGGGGGGGGGGAATTCCTTCCTGACTCCAAACGGCAATCGGAAAGTATCCCTGGATCAACCAGATCTATATTCATTAATACCAGTAATTCTCAATATTTTTTAGTTTTAGAAACTTATCCAGGCCTTTTTTAAAGCTATTCAATGAACTGGCCATTACCACATCTGCTGGAAGACAGTTCCACAGTTTCACTGTTCTCACTGTAAAGAAACCTTTCCTAACCTGAAGATGAAACTTCTTTTCTTCCAACCTTGTTAGCATGCTTGACATCATAAAATAGTCTGGTCAGGTAGAAGGAAGAGTGGTTAAAAGAGGGAGGGGGGGGATACTGAGCCAAAGCAAAACAAGTACATGATTGAATGCATGCAGCAACCCACACCTCAGAGTAAGTGCTACTTACACATAGTTATTTATTGATTAAAGGGTATGTCCACCCAGCAAGAAAAATTATAGTTATAAGCTCCTTGGTCCACCACTGCGGCTCTCTGGCACTTCCTGGTAATTCAGTCAGTCTCGGCCGTGACCTTGACGTCATGGCCAATTACTGACTGCCATTCCTTGACGAGCCTCTGCTGCGGCTGCTCGGGATACAAAAAGAACAGAGCAGCTGCAGTGGAGAGGGAGGGGAGAGACAGGAAGCGGCGGTGGATTGCAAACTTGTAAGTGGGATTTCTCTAGCTGGGAGCAGAATTATTACATTTTAACAAAATGGAATCTAGATTTTGTGGGGTCTTGCCTGATATATTAATTTTTTTTCTAAGTGATGGACATTCCCTTTATGATGATCAAAAGTCATTTTTTAGGTACAGTTGCCCTATTAAGTTTAGATTTGGTGGGGTCAGCAGACAAATAGCAAGCCTCCTTCAACATCAACACCAGAGACAAAAAAGCTGCAACAGTGGGGCAACAGTATTTGAAATCTCATTTTCTCTTTCAGCCTCAGGGGGGACCCAGGCACATCGGGTTAAGTTCCTACCCTAAGGAGCAGACACTTTAAATTCTTAAGAAGTGAGGCTCCCCCTGTTTAAGTGTCCACTCAAGAGCAGGATCACTAGCATACCCCTGTGCGCACGGAAACGAACGTTCGCAGAAACGATTGGTTCCTCCGAAACGATTGCTGTTTTGACAGCAAGGCATCAGGAGGCTCTCCCCTCTCTGCAAAAAAGGGTAGCATGCCACCATGCCCCTGTTAACGCACGCCGCTTGACCGACTGGCAAAGGGCAAACCTTATATGTCCCTGCTCCACATGGCGGGGCCATCTTGAATGCAGCTAAAGCAGAGGATTCATTGCACCAGCCTACAAAGATTTGATCGCTGAAGTCTCCTCCAGATAAGTAAAAGCTAGAGATGTGCGAAACTGCTAAAATCCGTTCCGCCTGCAGTTTCGCAGATTTTTGGAAAAATGAGAAAATCCGGAAATTCACAGATCTCGGAAATCACGTTTGGATCGAGAAATATCGAAAATTCTCGAATTTTCGAAAATATAAAAAAATTTTCATAAAAGGAATTTTCATAAAAATTTTTTAAAATACAATACTGCAGGTCACAAAACATTATATATGCTCTGATCTGTCCATGTAACAGACTGTATATTGGTAAGGCTCGCCAACAATTGAAACAGTGGTTGGCCAATCATTTATCCAATATCAGACTTGCACTGCGTACCAATACAGCAGACACCACACTCATAAGTGGGGCACAACATTTCTTAGATTACCATCAGGGGAAGACTGAAGGACTTCAGTGCATGGGACTGTCAAAAATTTGCATGAGTATAAGAGGGGGGGGACCTAGACAATGCCCTATTGTGTGCATAAACCTGTCTAATTTTTACCCTAAAAACCCTGAACCCGAATGGATTGAACGAAGACATGGATTTTATTTGATTCATTGATTGACTTATCTTTGATATGTGTCTGATATTTTACAGATTGAAGCCACTTGGACTATAGATTTGCTCTCTTTCATATGCCATGTCCTTTCATTCAAGAAGATCCTAATCAGATGATTTAGATTTTTTCGATATACACCGTTTGGATTTTCTACCTGGGTTTGCTTCTTTGTATCTGTTCTGCATAGGACAAGTGTGTTCTCTACAATATGGTACGACTTGGGAGCCCACTGGATACTGTTCCGCGATCTAATAATGGCTATTGGTGAGCTGGGATTTATATGACTTCGTTATTATTATGGATTATCTGTGACAACTCCGACTCTCCCCCAGCGAGATGGAATATATCTGTGAACTGGTTACTTACCTTTATTGATGCCGTTTCCCTCTTCTTACCGTACATGTTGCTTTTTGTGTCTGTAAATACATATATATATATATATATTTGAAGGGCTTTAATATTTGTAAACTGTGAATTGATACTAAAAGATGTCAGCACTTTGTTTTGCTTTAACAAGACTTAGGAGTCTGTAACATTACGTGGAGTATCGAGCCATGTACTATGCTGATAGGACGCTATAGTCACATGACCTGTTTACGTCATAATCAGCTGATTGGTCACTAGGTTTAAAAATGCGGCGGTGAGACGCCGTAATCAGCGCCATTGACAAAGCCCTTTCTGGAGCGAAACACGTTTGGGGTGCTCTCCCCCCCAACTACCTCCCCAGATCTTTACCTGCTTAATCGGCTTTGGCCTCTGCACTACGGCCCTGATACTCTGCAATTTTGAGTGTCCGTGCAAGGACTGGACTGACTATAGTACTGACAAGCTCATAAGTATTGAAGGGTTTAGAGTGGGGACATTGATACTAATGTGTGGGTGGGGAATAATTATCATGTTTAGCTGATATGGTTCACTTATTGACCAAGATATTTGCACACTGATTTGCTTAATTGTTTGCTTGCTACTTTTTGTTACTGTTTGTGTTACTAATAAAGTGTAAGTTTTAGACTAGCCATTTTTCCTCTGCCTTTTTTCTCTTATTGCCTTGGTTATGTTACTTAGAGGTTGGCTATTTATACTCATTTGAGGGATCTCTTTTTGTGAATTACTCTTGGCAGAGCTTTGCAGTGGATCCAGAGCTTCGCCTCAGTCTCTTGCGAGATATGATTAGCCATCCTACGCTGTTACCATCTTGCTGGTGCTGTTCCTCCCAGGCGGGTTGCAGCCCATTCTACAAGGTGACATCTTGGTGGTCCATTACAATGTTCATAAAATTTTATAGACTTCATGTATTTCTGTGTTGCAGGCTGCGGATGGATAGTGTTTTCCTACCCTATTACAGCTGGGACTTTGGGGTGTCCCCGATGTGCCTGGGTCCCCCTGAGGCTGAAAGAGAGAAGAGACTTTTATACTTGCGTAAAATGCTTTTCTCTGAAGCAAAAGGGGGACCCAGACCCTACACGCTGGTTCTTTCTGTAGGTTGGCTTGTTGCCACAAGTTTGGATGTTTGGTGTTTCCTTTTTATATAGTGGCTAATGTACCCCCTACTGTAAATTATAAGGATATTATAAGTCACCGAGGAGTTTCGTGACAATATAAAAGCACGAGGCCGCAGGCCGAGTGCCTTTTATATAGGACACGGAACTCCGAGGTGTCTTCTAATACCCTTTTAATTTACAGTAGGGGGTGCATTATCCATTATAATTTACCCCTTTCAATTTTTTTATTGTCAGATATTCCCTGCCTGTAACACCACAACCCTCTTCTTAGATTCACACACCCCTCCCTTTTTCCTACAGATAAACACTAACACATTCCCCCCCCCCCCCCCCCCCCCCAAGCACACCATGCCTTAAAACTCTGCTTTAAAACTATAAACTGAACTTGGTTCCCCCTCCTCATCCCCCATTTACCTTCATGCATAGAAGTCAGACCAGGCAGCAGCAACGCAATGTTCCAGTTCCCTCCCCCGCTGTTAGGAAGAGTTTCAGCCCTGCACTAATTAAATATTCACTTCACTCTCCGCCCCCTCTGCTTCTGCACAGAATATCCTGGGGGAGGATGACTCTGCATCGGGCTGAGAGACGGACTACACAGTGAGTGAACCTGCATAACTACAAGGGGGAACCACTTCCTTGTTATAATCGGCGCGCTACTACGCAGTAGCACGCCGATTATAGCAATATTATTTACAGTTGGGTCCCATAGGGATTAATGGGAGGGGTGGGTTATATATATATTTGTTACTCTTTCGCTCCCTCTTTGGGTTAAACTGGGGGAGGCTTCCGGTGCCTGGGTGCTTATGGCCATGGGGCAGGGCCGGAGCCTCGCTTCCGCTGTCCGTTCCTTGGGGTAGGAACGTAACCTGGGTCCCCCTTTGGCTTCAGAGAAAAGCACTTTACGCAAGTATAAAAATTCTCTTATTATGAATAGTACTACCTATTACTAACAATTTTCATGGAACATTCAGGATAAAAACACTGCATGCTTCATGCTCAGTGTGTTTTCTCCTGTTTTTAACCCCAGTAAATCTATCAGTAAAACGGCTGTTTAAGTTAATATGCAGTACATAAAAGAAGTGACAATCTGCATGACAGCAGCAATTCAAGCAGTATATTTATTTCACCTTATCATAAGAAACCTTTGTGGACCGATCCCACCCAGGGGAGTTTTGTTTGGGGTCTGATAGAAAAATGATTACGCAGGGTGCAAGTTGCAATGTGCCGTATTTATAAAGCGATACAGTGGGTTAGTTAATGTACGATTGCAGTCGTAAATGTGCGATCGTACATTTACAACCGAACATTCGTTAATTACCGAACGTTTGATTGTAGAATACAGTGTGGTAGTAAACTACCACAATGATATTCTATGGGGGATCGTAAATCTACGATTTCGTTATCGTAGATTTATGATTGGTACCGTTAACTACCATTCAGAGATTAACGATCGTTAAACCGATCGGAATTAGTCATAAGCGTGGATCCATGCTTATGACTAAGGACCCAAGCGGTCCGAAACGCGTAAAGCTGATCCTGTGAATTAAAAGTTTTTGACTGAAGATATCGAGACTCCGTAGTGCTATCCATATTGCACTATTTGATTGTTATTAAATGCCCTAGTGCGGTGATCCTCAAACTGCGGCTCTCCAGATGTTTGAAAACTACAACTCCCAGCATTCCTCAACTACAGAGGGAAGCATAGGAATGCTGGGAGTTGTAGTTTTCAAACATCTGGAGAGCCGCAGTTTGCCCATCAGTGCGCCTAGTGCATAAGTTAAAATGTCTCAAATGCAGAATCTCTAGTCAGCTTGCTTATGTAAACTTTTCATTATGTATACAAAACTATAGGACCTCAGGAGAAGCAGTCTCTTCACCATGCTCTTTCAGAGAAGAGAAAACTTTCTCTGGACCTGAGCCTGTTTCCTTCGTATTATATGCACACTCCCTACATCTTATGTGGCTCAAGCATTTTTACCAACAAAACACCTGTGAAGCACAGCAACCACAGCTTAAATTGGTGCAGAGGAGATAGTCATGTGGAAATTGTGGATGGAGCAAAAGGAAAAACAGTTGATTGGCAAGTATAAAGAGAAGAAAAGAAAGGAATATATATTTTTTTTATAATATTCTATTTGCCTTGAGAGATAATATTTTAAATAATTGTATAGAAAAGGTTTGTAATTCACTTTTGTTTAGGGAAGGAAACAGCTTTAAGCTGGGTACACACCATCCAATATTTTGGGCCAACCGACATTTAAGTGTATCTGCCAAAAATATTTTTTTCCAGGCAACCAACCAGTCAGACAAATGGGCGAATGGACAGGTCGGAAAACCACAACTGATGTATGTATGCATGTATAGTTTATTTATAAAGCGCCACCTGGTGGAAGCAGCACTGTACAGTAACAAAATACAATAAAGTCATACAAGGGGAACAAACACATAGTTCAATACACAAATATATCAATTATATAAATAGAAGTGCTAGAGCTTTGAAACAAGAGGTAAGGAGGTCCCTGCCCCATAGAGCTTACAATCTAGTTAGGTGGGTAACATACAGATACAATGGAGTTGGTATAAGTGCTGAAGTGAGACGAATGCAGTGCAAATAAAACAATCATATACTGTGCTGGTTACCAGATAGGTAGGATGTAAGGCTAGATTTAAACCTGCTAATTGAGGTTTCTTGACGTAGAGAGAGGGGAATAGAATTCCAGAGGATGGGAGCCACGAGAGAGAGAGAGGAAGGCGAGAGGAAGCAGTACAAATGGGGGTCTATACAGGAGCTGGTTCTGCGATGAACAGAGGGTACGGACAGGAACATATGGGGAGGCTAGAGAGAAAATATAAGGAGGAGCAGCAGAGTGAAGGGATTTAAATGTTAGGAGAAGGATTTTGTATGCAATGCACTGTTTACCAGGGAGCCAGGTTGTTGTCCGCTACAGAGGAGATTTAGGATCCGGTTTAATAGAGAACAAAACAATACCTGTGGCAGAGTTAAGTATAGACTGAAGGGTAGATAGGTGGGAAGCAGGAAGACCTTTGCAATAGTCCAGGCGTGATAGGATGAGAGCATTCGTTAGTATAGCAGTAGTCGGGAGAGGAAGGAACCTACAAATTTTGGCTATATTGTAAAGGAAAAAGCAGCAGGTTTTCGCAACATAGTTAATTTGGTTAGAAAAGGAGAGAGAGGAGTCAATAATTACCCCTAGGCAGCGTGCAGATTGGATAGGAAAAATGGGGGGTGTTATCAACAGAGATCGAGAAAGATGGGACAGGACCAGGTTTAGGTGGAAAACGATCAGTTCAGTTTTAGAAAGATTTAATTTGAAGCAGCGTTGCTTCAATAGCAAGGAGACAGTGGGAGACACGTGATTGGATGTCAGGAGTTAGCATAAGTGTGGACAAGTAGATTTGTGTATCTTCTGCTTATTAATGATACTTGAATCCAAAAGAGCTAATAATATTTCCCGAAGAAATAGTGTAGAGGGAGAACAATAAGGGTCCAAGAACAGACCCCTGCGGTACCCCCACATTAAGAGGAACCGGAGAAGAGGTATTGCTAGCATAAGATACAGAGTAAGTTCAGTCAGAGAGATAGGATAGAAACCAGGATGCCACTTCATTCAGAATGCCCAAAGAGTGAAGTATCCGCATTAGGAGAGAATGATCGACTGTGTCGAAAGCAGAGGAGAGGTCAAGGAGGATAAGAATAGAAAAGTGACCATTGGCCTTTGCCAACCTGCAGATCTGAACCTGCGCAGGATGGAATCCAGATTGCAAAGGATCCAATAGGTTATGAGCATGGAGGTAGTTAGCAATACAGGAAAGGACTAATCGTTCTAGCAGTTTAGAGGCGATCGGTAAGAGAGAGAATGGGCGGTAGTTAGCTAAACAAGAGGAGTCTAGCAAGGTTTTTTTAGAATGGACTTAACATGGGCATGCTTAAAGATGCAAGGGAAAATTCCAGATGAAAGGAAGGCATTAAATATGTGGGTGAGAATAGGGGTAAGCACAAGATTACAGTGCTTCAGTAATACAGAAGGCATGGGATCAAGAGGACAGGTCCTGAGCAGCCATAATAGAAGCAGGCGAGAGACTTCTGAATGGGTCACAGGAGCAAAAGATCTAAGAATAGCTGAAAGGGGAGAGGGCAACATCATCTGAGAGTCATCCCTAGGACCAGAGGTGCAGCCGGTCCCCTATGGAATACACACTTGGTTACGGCAAACTGTTGATCGTGGTTATTTTTGCTGCGACTGACAGTCCTTTATCCTGGCGGACCAGTCGCAATTTTTGAACAGTTGAAAATGACAGAGCACAGTAGGATTTTAATAAGAACAAAGCTTAAATGAGAGGTTTAGGTTAAACATTTTTATTCCTAATTTAGTGCTCAGAAATGGCATATTGAAATTTGCCTTTTTAAAGAAATAGTTTACTGCCATAGTGAACTATTAATTTAATGCATTGATGGAAGACCGGGAGGATAATGCATTAAATGAGCTATGCATTACCTCCCGTTGTTCAATCAATGCAAGTGGAGCCAGGAAAGAAAGAGCAAACTTACCTGTAACGCGATCCTCCGCAGCAGTACTGAAATTCCCGACCACTTCTGGGTTTTGTTTAACTATAGTGTGCATTATCATGCATGCGCACTATAGCTGTACAGAACATGGAAGTGGTTGGGAATTCCAGTGCAGCTGTGGAGGATCGCGTAACAGGTAAGTTTGCTCGTTCCTGGCTCCACTTGCTTTGATTGAAGAATGGGAGGTAAAGCATAGCATCTTATCCTCCCGGTCTTCAATCAATGCATTAAAGGAATAGTTCACTATGGTAGTAAACTATTCCTTTAAAAAAATATACATTCTGTTGCCTGTTAATAAGAATCTTTGTGGGGGTTTATTATAGACAGACTATACATTCATCACTTTATTTAGAAGCAGTTAAAATGGTAGATATATTTTGATGGCTACTGCAACATTAATAGAGCTGTAGGATCTCTCGGGAAGAACCGTTCTGACAGGATTTTATTTTTAAATCCCTGCCATTTTTGGGGATGTGCACTGTGCACCAACAGGAACACATTTGCTAGTATAAGTTATAGAAATACATGTTTTTTCTGCACTTATATTTGTATACAAATAGGTATTTATTGGGAGATATTTATTTGATATGTTACTTGATTTGAACGATTTATCTTAAACCGATATTGAGTATAATACCCTTTTATTAAACAATACTATAACTATCAATATATAACATTTGTTATTTCTGTTTGTAGTTCTGCAGCTCAGTTTCCTATAAGTCGTTTGTGCAAAGCAGCTATGCTAATGTGTTACTGGAGGTTAAAAAATGCAAATGGAAAGTCACCAGGGCCAATTTCCTATTCCCAGTCCAAGGTATATGAATATGCATAATGTTTACTGTTTTCTGGAGTTTTAAGGTGAACTTAATTTTACTATTTAGTAATGTGCACTAATGAAAGTAATGAGTTTTTGGTTTGCTAAACTAAGCAGTTTGTGCTCCTTAACATCCTTGTGGGAGCCCCTGATTGTACCTGGCTTGGCAGTAAAATGTGATGACACTCCCCAAATTCTTCATTAAAAGAACCATTGGCCAATTTCCAATAAACTGACATTGGTTTTACAATTACCTAATGTTCCAGTCTCTGACTTCATAGATCTTACATTTACTGCAATCATCCAAGTAAGTAGTAGTCAAACATACTATGGTTATATGCTTCAGTGCAATATACAAAATTATAGAACAATATTGTTTTAAGGGCATGTTCACCCCACAAATTAAAAATGATATATAGGTAAATCAACTCCCCAAATCCAAAATACGATTGTAAGAAAGGGTACAGATGTAGGTCTCCCCCTTCCCTTTGCCTCTCAAAAGTTTCCACATCTTCTCTAACCTTTTTTTAAGATTACAGTGCTCAGAGGAGGCAGCTAGGGGAATAGCATTCACTGATTGGTTTTGATGTCATCTGTTACATCCATGACAGACAGCTGCTAACTGGAAGAACCAGAAAGCAGAAAGAGAGGTACGGAAGCATTTTAGGCATTAGGAAGCATTTTAAGTTCAAATGTCATCTCTCAGCTTTTAAACAATTGAAGTTTTGGTTTGGGGGGGGTGTACCTTTATACAATGTTTCATTTGACTGGAGGTTAATTTGTTTATTGAGGAATTATCCCTTTAATTCCAAAAATAGGAAAAAATGTAGTACACTAACTACATGTGATCTTAAATATGTTGCAGCACATGGTGCAATAAAACATTTAGCTATTGCAACATATCTAAAATATGTTGCAGCACGGAGTGCAATAAAGCATTTAGCTCCTCTGGTTATAGGCACATAAACATTAAAAAACAATTCCACTATAAGAACTTGGTATTAGAATAGTGCTGTCAAACTTCCTCTAACATTTGAGATAGGAAGTTTGTAAGGGTTGTGAGACATGACATTGCACTTGCCATTTTACAGCATCCAGATCCAGCAGCTCCAAAAAAATACACTTTTTAAGGGGAGTCCTAAATTATTCCTTTATGTGTATTGATTTGCAACTTTTGCTGTACAAAAAAAGTGACTAAATTCACAATCCTTTAGAGAGATGTAATGTCAGTCACAAAATTATTTTTTTTTTTAAATGTCGCTGGAACATTGTGGGTACATTGGCCAGCTTTAGGGAATTCACAGCAGCTAGAGGTTCATATTGCTTTTTTTAATATCTCTATTAAAACATGAGAAAAAGTCACCATAATGTTAGAGGATTGCAGTGCCTTAAACTAACACTATAATCTATATTTAAAGGGCAAGTCTAGCCCCAAAATGAAAACTTACATACAGGTTAAACAACCCCCAAAACCCTAAACGGTAATAGTTTGAAATCTGAAATATATAAGTATAACTTGAAATCCTGCACAATGTCCTGTTTCCCCTGTTTCTTCTTCCTGGTTCTTCCAGTTAGCAACTGTCAGTTATTGATTTGACAATTGACTTTACAGCCAATGACTGAATGTTAATCCCCTGTCTGCCTCTTCTGAGCATGCCCAGTCTCAGTACAGGTTTCTAAATTGCTCAGTTTCCATGAGGCACCCAGAAGCATTGCAGGCATACAGTAATGAATTCATAGGACAAACTATGATATATCCACAAATTTTAAATAGACCATTCTTTCTAAAAGATGTTCTTATGAGGGTGGAGTTGTCCTTTAAGTTTTTTAAATTCCACCATTTTTGTAAACTGGTAAAATGCTACCAGGTGTTATCTTTGCATGCTGTAAACATTTTTTGGTTTGTTGGTGCTATAAATCCTGAAATCGGTTGGAAAGTAGCAATCGATCTACGCCATCTTGCACTGTTGATTTTTTTACTAATTTTTCTGACTGGTCCATTCAGCTTCTCTTTGGTAAATTGCTTATATCCGCAGGCAGTCTATCAAACAGAAGATACACACCTTTTTTTGGAAACAAAAATATTGTATTTCTTGTCCAACATACCTGGCTGCTTTGAGCATTAAGGAAGTTTAGTTAATGGCAGACAAGCAGTTCCTAGTATTTAATACTGACTAGTTATTTTTAATTAATTTAATGTTTAAAGACCAGTATTCACTGAAATCATCTGAAATCATTGTGCATATTTTGATTGTATAGTTAGTAAACGACCATACCTGCTGTGTATTTATTTATTTATACCGTATATTTTTTCTCATTTTTCTAGTCCTCTTCAGATCAGTACCAACAAGTCAAGACCCTATTCCACACACAATTTTGTGCGCCTGGTCAAGGATCATGGCCTCACAAGCTATGTGTAGATAAGTTTGAGATGTTGCCAAAGGGTTTTCCAGATAGAGATGCAGGGTTGTTTTTCCAGTGTGATCTTCACTCATAACTTGCAAAAAGATTACTCTAAGTAGTTTTGACTGTGGCTTCACCAGTTAAATGTTTACTATGTTCTTATGTTTTCTATATATTTCAGAATGACTAAAGAGTTGATATTGGCAGTTGTGTTTTGATTTCAAATAACAAAAAGGGTTTTATTGCCTTAAAGGGCATGTCCATCCCCAGAATAGCATTTCTTACTCCGATTCCCCTCCCCCCAACCCTAAAATCAATACATATGCTCACCTACCTGTGGTCCCTGAAGCCCAGAAAACTTACATTTCCCTGCCTTGATTTTCTAGCTCTGAGGGGGTTTTCAGAGGATATGAGCAGGAACGGGGAGTCGGGCGCATCTTCACCCTTTAGAGCTTGAGAATCAGGGCAGGGAAATGTAAGTTTTCTGGGCTTCAGGGATATAAATATAACGATCTCTGGATTTGGGGGGTGGGGAAGGAAAATGTATTTCTGGGGATGGACATGCCCTTTAATTACTATGTTATAGAGTTTCTTTAAAGTTCTGCAATTTTTGAATAAACACATTATTATTTACAAGTATTTTACAGAGACCTTTTTCATTTATCATGTTATATGGTAGATGCTCTATTTATAAACGAAATACAGGAGAACTTTAGTGCATATAAAGTTTTTCAAAAACCATTAAAATGAAAAGTACCTGGGGCAAGGAGGTAGGATTGGTACCAGGGGCGGACTGGGCCGGTGGGTAGAGGGGCAAATGCTCCCCGGGCCGGTCTGTGCAGTAAAAACCAGGCCGGGCAGTGTCCAGTTTAAATAATGTTTTTTTTTGTTTGTTTTTTTTTAAATTAAATTTAAAAAAACTTTACCAACACCTTGCACTGCCGGTCCAGACCTCAGGGGTGCGCTTACTTTTTCTCCTGTGCTCCCATTCAGATGTGCACAGTGAGCAGGGAATGTTTGCTGGATGTCTGGAATGCTCCACCCCTACATTTAACAACTTGGAACTAGCTGTCACCAGGTTTGCTGCTGGAGTGCTGCTGCCACTAGGCTAGGTAGGCCCAGCTTCCTTGGATTAGTAAGTGACATTTTATTTATAAGTCTGTGGGCTGGGCATTTTATATACAAGTCTGTGTGCTGGGCATGGGCTGGGCATTTTATATACAAGTCCTATGTGCTGGGCATTAGCTGTACATTTTATATACAAGTCTGTGTGCTGGGCATTAGCTGGGCATTTTATATACAAGTCTGTGTGCTGGGCATGGGCTGGAAATTTTATATACAAGTCTGTGTGCTGGGCATGGGCTGGGCATTTTATATACAAGTCCTGTGTGATGGGCATGGGCTGGGCATTTTATATACAAGTCTGTGTGCTGGGCATTTTATATACAAGTCCTGTGTGCTGGGCAAAGGGCTGGGCATTTTATATACAAGTCTGTGTGCTGGGTATTAGCTGGGCATTTATATACAAGTCCTGTGTGCTGGGCAATGGGCTGGGCATTTTATATACAAGTCCTGTGTGATGGGCGGGGGCATTTTATATACAGGTCTGTGTGCTGGGCATTTTATATACAAGTCCTGTGTGCTGGACAATGGGCTGGGCATTTTATATACAAGTCCTGTGTGCTAGGCAATGGGCTGGGCATTTTATATACAAGTCATGTGTGCTAGGCATGGTCTGGGCATTTTATATACAAGTCCTGTGTGCTGGGCATGGACTGGGGCATTTTATATACAAGTCCTATGTGCTGGGCATGGA
Source organism: Hymenochirus boettgeri (assembly GCA_019447015.1). Classification (NCBI taxonomy): domain Eukaryota; kingdom Metazoa; phylum Chordata; class Amphibia; order Anura; family Pipidae; genus Hymenochirus; species Hymenochirus boettgeri. The sequence goes on along the minus strand of CM033476.1, from coordinate 227,372,682 downwards.
CTGGGGCATTTTATATACAAGTCTGTGTGCTGGGTATTAGCTGGTCATTTTATATACAATTCTGTGTGGCTGGGCAATGGGCTGGGCATTTTATATACAAGTCCTGTGTGATGGGCATGGGCGGGGGCATTTTATATACAAGTCTGTGTGCTGGGCATTTTATATACAAGTCCTGTGTGCTGGGCAATGGGCTGGGCATTTTATATACAAGTCCTGTGTGCTGGGCAATGGGCTGGGCATTTTATATACAAGTCATGTGTGCTAGGCATTTTATATACAAGTCATGTGTGCTAGGCATGGTCTGGGCATTTTATATACAAGTCCTGTGTGCTGGGCATGGACTGGGGCATTTTATATACAAGTCCTGTGTGCTGGGCATGGACTGGGGCATTTTATATACAAGTCTGTGTGCTGGGCATTAGCTGGGCATTTTAAATACAAGTCTGTGTGCTGGGCATGGGCTGTGCATTTTATATACAAGGCTGCTGCTGGGCATGGGCTGGGGCATTTTATATACAGGTCTGCGTGCTGGGCACAACAAACAGACAGCAAATGGAACACAAATGTCACTTCCTGTTACAGAAACAGGAAGTAGTTTGAATCATGATTTTAAAAGCCAGAGACACACTTCAAATTTTATCCCTGATGAAGCTGTAAGGATTAAAACAGCGAAACGCATAGGAACTACCTCACAAGCCACGACTTAAAGGGGCCACACCATAGCAGAGAGGTGCAACTTCAAAAACTGCTAATGGACGTTTTCTGCAAGGTTTTTTAGTGCTTTTTATTGTTTTTAATTGCTATAATAAAGTTTGTTGGCAACCTTATTCCGGTGTGCAGAGGTTTTTGGGAACTATACAGACCAAGCAAGCATCAGAACAGCACAGAGTGAAGCCTGCTTTACCCCTAGTGGTGGATAGACACAAGTGAGTGGTTGAATTTTAATATATGGAAGTGTCATTTTAAACTGTTGTTTTTACAGAGATCTTGATCTTAACCTATTTATTTTTTATTTTTTACTTCTTGTTTTAACCCTTCCCCTACCCATACCCCCAAGCGCAAGCAAGATACTTTTAAAGAGTATATATATATATATAAGTTTGTTCTGGACATGGGCTGGGGGCATTTTATATAAACAAGTCTGCTGCTGACATGGTTTGGGGGCATTTTATATACTGTATACAAGTCTGCTGCTGGCATGGGTTGGGGGCGTTTTATATATACAAGTCTGCTGCTGGCATGGTTTGGGGGCATTTTATATACACAAAACTGGCAGCCGTGGCTGTGATTGGCTGTGGGCAATTGAGAATGCCATGGGAGCGAAGGGCTCTAAGTATAGTTTGGATTCTTTTTTTAGAAATCTAATATAGCGGTCGGGGGTTGGAAGGCAAGACCTACATTTAAATAAAACATTTTACAGTAGGTGAAGCCAGGGAGGGAGTGGGAAAGGGCTTGACTGCGCTTGCCACTGCCCTCTCAGAGGACAGGGAGGAGGCAGAAACCTTTCATACAGGAAGACAAGTCCTACTATTCAGTTTCCTGGACTTTGGACAAGCACTGCAGGAGAACCATAAGGAGCAGAGATGTAAGGTAAGGATTTTTTTAAACTAAACAGTGAGGCGAGTGGTGGGTTAAGTTTTAGTTATGGGGTGGACGTGTCCTGGGGCGTAGCTACCAGGGGTGCAGGGGATGCAACCCCACCAGGGCCCTTGGCATAGAAGGGGGCACCTTCCTAACAGTGTGCCAACTGTTTTACTAGTGGTCCGTGTACAAAGCATTTTTACCATTGTCTGAGATCCAAGCATTTAACCAGTGCCTGGCTGTGTGTAATGCCAGTTTCCCAACCATTTTATCAATGTCTGCATGCCAAGCATTTAACCAGTCTTTGTGCCAATTATTTTACCAGTGGTTATATACAAAGCATTTTACCACCCTCTCTGTGTGCCAAGCATTTTACTAGTTGGTTAGTTATTTTAGAAGGTTTGAGGATCTAAGTTTAGAAATACTGTTTGAATCTGATTGAATAGTTTTGGTAGGTGTATGGGGAAAGTATGTTTGTCTGTTTTAAAATGGGTGACTTTAACAAAAATGTAATGTTATGGAAATTATTTTTGGGTTTGTGGTGCCGATTTGTGTTTGCAGCGGCCAAATTTTGCCCAAATTTTGTATCAGGGCCCATAAATCTGTAGCTTCTCCACTAAACATGTCCTTTAACCTTGCTCAATCCTAAATTATTGCAGAAAGTTGTTATACTGTAAATGGTTCCACCCAATAGTAGTCTTTAGCCAATCCTTTTTAGGACAGATTAGGCCAAGGAACATATGACTGAGGTCAGAAATTGTGTCCAGACACTGCATATTTCATCTATTTCTTTGGGTGCTTACATATACGTTAATGCTATTTCTTCCCCATCTAGCCATAAGTGTGAACCACAGGAGTTAAGCCAATCCCACTTCAGAGGCAGGACAAAAAATGTTCAGTATAAATGTTCCTCTCTTACTTCTCTCTTAAGTAGCTTTTTTTAACAGCTATAACATTTGCACGGAGAGTAGGAGAAATAGCAGCATTCAGAGTAGATGAACCTTTTTGTTCTGGTTAAATGTTTGTCTTATAATAGATTTAGCAGTTGACTCAAGCACAGGGATAAGATAAAGAAAAAAATATAATAAAAGGTCTGTTACAAAATCCAATTCTGGTAATATCCATTTAAGGTGCAAAAACAACAAACATTACGGGTGACTGGACTGTGATCTTACACAATTTATTTTAGGTTTTAGGCAGTAGTCATCTATTTTATCAGTTTTAATAATTATGCATCCTGTATCACTCCAGAAATGCCATTTTAATTCCATGTATCTCTCAACCTTTATACAAAAAACGGTCATATTTCTGCCTTAGTATTGCCTTTTACCCAACAAGTAAATATAAACAGATTAGTTCCCATTCATAACCACTAGGGACAATATACTGTTTGCAAAACAAACTTTTGTTTTATAGAACTCACTACAGTGTTATCTGAACCCCCCATCCACCACCTGTAAATACCAAAGTAAAACAATCACTATAGATATTCGCTGACCATAATGTAAATTTAAAAACACCAGTAGCCAATGGTGCCATACTGTATGGTCACAAAAACAAAAAACACAGCAGTGATAGGGATGTAAAAGTGAAGCACACTGCTCTTAAAGGCACACTATACTGAAAAAAATGACTTTGCCTCATCTTAATTTATAATTAAATACATGTAAGTAGCACTTACTTGGATTTGCATGTGTTGCTGCATGCCTTCAATCCAGCACACATTTTGTTTGGGAGCAGTATCCCCCCCTCCCTCTTTTAACCACTCCCACTTCTATCCGACCTGACTTTTTCCCCCACAAACCAACTGTCAAGCTTGCATACAGCATTCCAACTGTTAAAACTCTTAATCATAGGCTCTCCTATGATTAGGAGAGCCTATGATTAAGAGCGTGTTTGGCATATTGAGCTGACCGAGGAGTGCGGACCGAGAACCTTTTTGTTGCTGTATACGGTACGTTTGGACCAGGCAAAGGGTCCGGGGCACCCTGTCCACCACATGTGACGGGTGAGTCCCGGTTTGGGGATTTAAGTGTTATTTCTTCCGTATGTAACATATGAAGTAGCGAGTTAAGAACATACTAATTGGAAGGGGAAATCACATCTGATAAGTAGACTGATAAAACAGTGTTAGATCTGAGGTATATACACCCAAATCTCCCCTATCCTGGAAGTGAGTTCATAAACAACACTAACCTATAAATTAAACGCTAAGTGAACATATGTTTAGAAAGTGGATTATAGGGGTCACGATTATTTAAAATCCTTGACAAGAATCTGTGCACTGTGGACTTTCAGTGGATATGTAATATATGTTGTTACCTTCGCTATTTGATGCAGACTGTATCGACTGAATTGGCTCTTAATTGCTAAACCCAGCTGTACATAAGTGTGTGATGCTGCAATGTCCATACTTTACGGGTAGGTGAGACACCCATTTTATAGTTTATTTAAATCCTCATTTGCATTTTCTGCATAGTAGTTGAGGTACAGTATTCATATAACTATATATAATAATAAAATGTAGCCCCTGCTATTCCCTATCAGGTCTGCTGCAGACGAGACCAAGTTGAGTGAAGTTCCCTATCAGGTCCGCTGCAGACATGACCAAATTGAAGGAAAGTTGAGTGAAGTTCCCTATCAGGTTCGCTACAGGCAAGACCAAATTTATGTTCCCTATCAGGTCCACTGCAGATGTGACCAAATTAAGTGAAGTTCTGCTGCAAGATGTGACGTCATGTATACGTTATGTGCCTTTATGGTTAGAACCTTAGGGGGGTCTGAATGGTTTGTGTTTTTTTTGGGATAGTACACTGTGAAGGATGAGCAATTGTAAAGCCCAATATGTAACTGTGCACACCTATTGTTCAACATAAAATGTATCACTTCAAAGGGGAAGCACGTGTGCCTATTAGTAAAACATGAATTGATACAATTTAAAGAGAAAAAGACACTTAGGTGCAGTGAACAATCTTTTTATTAACAACGTGGCAAAAAAATTTTTTTTACAAAGTTAAAAAACATTAAAAAGATACAAAACTAGCAGCTATCACCATTGGATCCCACCAGTAGCACAATATCTAATGAGGTATAGTCAGTACTCTGGAGATTTGGGGACGCGCAACAGCCTTACCCCCACCGTTCCCCCCCCCCCTTGAAGTCTTTGACTCCCTGGGCCTACCCACGCCACACTCAGGGCCACTTCTACCACTGAGCAGAGTGGACACATTTGTCTCAGCAGCACCCCTGCTGCTGAGAAGAAAAACAAAAACAAAAAAGAAAGCGGCAGACAGGAGTGTGGAAAAAAAAAATTGTTTCCTGACTGACGTCAAGAAAAAAAAAATTTACCTAGTCACGAATGATGTTGTTTAAAATAATTTTATATTGTTAGGGTAGCTTTAGTTCGTTAGGCTAGGTTAGACAATGGTTAGTTAGGCCCTGCTGAAAAGAGTCACTTGGGCATGGCGGGGGGCTTACAAATATTGTGGCTAATAAAAATTGTTATTACTACAGGAAAGTATGGCATTTCAATGCATAATAAAGGGCGAAATTAAAAGTTTGATAGGCAGCAAAGCCCTAGAAGTGCCCCTGGCACACTACACAGTATACGGTCCACCCAAGCTGTATAATAGATAAGCATACCTCTGTTAACTTCAAGCTTTTCATGTGGGCTAGGTTATTGAATAATAATTTGGGGGTTGTTATAAGGTGGGGGGGGGGGGGGGGGGGGGGGGGGGCGGACTGTGATTGACGAAACCGAACGTAACGTAGATACTGTGTTGATGTGGGGTCGATGGGGGGTAAGCTGCTAGTTTGTATATTTTAATGTTTTTGAAATTTGTAGATCTGTACTTACATTTTGCAACAGATTTTTCAAATAAAGGTGTACGTTTTATCAAGGGCGCTAGGGTCTTTTGCTCTTTAATTGAATCTAAGGATGGAAAGTGAACATTCCAAGCCCTGACGATTGGATGGCGAGTGCCAAAAAGTGTTCTTGTTTTTTAAGTAATGGCCACATAATTTCTTTTAAATGAAACATGATGCATCCTGTATTTCTTTGCAGTCATGGGCACAGCTAACTCCATTTATCTCTTCATGTTAGGCAAAGGCTCAATAATTTTTACGAATGCCTCCCATGTTTCTTGCCTCCGTGTGACTGCTGTCAGCCTTAGACAAGATTATGAAGGAATGGTGTGTGGAATCCAGGGAGCTTGGTAAGCCAAATCATTGATCACTAATACATATCAGCATAGTTCCAGGGTAAATTGCTATAATCACGTTATTTTACTGTTACTGTTTACGGATCGAAAAAACATGTTAAATAAGTTAAATCTCCCCCTAAAAAGAATTATTGTAACAGACAAAAAGTCAGAAACCCACCAGGTTTACATGTTATTCCAGGGGACTCTGCACTGGAATAAGTCTTGTAATAATTTCCTGGATTGGTATTGTATAGATGTAGTGTAACTGGTGTGTTTTGAATTTACTTATAAAGGAGAAAGAAATATTTACAGAGCTTAATGCAACAAAAGCCATACATTTGTACCAGAGTTTAATTCCCCATCAAATAATTGTAGATCACCCAATTTATTGTTTTCCCAAATCAGCATACGAGAATGGATGTGGCCATAAATATTGCATGAAAGAATAATAGGAAAATAGTAGTATGTATGATGAGTTTGAAGTTGGGGGAAAAGTGAGACCATACTAAAGGATATTGTCTAGTATAATCGCTGTCTCCGAAGTTGTAGGACGGGGGAAGTTAAGCTTATTACATCCATAGTTCAGCAAGTTGTTATTAAATAAAAAATTGTTTGTACATACCCTTAAGTACAAATAGATCAATATAACAATTTTTGTCTGGCAGAATATTATGCAAAAGGTAGTCTTTTGTTTGGTTGCCCAGCCAATGACCAAACTGGGGAATATGTTTGCAAAAATGTGCCTAGAAATTCTCTTGTGCGGGATCTATTGAAAAAAAAATATTTTTAATCAACCATATGGACAGTATGATTCTTCCCAGCACCACTGTGACGAATTTTTTTATCTGATTAGTTTCTTTTAAGATCTCGCATTTCCGCTGTCAATAAGTGCATTATTATCATAACCCCTTTGCGTGTTAAAAAAAGCAGATTGCTGTAGCTGGAATGGTTGTGTATTGGAATCCCTCTTTCAGTGTTCGCCCCTCATAGATGATGACATAGCTAACATAGGTATTAAGGTGAATAAGAAACGTCCACAAGCCACCTATTCCACCCTCTGTTTTTTAAATTTTTTTTTATTAACCCACCTAACAGTTGATCAGAGCGAACGGCAAAAAAAAACCCAGCTAAAAAACGGGGGGGGGGGAATTCCTTCCGACTCCAAACGGCAATCCGGAAAGTATCCCTGGATCAACCAGATCTCTATTTCATTAATACCAGTACATCCAATTTTTTTAGTTTTAGAAACTTATCCCGGCCGTTTTTTAAAAGATTCAATGAAACTGGCCATTACCCACATCTGCTGGAAGACAGTTCACGTTCACGTGCTCATGGTAAAGAAACCTTCCAACTGGAGATGATGAAACTTCTTTTCATTCAACCTTGTTGCATGATTGACACATAAACTAGTCTGGTCAGGTACGAAGGAGAGTGGTTAAAACGAGGAGGGGGGGGGGATACTGGCCAAGCACAAACAAGTAAGATTGAATGCATGCAGAACCCACACCTCAGAGTAATGCTTACTTACACATAGTTATTATTGATTAAGGGTTTCCACCCCGCAAGAAAAAATTATAGTTATAAGCTCTTGGTCCACCACTGCGTCCTCGGTCATCCTGCCTGTCTCTTCATACGCGGTAATTCAGTCAGTTCGGCGGGACCTTGACGTTATGGCCAATTACTGACTGCCATCCTTGACGAGCTCTATGCTGCGGTGCCAGGGATACAAAAAAGAAACAGAGCAGTGCAGTGGAAGTAGGGAGGGGAGAGACAGGAAGCGGCGGGTGGATTGACAAACGTTGTAAGTTGGGATTCTCTAGCTGGGAGGAATTATACATTTACCAATGGAATCTAGTTTTGTGTGGTCTTGCCTGATATATAATTAATTTTTTCTAAGTGATGGGACCATCCTTTATGATGATCAAAAGTCCTTTTTTGGTACAGTTTGCCCTATGAAGTTTAGATTTGGTGGGGTCAGCAGACCAAATAGCAAGCTCCTTCAACATCACCACCAAAGAGACAAAAAGATGCAACAGTGGGGCACCCAGTATTGAAATCTCATTTTCTCTTCAGCCCTCAGGGGGACCCAGGCACATCGGGTTAGTTCTACACTATCTAGGCAGAACACTTTAATTTTAATGAAGTGAGGTCTCCCCTTTAAGTGTCCCACCACTCAAGGCAGGCACTAGCAACCCTGTGCGCACGGAACGAACGTTAGCAGAAGAAAAACGATTGGTTCCCCGAAAAGATTGCTGTTTTGACAGCAGGCATCAGGAGGCATCCCCCTCTCTGCAAAAAAGGGTAGCGCCACCATGCCCCCTGTTAAGAAAGCCGCTTGACCGACTGGCAAGGCAAACCTTATATGTCCCTGCTCCCAATGTCGGGGCCATCTTGATGCAGCTAAAGCCGAGGATCATTTGCCAAGCCCAAAGATTTGATCGCTGAAGTCTCTCCAGAAAGTAAAAGCTTAGAGATGTGGAAACTGCTTTAAAATCCGTTCCGCCTGCAGGTTCGCAGATTTTTGGAAAAAAGAGAAATCCGGGAATTCACAAATCTCGGAAATCACGTTGTGGATCGAGAAATATGAAAATTCTCGAATTTTCGAAAATATAAAAAATATTTCATAAAAGGAATTTTCCTAATAAATTGTTTAAAATACAATACTGCAGGTCACAAACATTATATATGCTCTGATCTTGTCCATGTACAACTGTATATTGGTAAGGCTCGCCAACAATTGAAACAGTGGTTGGCAATCATTATCCCAATTCAGAATTGCACTGCGAACCAATACAGCAGGACACCACAGCTATAAGTGGGGCACAACATTCTTAGATTACCATCAGGGGAAGATGAAGGACTTAGTGCATGGGACTGTCAAAAATTTGCTGAGGATAAGAGGGGGGGGACCTAGACATGCCCTATGTGTGCATAAACCTGTCTAATTTTCACCATAAAAAACCCTGAAACCCGAATGGATTGAACGAAGACATGGATTTTTTGATTCATGATTGACTTATCTTTGATATGTGTCTGATATTTTACAGAGAAGCCACTATGGGACTATAGATTTGCTCCTCTTTCTATATTGCCATGTCCTTCATTCAAGAGATCTCATATCAGATGATTTAGATTTTTTCGATATACACCGTTGGATTTTATACCTGGTTTGCTTCTTGGTTTCTGTTCTGCATAGGACAAGTGTTCTCTACAAATGGTACGACTTGGGAGCCCAGGATACTGTTCCGCGATCTATAAGGCTATTGTGAGCTGGGAATTATGACTCGTTATTTATTATGGATATCTGTGACACACTCGACTCTCCCCCAGCGAGATGGAATATATCTGTGAACTGGGTCTTACCTTATTGATGCCGTTTCCCTCTTCTTAACGTACAGTTGCCTTTTGTGTCTGTTAAATACATATATATATATATATTATTGAGGGCTTTAATATTTGTAAACTGTGAATGATACTAAAGATGTCAGCACTTTGTTGTGCTTTAACAAGACTTAGGAGTGTAACATTACGTGGAGTATCGAGCCATGTTATAGCTTGACGGACGCTATAGTCACATGACCTGTTTACGTCATAATCAGCTGATTGTCACTAGGTTAAAAATGCGGCGGTTGGTGAGACGCCGTAATCAGCGCATTGACAAAGCCTTTCTTGGAGGAGAACAGTTTGGGTGTGCTTCCCCCCAACTACCTCCCCAGATCTTACCTGCTTACGGCTTTGCCTCTGCCCACTACGGCCCTGATACTCTGCATTTGAGTGTCGGCGAAGGACTGGACTGACTATATACTGACAAGGCATCAAGTATTGAAGGGTTTAAGTGGGGACATGATACTAAGGTGTGGTGGGGAATATATCATGTTAGCTGTATGGTTCACTTATTGACCAAGATATTTGCACACTGATTTGCTTAATTGTTGCTTGCTACTTTTGTTACTGTTTGTGTTACTATATAAGTGTTTAAGTTTGACTAGCCATTTTTCCTCTGCCTTTTTCTCTTATTGCCTTGGTTATGTTACTTAGAGGTTGGCTATTATACTCATTTGAGGGACTCTTTTTGTGAATTACTCTTGGCAGAGCTTTGCAGTATCCAGAGCTCGCCTCAGTCTCTGCGAGATATGATGAGCCATCCTACGCTGTTACCATCTTGCTGGTGCTGTTCCTCCAGGCGGGGTTGCAGCCCATTCTACAAGGTGACATCTTGGTGGTCCATTCAAGACACATAAAATTTATAGACTTATGTATTTCTGTGTGCAGGCTCGGGATGGATAGTGTTTGTCCTAACCTATTACAGCTGGGCACTTTGGCGGTGGCCCGATGTGCATGCGGTCCCTGAGGCTGAAAGAGAGAAGAGACTTATACTGGGTTAAAATGCTTTCTCTGAAGCAAAAGGGGGACCAGACCCTACACGACCTGGTTCTTCTGTAGGTGGCTTGTTGCCACAGTTTGAGGTTTGGTGTTCCTTTTATAGTGGCAATGTACCCCCTACTGTGAAATTATAAGGATATTATAAGTCACGAGGGTTTCGTGACAAATAAAGACACGCGGGCCGCAGGCCGAGTGCCTTTTTATAGGACACGGAACTCGAGGTGTCTCTAATACCCTTTAATTTACAGTAGGGGTGCATTATCCTTATCAATTTACCCCTTTCATTTTTTTATTGTCAGAATTCCCTGCTGAACACCACAACCTCTCTTCTTAGATTCACACACCCCTCCTTTTTCCTACAGATATAAAACACCAACACATCCCTAACCCCCCCCCCCCCAAGCACACATGCCTTAAAAACTATGCTTTAAAACTATAAACTGAACTGGTTCCCCCTCATCCCCCATTACCTTCATGCATAGAAGTCAGACCAGGCAGCAAGCAACGCAATGGTTCCAGTTCCCTCCCCCGCTGTTAGGAAGAGTTTCAGCCTGCACTAATTAAATTTCACTCACTCCCGCCCCCTCTGTCTGGCACAGAATATCCGGGGGAGGATGACTTGATCGGGCTGAGAGACGGGACTACACAGTGAGTGAACACTGCATAACTACAAGGGGGGAACCACTTCCTGTTATAATCGGCGCGCTACTACGCAGTAGCACGCCGATATATTAGCAATATTATTTACAGTTGGGTCCCATAGGGATTAATGGGAGGGGTGGGTTATATATATATTTGTTACTCTTTCGCTCCCTCTTTGGGTTAAAACTGGGGGGGCTTCCGGTGCCTGGGTGCTATGGCCATGGGGCAGGGCCGGAGCCTCGCTTCCGCTGTCCGTCTTGGGGTGGAACGTAACTGGGTCCCCCTTGGCTTCAGAGAAAGCACTTTACGCAAGTATAAAAATTTCTTTATTATGAATAGTACTACCATTACTAACAATTTCATGGAACTCAGGATAAAAACACGGCATGCTTCATGCTCAGTGTGTTTTCTCCTTGTTTAACCCCAGTAAACTATCAGTAACAACGGCTGTGTTAAGTTAAATGCAGTGACATAAAAGAAGTGACAATCTGCATGACAGCAGCATTCAAGCAGTATATTATTTCACCTTATCATAAGAAACCTTTGTGGACCGATCCCACCAGGGGAGTTTTGTTGGGGTCTGATAGAAAAATGATTACGCAGGGTGCAAGTTGCATGTGCCGTATTTATAAAGCGATACAGTGGGTTAGTTAATGTACGATTGCAGTCGTAAAGTGCGATCGTACATTTACAACCGAACATTGAATTACCGAACGTTTTGATGTAGATACAGTGTGGTAGTAAACTACCACAATGAATTCTATGTGGGGGATCGTAAATCTACGATTTCGTTATCGTAGATTTATTGATTGGTACCGTTAACTACCATTCAGAGATTAACGATCGTTTAAACCGATCGGAATTGTCATAAGCAGTGGATCCATGCTTATGAACTAAGGACCCAAGCGGTCAGAAACGCGTTAAAGCTGATCCGTGAATTAAAAGTTTTTGACTGAAGATATCGAGACTCCGTAGTGCTATCCATATTGCACTATGGATGTGTATAAATGCCCTAGTGCGGGATCCTCAAACTGCGGCTCTCCAGATGTTTGAAAATACAACTCCCAGCATTCCTCAACTACAGAGGGAAGCATAGGAATGCTGGGAGTTGTAGTTTTCAAACATCTGGAGAGCCGCAGCTTTTGCCCATCAGTGCGCCTAGTGCAAAGTAAAATGTCTCAAATGCAGAATCTCTAGTCAGCTTGCTTATGTAAACTTTCATTAGTATAAAAAACTATAGGACCTCAGAGAAAGCAGTCTCTTCACCATGCTCTTTCAGAGAAGAGAAAACTTTCTCTGGCTGGAAGCCTGTTTCTTCGTATTATATGCACACTCCCTACATCTTGTGGCTCAAGCATTTTTTAAACCAACAAAACACCTGTGAAGCACAGCAACCACAGCTTAAATTGGTGCAGAGGAGAAGTCAGTGGAAATGTGGATGGAGCAAAGGAAAAAACAGTTGATTGGGCAAGTATAAAGAAGAAAAGAAGGAGGAATATATATTTTTTTTTAATATTTCATTTGCCTTGAGAGATAATATTTTTAAATAATTGTATAGAGAAAGGTTATTGTATCACTTTGTTTAGGAAGGAAACAGCTTAAGCGGGTACACACATCCAATATTTTGGGCCAACCGACATTTAAGTGTATCTGCCAAAAATTTTTTCCAGGAACCAACCAGTCAGACAAATGGGCGAATGGACAGGTCGGAAAACCACAACTGAGGTAGTATGCATGTATAGTTTATTTATAAAGCGCACCTGGTGGAAGCAGCACTGTACAGTAACAAAATACAATAAGTCATACAAGGGGAACAAACACATAGTTCAATACACAAATATATCAATATATAAATAGAAGTGCAAGAGCTTGAAACAAGAGGTAAGGAGGGTCCCTGCCCCATAGAAGCTTACAATCTAGTTAGGTGGGTAACATACAGATACAATGGAGTTGGTATAAGTGCTGAAGTGAGACGAAGCAGTGCAAAATAAACAATCATATACTGTGCTGGTTACAGATAGGTAGGATGTAAGGCTAGATTTAAACCTGCTAATTGAGGTTCTTGACGTAGAGAGAGGGGAATAGAATTCCAGAGGATGGGAGCAACGAGAGAGAGAGAGGAAGGCGAGAGAGGAAGCAGTACAAAGGGGGGTCTATACAGGAGATGGTTCTGCGAGAACAGAGGGTACGGACAGGAACATATGGGGAGGCTAGAAGAAAATATTAAGGAGGAGCAGCAGAGTGAAGGGATTAAATGTTAGGAGAAGGGATTTTGTATGCAATGCACTGTTTACCAGGGAGCCAGGGTGTTTGTCCGCTCCAGAGAGATTTAGGATCGGTTAATAGAGAACAAAACATACCTGTGGCAGAGTTAAGTATAGACTGAAGGGTAGATAGGGGGAAGCAGGAAGACCTTTGCAAAGTCCAGGCGTGATAGTGATGAGAGCATTCGTTAGTATAGAGTAGTCGGGAGAGGAAGGAACCTACAAATTTTGGCTATATTGTAAAGAAAAAGCAGCAGGTTTTCGCAACATAGTTAATTTGGTTAGAAAAGGAGAGAGAGGAGTTCAAATTACCCCTAGGCAGCGTGCAGATTGGATAGGAAAAATGGGGGGTGTTATCAACAGAGATCGAGAAAGAGGGACAGGACCAGGTTTAGGTGGAAAACGATCAGTTCAGTTTTAGAAAGATTTAATTTGAAGCAGCGTTGCTTCAATAGCAAGGAGAACGTGGGGGGAGACACGTGATTTGGATGTCAGGAGTTAGCATAAGTGTGGACAAGTAGTTGTGTACTTCTGCTTATAATGATACTTGAATCCAAAAGAGCAATAATATTTCCCGAAGAAATAGTGTAGAGGGAGAACCAATAAGGGTCCAAGAACGGACCCACTGCGGTACCCCCACATAAGAGGAACCGGGAGAAGAGTTATTGCTAGCATAAGATACAGAGTATTCAGTAGAGAGATAGGATAGAAACCAGGATGCCACTTCATTCGAATGCCCAAAGAGTGAAGTATCGCCATTAGAGAGAGAATGATCGACGTGTCGAAAGCAGAGGAGAGGTCAAGGAGGATAAGAATAGAAAAGTGACATATGCCTTTGCCAACCTGGCAGATCTGAACCTGCGCAGGATGGAATCCAGATTGCAAAGGATTCCAATAGGTATGAGCATGGAGGGTAGTTAGCAATACAGGAAAGGGACTAATCGTTCTAGCAGTTTAGAGGCATCGGTAAGAGAGAGAATGGGCGGTTAGTTAGCTAAACAAGAGGAGTCTAGCAAGGTTTTTTTAGAATGGACTTAACAGGCATGCTTAAGATGCAAGGGAAAATTCAGATGAAAGGAAGGCATTAAATATGTGGGTGACGAATAGGGTAAGCACAAGATTACAGTGCTCAGTAATACAGAGGCATGGGATCAAGAGGACAGGTCCTGAGCAGCCATAATAGAAGCAGGCGAGAGACTTCTTGAATGGGTCCAGGAGCAAAAGATCTAAGAATAGCTGAAAGGGGAGAGGGCAACATCATCTGAGAGTCATCACCTAGACCAGGGTGCAGCCGCGTCCCCTATGGAATACACACTGGTTACGGCAAATGTTGATCGTGGGTATTTTTTGCTGCGACTGACAGTCCTTTATCCTGGCGGACCAGTCGCAATTTTTGAACAGTTGAAAATGACAGAGCACAGTAGGATTTTAATAAGAACAAAGCTTAAATGAGAGGTTTAGGTTAAACATTTTTATCTAATTTAGTGCTCAGAAATGGCATATTGAAATTTGCCTTTTTAAAGAAATAGTTTACTGCCATAGTGAACTATTAATTTAATGCATTGATGGAAGACCGGAGGATAATGCATTAAATGAGCTATGCATTACCTCCCGTTGTTCAATCAATGCAAGTGGAGCCAGGAAAGAAAGAGCAAACTTACCTGTAAACGCGATCCTCGCAGCAGTACTGAAATTTCCCGACCACTTCTGGGTTTTGTTTAACTATAGTGTGCATTATCATGCATGCGCTATAGCTGTACAGAACATGGAAGTGGTTGGGAATTCAGTGCAGCTGTGGAGGATCGCGTAACAGGTAAGTTTGCTCGTTCCTGGCTCCACTTGCTTTGATTGGAAGAATGGGAGAGGTAAAGCATAGCATTTATCCTCGGTCTTCAATCAATGCATTAAAGGAATAGTTCCATGGTAGTAAACTATCCTTAAAAAAATATACATTCGTTGCCGTTAATAAGAATCTTTGTGGGGTTTATTATAGACAGATACATCATCACTTATTTAGAAGCAGTTAAAATGGTAGAATATTTGATGGCTACTGCAACATTAATAGAGCTGTAGGATCTCTCGGAGAACCGTTCTGACAGGATTTTTTTTTAAATCCCTGCATTTTGGGGATGTGCACTGTGCACCAACAGGAACAACATTGCTAGTATAAGTTATAGAAATACATGTTTTTTTCGCACTTTTTTGTATACAAATAGGTATTATTGGGAGATATTTATTTGATATGTTACTTGATTTGAACGATTATCTTAAACCGATATTGAGTATAATACCCTTATTAAACAATACTATAACTATCAATATATAACATTTGTATTTCTGTTTGTAGTTCTGCAGCTCAGTTTCCTATAAGTCGTTTGTGCAAACGCAGCTATGCTAAGTGTTACTGGAGGTTAAAAAATGCAAATGGAAGGTCCCAGGGCCAATTTCCTATTCCCAGTCCAAGGTATATGAATATGCATAATGTTTACTGTTTTCTGGAGGTTTAAGGTGAACTTAATTTTACTATTTAGTAATGTGCACTAATGAAGTAATGAGTTTTTGGTTTGCTAAACTAAGCAGTTTGTGCTCCTTAACATCCTTGTGGGAGCCCCTGATTGTACGGGCTTGGCAGTAAAATGTGAGACACTCCCCAAATTCTTCATTAAAAGAACCATTGGCCAATTTTCCAAAAACGACATTGGTTTTACAATTACCAAGGTCCAGTCTTGACTCATAGATCTTACATTTACTGCAAATATCCAGTAAGTAGTAGTAACACATCATGGTTATATGCTTCAGGGCAATATACAAAATTATAGACAATATTGTTTTAAGGGCATGTTCACCCCACAAATTAAAAAGATGATATAGGTAAATCAACTCCCAAATCCAAAATACGATTGTAAGAAAGGGTACAGATGTAGGTCTCCCCTTCCTTTGCCTCTCAAAAGTTTCCACATCTTCTCTAACCTTTTTAAGATTACAGTGCTCAGGGAGGCAGCACGGGGAATAGCATTCACTGATTGGTTTTGATGTCATCTGTTACATCCATGACAGACAGCTGCTAACTGGAAGAACCAGAAGCAGAGAAAGAGAGTACGGAAGCATTTTAGGCATTAGGAGCATTTTAAGTTCAAAGGTCATTCTCAGCTTTTAAAACAATTGAAGTTTTGGTTTGGGGGGGTTACCTTATACATGTTTCATTTGACTGGAGGTAATTGTTTGAGGAATTATCCCTTAATTCCAAAAATAGGAAAAAAATGTAGTACACTAACTACATGTGAACTTAAAGATGTTCAGCACATGGTGCAATAAAAACATTTAGCATTGCCAATATCAATATGTTGCAGCAGGAGTGCAATAAAGCATTAGCCTCTGGTTATAGGCACATAAACATTAAAAAACAAATTCCACTATAAGAACGGTATAGAATAGTGCTGTCAAACTTCCTCTAACATTTGAGATAGGAAGTTTGTAAGGGTGTGAGACATGACATTGCCATTGCCATTTAAGATCCAGATCCAGCAGCCAAAAAAATACACTTTTAAGGGGAGTCCAAATTATTCCTTTATGTGTATTGATTTGCAACTTTTGCTGTACAAAAAAAGTGACTAAGTCACATCGTTAGAGAGATGTAATGTCAGTCACAAAATTATTTTTTTTTAAATGTCGCTGGAACATTGTGGTACATTGGCCAGCTTTAGGGAATTCACAGCAGCTAGAGGTCATAGTGCTGTTTTATATCTCTATTAAAACATGAGAAGAAAAGTCACCATAATGTTAGAGGATTGCAGGTGCCTAAAACTAAAACACATAATTATATTTAAAGGGCAAGTCTAGCCCAAAATGAAACTTACATACAGGTAAACAACCCCCAAAACCCTAACGGTAAAGTTTGAAATCTGATGAATAATAAGTAAACTTGAAATCTGCACAATGTCCTGTTTCCCTGTTTCTTCTCCTGGTTCTTCAGTTAGCAACTGTCAGTTATTGATTTGACAATTGACTTTACAGCCAATGACTGAAGTTAATCCCCTGTCTGCCTCTTCTGAGCATGCCCAGTCTCAGTACAGGTTCTAAATTGCTCAGTTTCTTCCATGAGGCAACCCAGAAGCATTGCAGGCATACAGTAATGAATTCATAGGACAAACTATGATATATCCACAAATTAAATAGACCATTCTTTCTAAAAGATGTTTATGAGGTGGAGTTGCTCTTTAAGTTTTTAAATTCCACCATTTTGTTAAACTGGTAAATGCTACCAGGTGTTATCTTTGCATGCCTAAACATTTTTTGGTTTGGTGGTGCTATAAATCCTGAAATCGGTTGGAAAGTAGCAATCGATCTACGCCATCTTGCACATGTTGATTTTTTTACTAATTTTTCTGACTGGTCCATTCAGCTTCTCTTTGGTAATTGCTTATATCCGCAGGCAGTCTTATCAAACAGAAGATACACACCTTTTTTTGGAAACAAAAATATTGTATTGCTTGTCCAACATACTGGTGCTTGAGCATTAAGGAAGTTTAGTTAATGGCAGACAAGCAGTTCTAGTATTATACTGACAGTTATTTTTAATTAATTTAATGTTATAAAGACCAGTATTCAATGAAATCATCTGAATCATTGGGCATATTTTGAATTGTATAGTTAGTAAACGACCATACCTGCTGTATTTATTATTTATACCGATATATTTTTCTCATTTTTCTAGTCCTCCTTCAGATCAGTACCAACAAGTCAAGACCCTATTCCACACACAATTTGTGAGCCTGGTCAAGGATCATGGCCTCACAAGCTAGTGTAGATAAGTTTGAGATGTTGCCAAAGGGTTTCCAGATAGAGATGCAGGGTTGTTTTTCAGTGTGATCTTCACTATAACTTGCAAAAAGATTACTCTAAGTAGTTTTGACTGTGCTTCACCAGTTAAATGTTACTATGTTTTATGTTTTCTATATATTTCAGAATGACTAAAGAGTTGATTATGGCCGTTGTGTTTTGATTTCAAATAACAAAAAGGGTTTTATTGCCTTAAAGGGCATGTCCATCCCCAGAATAGCATTTCTTACTCCGATTCCCCTCCCCCCAACCCTAAAATCAATACATATGCTCACCTACTGTTGGTCCTGAAGCCCAGAAAACTACATTTCCCTGCCTTGATTTTCTAGCTCTGAGGGGGTTTTCAGGATATGACAGGCAGGAGTCGGGGCATCTCACCCTTTAGAGCTTGAGAATCCAGGGCAGGGAAATGTAGTTTCTGGGCTTCAGGGATAAATATAACGATCTCTGGATTTGGGGGGTGGGGAGGAAAATGTATTCTGGGGATGGACATGCCCTTTAATTACTAGTTATGTAGTTTCTTTAAAGTTGCAATTTTGAATAAACACATTATTATTTACAAGTATTTACAGAGACCTTTTTATTTATCAGTTATATGTAGATGCTCTATTTATAAACGAAATACAGGAGAACTTTAGTGCATATAAAGTTTTTCAAAAACCATTAAAATGAAAAAGTACTGGGGCAAGGAGGTAGGATTGGTACCGGGGGCGGACTGGGCCGGGTGGGTAGAGGGGCAATGCTCCCGGGCCGGTCGGTGCAGTTAAAAACCAAGGCCGGGCAGTGTCCAGTTTAAATAATGTTTTTTTTTGTTTGTTTTTTTTAAATTAAATTTATAAAAAAACCTTTACCAACACCTTGCAATGCCGGTCCAGACACTCAGGGTGCGCTTACTTTTTCTCCTGTGCTCCCATTCAGATGTGCACATGGCGAGGGAATGTTTGCTGGATGTCTGGAATGCTCCACCCTACATTTAAAAACTTGGAACTAGCTGTCACCAGGTTTTGCTGCTGGAGTGTGCTGCCACTAGGCTAGGTGGCCCAGCTTCCTTGGATTAGTAAGTGACAATTTATTTATAAGTCTGTGGTGGCGGGCAATTTGATATACAAGTCTGTGTGCTGGGCATGGGCTGGCTTTTATTATACAAGTCCTATGTGCTGGGCATTAGCTGTACATTTTATATCAAGTCTGTGTGTGGCATTAGCTGGGCATTTTTATAAAATCTGTGTGCTGGGCATGGGCTGGAAATTTTATACAAGTCTGTGGGCTGGGCAGGGCTGGGATTTTATATTACAAGTTCTGTTGGATGGGCATGGGCTGGGCATTTTATATACAAGTCTGTGTGCTGGGCATTTTATATACAAGTCCGTGTGCTGGGCAAAGGGCTGGGCATTTTATATCAAGTCTGGTGCTGGGTATTAGCTGGGCATTTTATATACAAGTCCTGTGTGCTGGGCAATGGGCTGGGCATTTTATATACAAGTCCGTGTGATGGCGGGGGGCATTTTATATACAAGTCTGTGGTGCTGGGCATTTTATATACAAGTTGTGTGCTGGACAAGGGCTGGGGCATTTTATATACAAAGTCTGTGTGCTAGGCAATGGGGGGATTTATATACAAGTCATGTGTGCTAGGCATGGTCTGGGCATTTTATATACAAGTCCTGTGTGCTGGGCATGGACTGGGGCATTTTATATACAAGTCCTATGTGCTGGGCATGGACTGGGGCATTTAATACAAGTCTGTGTGCTGGGTATAGCTGGGCATTTTATATACAAGTCCCTGTGTGCTGGGCAATGGGCTGGCAATTTTATATACAAGTCCTGTGTGATGGGCATGGGCGGGGCCATTTTATATACAAGGTCTGTGTGCTGGGCATTTTAATACAAGTCCTGTGTGCTGGGCAATGGGTGGGCATTTTATATACAAGTCCTGGTGATGGGGCATGGGCGGGGGCATTTATATACAAGTCTGGGTGCTGGGCATTTTATATACAAGTCCTGTGTGCTGGCCAATGGGCTGGGCATTTATATACAAGTCCTGTGTGGCTGGGGCAAGGGCTGGGCATTTTATATACAAGTCATGTGTGCTAGGCATTTTTTATATACAAGTCATGTGTGCTAGGCATGGTCTGGGCATTTTATATACAAGTCCTGTGTGCTGGGCATGGACTGGGGCATTTTATATCAAGTCTGTGTGGTGGGCATTAGCTGGGCATTTTAAATACAAGTCTGTGTGCTGGGATGGGCTGTGCATTTATATACAAAGGCTGCTGCTGGGCATGGGCTGGGGCATTTTATATACAGGTCTGCGTTGCTGGGCACAAAAACGACAGCAAATGGAACACAAATGTCACTTCCTGTTACAGAAACAGGAAAGTAGTTTGAATCATGATTTAAAAGCCAGAGACACACTTCAAATTTTATCCCTGATGAAGCTGTAAGGATTAAAACCAGCGAAACGCATAGGAACTACCTCAAAGCCACGACTTAAAGGAGGGCCACACCATAGCAGAGAGGTGCAACTTCCAAAAACTGCTATTATGGACGTTTCTGCAAGGTTTTTAGTGCTTTTTATGTTTTTAATTGCTATAATAAGTTTGTTGGCAACCTTATTCCGGTGTGTGCAGAGGTTTTTGGGAACTATACAGACCAAGCAAGCATCAGAACAGCACAGAGTGAAGCCTGCTTACCCTCAGGTGGGGATAGACACAAGTGAAGTGGTTGATTTTAATATATGGAAGTGTCATTTTAAACTGTTGTTTTTACAGAGATCTTGACTTAACCTATTTTTTTATTTTTACTTCTTGTTTTACCCTTCCCCTACCCATACCCCCAAGCGCAAGCAAGATACTTTTAAAGAGTATATATATATATATAAGTTTGTCTGGACATGGGCTGGGGGCATTTTATATAAACAAGTCTGTGCTGACATGGTTTGGGGCATTTTTATACTGTATACAAGTCAGTGCTGGCATGGGTTGGGGGCGCGTTTTATATACAAGTCTGCTGCTGGCATGGGTTGGGGGCATTTTTATTACACAAAACTGGCAGCCGTGGCTGTGATTGGCTGGGTGGCATTGAGAATGCCATGGGAGCGAAGGGCTCTAAGTATAGTTGGATTCTTTTTTTAGAAATCTAATATAGCGGTCGGGGTTGGAAGGCAAGACCTACATTTAAATAAACATTTTACAGTAGGTGAAAGCCAGGGAGGGAGTGGGAAGGGCTTGGACTGCGCTTGCCACTGCCCTCTCAGAGGACAGGGAGGAGGCAGAAACCTTTCAACAGGAAGACAAGTCCTACTATTCAGTTTCCGACTTTGGACCGCATGCAGAGAACCATAAGGAGCAGAGATGTAAGGTAAGGATTTTTTTAAACTAAACAGGAGGCGAGTGGGGGTTAGTTTTAGTTATGGGGTGGACGTTGTCCTGGGGCGTAGCTACCAGGGGGTGCAGGGGATTGCAACCCCACCAGGGCCCTTGGCATAGAAGGGGGGCACCTCTAACAGTGTGCCAACTGTTTTACTAGTGGTCCGTGTACAAAGCATTTTACCATTGCTGGATTCCAAAGCATTAACCAGTGCCTGGGCTGTGTGTAATGCCAGTTTCCAACCATTTTATCAATGTCTGCATGCCAAGCATTTAACCAGTCTTTGTGCCAATTATTTTACAGTGGTTATATACCAAGCATTTTACCACCCTCTCTGTGTGCCAAAGCATTTTACTAGTTGGTTAGTTATTTTAGAAGGTTTGAGGATCTAAGTTTAGATACTGTTTGAATCTGATTGAATAGTTTTGGTAGGTGTATGGGGAAAGTATGTTTGTCTGTTTTAAAATGGGTGACTTTAACAAAAAATGTAATGTTATGGAAATATTTTTGGTTTGTGGTGCGATTTGTGTTTGCAGCGGCCAAATTTTGCCCAATTTTGTATCAGGGCCCATAAATCTGTAGCTTTCTCCACTAAACATGTCCTTTAACTGCTCAATCCTAAATTATGCAGAAAGTTGTTATACTGTAAATGGTTCCACCCAATAGTAGTCTTTAGCCAATCCTTTTAGGACAGATTGGCCAAGGAACATATGACTGAGGTCAGAAATTGTGTCCAGACACTGCATATTTCATCTATTTCTTTGGGTGCTTACATATAACGTTAATGTATTTCTTCCATCTAGCCATAAGTGTGAACCACAGGAGTTAAGCCAATCCCCCACTTCAGAGGCAGGACAAAAAATGTTCAGTGATAAATGTTCCTCTCTTACTCTTCTTAAGAGCTTTTTTAAAACAGCTATAACATTTGGCACGGAGAAGAGTAGGAGAAAAGCACGCACTTCAGAGTAGATGAAACCTTTGTTTGGTTTTTAAATGTTTGTTATAATAGATTAGCAGTGACTCAAGCACAGGGATAAATAAAGAAAAAAATATAAAAAGGTCTGTTACAAAAATCAATTCTGGTAATATCATTTTAAGGTGCAAAAACAACAAACATTACGGGTGACTGGACTGTGATCTACACAATTTATTTTAGGTTTTAGGCAGTAAGTAGTCATCTATTTTATCATGTTTAATAATTATGCATCTGTATCACTCCAGAAATGCCTTTTAATTCCGTATGCTCTAACCTTTATACAAAAAAACGGTCATTATTCTGCCTAGTATTCCTTTTACCCAACAAGTAAAATAAACAGATAGTTCCCCATTCATAACCACAGGGACAATATAGTTTGCAAAACAAACTTTGTTTTATAGAACTCACTACAGTGTTATCTGAACCCCCATCCACCACCTGTAAATACCAAAGTAAAACAATCACTATAGATATTCGCTGACCATAATGTAAATTTAAAAACACCAGTAGCCAATGGTGCCATATGTATGGTCACAAAAACAAAAAACACAGCAGTGATAGGGATGTAAAAGTGAAGCACACTGCTCTTAAAGGCACACTATACTGAAAAAAATGACTTTGCCTCATCTTAATTATAATTAAATACATGTAAGTAGCACGTACTTGGTTGCATGTGTTGCTGCATGCTTCATCAGCACACATTTTGTTTGGGAGCAGTATCCCCCACTCCCTCTTTTAACCACTCCCACTTCTATCCGACCTGACTTTTTCCCCCACAAACCAACTGTCAAGCTTGCATACAGCATTCCAACTGTTAAAACTCTTAATCATAGGCTCTCCTATGATTGAGGTATGAGCAGCCTATGATTAAGAGCGTGTTTGGCATATTGAGCTGACGAGGAGTGCGGACCGAGAACCTTTTTGTGCTGTATACGGTACGTTTGGACCAGGCAAAGGGTCCGGGGCACCTGTCCACCACATGTGACGGGTGAGTCCGGTTTGGGGATTAAGTGTTATTTCTTCCGTATGTAACATATGAAGTAGCGAGTTTAGAAACATAATTGGAAGGGGAAATCACATCTGATAAGTAGACTGATAAACAGTGTTAGATCTGAGGTATATACACCCAAATCTCCCCTATCCTGGAAGTGAGTTCATAAACCAACACTAACCTATAAATTAAACGCTAAGTGGAACATATGTTTAGAAAGGGATTATAGGGGTCACGATTATTTAAAATCCTTGACAAGAATCTGTGCACTGTGGACTTTCAGTGGATTATGTACTAATGTTGTTACTTCGCTATTTGATGCAGACGTATCGACTGAATTGGTTAATTGCTAACAAAGCTGTACATAAGTGTGTGATGCTGCAATGTCCATACTTTAGGGTAGGTGAGACACCATTTATAGTTTATTTAAACCTCATTTGCATTTTCTGCATAGTAGTTGAGGTACAGTATTCATATAACTATATATAATAATAAAATGTAGCCCCTGCTATTCCCTATCAGGTCTGCTGCAGACGAGACCAAGTTGAGTGAAGTTCCCTATCAGGTCCGCTGCAGACATGACCAAATGAAGGAAGTTCCCTATCAGGTCCGCTGCAGACGTGACCAGATTAAGTGGAGTTCTCAACCAGGTCCGCTGTAGACAAGACCAACAGTGTTCTCCCCAGAATTTTTTTCCAGCTGGGTGGCATGAAAAAGTAGCCAGGTAAGGTGGGACGGTGACATTTGGTGATGGGGGAAAATGTGCACTGCATTATGCTCATTATATAGGTCAGGAATGTCTAACTTTTGTCCCACTAGATGTTTGAAAACTATGACTCCCAGCATTCTGTGGTTGTAGAATGCAGCGTGTTGTAGTTCGGCAACATCTGCAGGGAGTTGTAGTTCGGCAACATCTGCAGGGAGTTGCAGTTCGGCAACATCTGCAGGGAGTTGTAGTTCGACAACACCTGAAGGTAACCCTGATGTAATATGGCAGCACATGCACATGTGACACCATTTTGTGGCCTTAGGGATCTTGGAAAAGCTAGTTAATGTGCTAAAATAATCTTGCAAGTTTTTACTGACCTATTGGTACACCTATTAAACCTACATCTATATTCGTTCAAATCACAAGTGTTCTCTCAAGAAATTTTTTCCAGCCAGGTGACATGAAAAAGTAGCCGGGTGGGCCCCGGCTAAAAGACCCTAGGGGAACACTGACCAAGTGAGTGAAGTTCCCTATCAGGTCGCGCAGACAGACCAAGTTGAGTAAAGTTCCCTATCAGGTCCGCTGCAGGCGAGACCAAGTTGAATGAAGTTCCCTATCAGGTCCGCTGCAGATGAGACCAAGTTGAGTGAAGTTTCCTATCAGGTCCGCTGCAGATGTAACTAAGTTGAGTGAAGTTCCCTATCAGGTCCACTGCAGATGAGACCAAATTGAAGTTCCCTATCAGGTTCGCTACAGACAAGACCAAGTTGAGTGAATTTTCCTATCAGGTTCGCTACAGGCAAGACCAAATTGATGTTCCCTATCAGGTCCACTGCAGATGTGGCCAAATTAAGTGAAGTTCCCTATCAGGTCCGCTGCAGACGAGACCAAGTTGAATGAAGTTCCCTATCAGGTCCGCTGCAGATGAGACCAAGTTGAGTGAAGTTCCTATCAGGTCCGCTGCAGATGTAACTAAGTTGAGTGAAGTTCCCTATCAGGTCCACTGCAGATGAGACCAAATTGAAGTTCCCTATCAGGTCCACTGCAGATGTGACCAAATTAAGTGAAGTTCCCTATCAGGTCCTCAGCAGACGTGACCAAGTTGAGTGAAGTTCCCTATCAGGTCCACTGCAGATGAGACCAAGTTGAGTGAAGTTCCCTATCAGGTCCGCTGCAGATGTAACTAAGTTGAGTGAAGTTCCCTATCAGGTCCGCTGCAGATGAGACCAAATTGAAGTTCCCTATCAGGTCCGCTGCAGACGAGACCAAATTGAAGTTCCCTATCAGGTTCGCTACAGACAAGACCAAGTTGAGTGAATTTTCCTATCAGGTTCGCTACAGGCAAGACCAAATTGATGTTCCCTATCAGGTCCACTGCAGATGTGACCAAATTAAGTGAAGTTTCCTATCAGGTCCGCTGCAGGCGAGACCAAGTTGAGTGAAGTTCCCTATCAGGTCCGTTGCAGATGAGACCAAGTTTGAGTGAAGTTTTCTATCAGGTCCGCTGCAGATGTAACTAAGTTCAGTGAAGTTCCCTATCAGGTCCACTGCAGATGTGACCAAATTAAGTGAAGTTCCCTATCAGGTCCGCTGCAGACGAGACCAAGTTGAGTGAAGTTCCCTATCAGGTTCGCTACAGGCAAGACCAAATTTATGTTCCCTATCAGGTCCACTGCAGATGTGACCAAATTAAGTGAAGTTCCCTATCAGGTCCGCTGCAGACGAGACCAAGTTGAGTGAAGTTCCCTATCAGGTTCGCTGCAGACGAGGCAAAATTGAAGTTCCCTATCAGGTCCGCTGCAGAGGTGACCAAGTTGAGTGAAGTTCTCTATCAGGTCCGCTACAGGCAAGACCAAATTGAAGTTCCCTATCAGGTCCACTACATATGTGGCCAAATTAAGTGAAGTTCCCTATCAGGTGCGCTGCCGACGTGAAAGTTAAATGAAGTTCCCTATCAGGTCTGCTGCAGACGAGACCAAGTTAAATGAAGTTCCCTATCAGGTCTGCTGCAGACGAGACCAAGTTGAGTGAAGTTCCCTATCAGGTCTGCTGCAGACGAGACCAAATTGAAGTTCCCTATCAGGTCCGCTGCAGACATGACCAAATTGAAGGAAGTTCCCTATCAGGTCCGCTGCAGACGTGACCAGATTAAGTGAGTTCCAACAGGTCCGCTGTAGACAAGACCAACAGTGTTCTCCCCAGAATTTTTTTCCAGCTGGGTGGCATGAAAAGTAGCCAGGTAAGGTGGGCGGTGACATTTGGTGATGGGGGAAAATGTCACTGCATTATGCTCATTTATAGGTCAGGAATGTCTAATTTTGTCCCACTAGATGTTTGAAAACTATGACTCCCAGCATTCTGTGGTTTGTGAATGCAGCGTGTTGTAGTTCGGCAACATCTGCAGGGAGTTGTAGGAGTTGTAGTTCGGCAACATTCTGCAGGGAGTTGTGTAGTTCGGCAACCTCGCAGGGAGTTGTATCGGGCATTCGGTGTAGTTCGGCAAATCTGCAGGGAGTTGTAGTCGGACTCTGCCTGGGTTTTAGTTGAACACCTGAAGGTCAACCCCGATGTAATATGAGCCAGCGAGCACATGGGACACCCATTTTGTGGTCCTTAGGGATTCTTGGGAAAAGCTAAGTTAATGTGCTAAAATATCTTGAAGTTTTACTGACCTATTGGTACACCTATTACACCTAACTATTTCGTTCAAATCCAAGGGTCTCTCAAGAAATTTTCCAGCCAGGGACATGAAAAAGTAGCCGGGGGGCAGCCGGCACTAAAAGAACCCTAGGGAGACACACTACCAAGTGAGTGAAGTTCCTATCAGGTCGCGCAGAAGAGACCAAGTGAGCAGAAGTGTCCCTATCAGGTCCGCTGCAGACGAGACCAAGTTGAGTGAACTTCCCTATCAGGTCCGCTACGAAGAGACCAAGTTGAGTGAAGTTCCCTATCGGTCCGCTGCAGACGGACCAGTGAATGAAGTTCCCTATCGGTCCGCTGCAGATGAGACAAGTTGAGTTGAAGTTTCCTATCAGGTCCGCTGCAGATGTAACTAAGTTGAGTGAAGTTCCCTATCAGGTCCACTGCAGATGAGACCAAATTAAGTGAAGTTCCCTATCAGGTCCGCTACAGACGAGACCAAGTTGAGTGAAGTTCCCTATCAGGTTCGCTACAGGCAAGACCAAATTGATGTTCCTATCAGGTCCGCTGCAGACGAGGCCAAGTTGAGTAAAGTTCCCTATCAGGTCCGCTGCAGACAAGACCAAATCGAGTAAAGTTCTCTATCAGGTCCACTGCAGATGAGCCCAAGTTGAGTGAAGTTCCCTATCAGGTCCACTGCCGACGTGACCAAGTTGAATGAAGTTCCCTGTTGAATGAAGTTCCCTATCAGGTCTGCTGCAGACGTGAACAAATTAAGTGAATTGTAGGCGACAACACCTGAAGGAACCCTGATGTAATATGGCAGCACATGCACATGTGACACCATTTTGTGGCCTTAGGGATCTTGGAAAAGCTAGTTAACGTGCTAAAATAATCTTTCAAGTTTTAGACCTATTGGTACACTATTAAACCTACATCTAATCGTTCAAATCACAAGTGTTCTCTCAAGAAATTTTTTCCAGCCAGGTGACATGAAAAAAGTAGGGGGGCCATCCGGCTAAAAGACCCTAGGGAGAACACTGACCAAGTGAGTGAAGTTCCTTATCAGGTCCGCTGCAGGAAGAGACCAAGTTGAGCGAAGTTCCCTATCAGGTCCGCTGCAGAAGAGGCAAATATTGAAATTTCTCTACAGGTCCGCTCAGACATGACCAAGATGGAGTGAAGTTCCCTATCAGGTCTGCTACAGGCAAGGCCAAATTGAAGTTCCCTATCAGGTCCACTACAGATGTGGCCATAAGTGAAGTTCCCTATCAGTCCACTGCAGACGTGACCAAGTTGAATGAAGTTCCCTATCAGGTCGCTGCAGACTTGAACCAATTAAGGTAGGTTTCCCTATCAGGTTGCTGCAGACGAGGCCAAGTTGAGTAAAGTTCCTATCGGTCCGCTGCAGACAAGACCAAATCGAGTAAA
This sequence comes from Hymenochirus boettgeri, assembly GCA_019447015.1. Taxonomy (NCBI): domain Eukaryota; kingdom Metazoa; phylum Chordata; class Amphibia; order Anura; family Pipidae; genus Hymenochirus; species Hymenochirus boettgeri. Next base: position 227,344,655 of record CM033476.1, on the reverse strand, counting down.
GTTCTCTATCAGGTCCGCTGCAGATGGACCAAGTTGAGTGAAGTTCCTATCAGGTCCGCTGCAGACGTGACCAAGTTGAATAAGTTCCTACAGGTCTGCGAGCGTGAACAAATTAAGTGAATTTCCCTATCAGGTCCACTGCAGACGAGGCCAAGTTGAGCGAAGTTCCCTATCAGGTCCGCTGCAGTCGAGGCAATATTGAAGTTCTCTATCAATCCGCTGCAGACATAACCAAGTGAGTGAAGTTACCTATCAGGTCCGGACAGGCAAGGCCAAATTGAAGTCCCTATCAGGTCACTAACGTGTGCCAAATTAAGTGAAGTCCCTATCAGTCCACTGCAGACGAGGTTGTAGAATGCAGCGTGTTGTAGTATGGCAACTCTGCCGGGAGTTGTAGTTCGGCAACATCTGCAGGGAGTTGTAGTTCGAAAACACCTGAAGGTAACCCTGATGTAATATGGCAGCACATGCACATGTGACACCATTTTGTGGCCTTGGGATCTTGGAAAAGCTAGTTAATGTGCTAAACAATCTTTCAAGTTTTTACTGACCTATTGGTACACCTATTAAACACTCATCTATATTCGTCAAATCACATGTTCTCTCAAGAATTTTTTTCCAGCCAGGTGACATGAAAAGTAGCCGGGTGGGCCATCCGGCTAAAAGACCCTAGGGAGAACACTGACCAAGTTGAGTGAGTTCCTATCAGGTCCGCTGCAGAAGAGACCAAGTTGAGTGAAGTTCCATATCAGGTCCGCTGCAGACGGGGGAGAACGTGACCAGTGAGTGAGTTCCGTATCAGGTCCGCTGCAGACGAGACACAGTTGAGTGAAGTTCCCTATCAGGTCCGCTGCAGATGTGACTAAGTTGAGTTGAAGTTCCCTATCAGGTCCGCCGCAGATTGAGACCAAATTGAAGTTCCCTATCAGGTCCGCTGCAGACGAGACCAAATTGAAGTTCCCATCAGGTCCGCTGCAGATGAGACCAAATTGAGTGTTCCCAATCAGGTCCACTGCAGATGTCACCAAATTAAGTGAAGTTCCCTATCAGGTCTGCGCTGCAGACGAGACCAAGTTGAGTGAAGTTCCCTATCAGTGTCCGCTGCAGATGTAACTAAGTTGAGTGAAGTTCCCTATCAGGTCCACTGCAGTGAGACCAAGTGAGTGAAGTTCCCTATCAGGTCCGCTGCAGATGTGACCAAATTAAGTAGTTCCTATGAGGTCCGCTGCAGACGAGTACCAAGTTGAGTGATTTTCCTATCAGTTCGCTACAGACAAGACCAAATTGATGTTCCCTATCAGGTCCACTGCAGATGTGACCAAATTAAGTGAAGTTTCCTATCAGGTCCGCTGCAGACGAGACCAAGTGGAGTGAAGTTCCCTATCAGGTCTGCTGCAGAACGAGGCAAAATTGAAGTTCCCTATCAGGTCCACTGCAAATGGTGACCAATTGAAGGAAGTTTCCCTATCAGGTCCCTGCAGACGTGACCAGATTAAGTGACGTTCTCAACCAGGGGCCGCTGTAGACAAGACCAACAGGGTTTCTCCCAGAATTTTTTCCAGCTGGGTGGCATGAAAAGTAGCCAGGGAGGGGGACGGTGAATTTGGTGATGGGGAGAAAGTGCACTGCATTATGCTCATTATATAGGTCAGAATGTCTAACTTTTGTCCCCTAGATGTTGAAAACGATGACTCCCAGATTCTGTGGTTGTAGTATGGCAACATCTGCAGGGAGTTGTTGTTCGCAACATCTGCAGGTAGTTGTAGTTCGGCAACATCTGCAGGAGTTGTAGTCGTAAACACCGAGTAACCCAGATGTAATATGGCAGCACATGCACATGTGACACATTTTGTGGCTTAGGGTCTGGAAAAGCTAGTAACGTGCTAAAATAATCTTTCAGTGTAAAAAAGGGCTCTGGATTGGGCAGTTTTTGGCAGTAGTTTTACTGACCTATTGGTACACCTATTAAACCTCCTCTAAATTTTGTTCAAATCACAAGTGTTCTCTCAATAATTTTTCCAGCCGGGTGGCATGAAAAGTAACGGGGTGGGCCATCGGCTAAAAAACCCTAAGGAGAACAGTGACCAAGTTGAGTGAAGTTCCCTATCAGGTTCGCTACAGACAGACCAAATTGATGTTCCCTATCAGGTCCACTGCAGATGTGACCAATTGAATTCCCTATCAGGTCCGCGCAGACGAGACCAGTTGAGTGAAGTTCCCATCAGGTCGCTACAGGCAAGACCAAATTGATGTTCCCTATCAGGTCCACTGCAGAGTGGACCAAATTGAATTTCCATCAGGTCCTGCAGGCGACCAAGTTGAGTGAAGTTCCCTATCAGGTCCGCGGCAGGCGAGACCAGTTGAGTTGAAGGTTCCCATCAGGTCCACTGCAGATGAGACAATTGAAGTTCCCTATAGGTCGCTGCAGACGAGACCAGTTGATTGAAGTTCCCTATCAGGTCCGCTGCAGAGTGACCAAGTTGAGTGAAGTTCCCTATCAGGTCCCTGCAGTGAGACCAAGTTGAGTGAAGTTCCCTATCAGGTCCGCTGCAGATGTAACTAAGTTGAGTGAAGTTCCCTATCAGTTAGATGCAGATGAGACCAAATGGAATTCCCTTCAGGTCCGCTGCAGACGAGACCCAGTTGAGTGAGTAGTTCATATCAGGTCCACTGCAGAGTGACCAGATTAAGTGAAGTTCTCAACCAGGTCCGCTGTAGACAAGACCAACAGTGTTTCTCCCCAGAATTTTTTTTCGCTGGGTTGGCATGAAAAGTAGCCAGGTGATGGTGGGACGGTGACATTTGGTGAGGGGGGAAAATGTTGCACTGCATTATGCTCATTATATAGGTCAGAATGTCTAACTTTGTCCCACTAGATGTTTGAAAACTATCAGGGAGATTCAATAAAGTTCTTATCGTTTAAAATGGTGCTAATTTTGCCCCAACCAATCCGATGTTAGCTGTTAGATGTTAAATAAGATCTGATTGGTTGGGGCAAAATTTGCACCATTTTAAACGATAAGAACTTTTATTGAATAACCCTGTACGACTCCCAGCATTCTGTGGTTGTAGAATGCAGCTGTTTGTAGCTATGGCAATATCTGCAGAGAGTTGTAGTTTGGGAAATCTGCAGGAGTTTAGTTCGGCAAGATCTGCAGGGAGTTGTAGTTCGGCAACACTGAAGGAACCCAGATGTAATTTGGCAGCACATGTGACACCATTTGTGGCCTTAGGGATCTTGGAAAAGCTAGTTAACGTGCTAAAATAATCTTTCAAGTGTAAAAAAGGGCTCTGGATTGGGCAGTTTTAGCAGTAGTTTTTACTGACCTATTGGTGCACCTATTAAACCTACCTCTAAATTCGTTCAAATCACAAGTGTTCTCTCAAGAAATTTTTTCCAGCCGGGTGGCATGAAAAAGACCCTAGGGAGAACACTGGGTCTCGTCTGTAGCAGACCTGATAGGGAACTTTACTCGATCTGGTCTCGTCTGCAGCGGACCTGATAGGGAACTCCATTCAATTTGGTCTCGTCTGCAGCAGACCTCATAGGGAACTTCACTCAACTTGGTCTTGTCTGCAGTGGACCTTATAGGGAACTTTACTCGATCTGGTCACGTTGCGGCGTACCTGATAGGGAACTTCACTCAATTTGATCTCGTCTGCAGCGGAACTGATAGGGAACTTCACTCAACTTGGTCAGTGTTCTCCCTGGGGTCTTTTAGCCGAGCGGCCGACCCGGCTACTTTTTTATGCCACCCGGCTGGAAAAAAATTCTTGACAGAACACTTGTGATTTGAAAGAATTTAGATGTAGGTTTAATAGGTGTACCAACAGGTCAGTAAAAACTCCTGCCAAACTGCCAATCCGAGCCCTTTTTTACAATGCAAGATTATTTTAGCACGTTAACTAGCTTTTCCATGATCCCTAAGGCCACAAATGGTGGCACATGTGCTTGTGCTGCCCTATTACATCTAGGTTACCTCTCAGGTGTGTCCGCACTACAACTCCCTAGGATGTTGCCGCACTACAACTCCCTGGGCTGGATGTTGCCGCACTACAACTTGCGGATGTGCGACACTACAACTCCCTGCGGATGTTGCCGCACTACAACTCCCTGCGGATGTTGCCGCACTACAACCCCTGACGGATTTGCCGCACTACAACTCCCTGCGGATGTTGCGCGCACTACAACTCCCTGCGGATGTTGCCGCACTACAACTCCTGCGGATGTTGCCGCATACAACTCCTGCGGATGTTGCCGCACTACAACTCCCTGCGGATGTTGCCGCACTACAATCCCTGCGGATTTGCCGCACTACAACTCCCTGCGGATGTTGCCGCACTACAATCCCTGCGGATGTTGCCGACTACAACTCCCTGCGGATGTTGCCGCACTACAACTCCCGGATGTTGCCGCACTACAATCCCTGCGGATGTTGCCGCACTACAATCCCTGCGGATGTTGCCGCACTACAACTCCCTGCGGATGTTGCCGACTACAACTCCCTGCGGATGTTTCCATACTACAACACCCTGATTCTACAACCACGGACCTGATATGGAACTTCACTCATCTGGGTCTCGTCTGCAGTGACCTGATAGGACTTTACTCAATTGGTTTTGTCTGCACGGACCTGATAGAGAACTTCACTCAACTTGGTCTCATCTGCAGCGGACTGATAGGGAACTTCACTCAACTTGGTCTCTTCTGCAGCGGACCGTATAGGGAACTTCACTCAACTTGGTCTCATCTGCAGCGGACCTGATAGGGAACTTCACTTAATTTGGTCACATCTGCAGTGGACCCTATTAGGTAACTTCAATTTGGTCCTGTCTGTAGCGGACCTGATAGGGAACTTCACTCAACTTGGTCACGTCTGCATCGGACCTTATAGGGAACTTCATTGGCCTCGTCTGCAGTGAACCTGATAGGGAATTCACTCAACTTGGTCTCGTCTTCAGCGGACCTGATGGGGGAACTTCACTCAACATGGTCTCATCTGCAGCTAACCTAATAGAGAACTTTACTCAAATGGTCTTGTCTGGCAGCGGACCTGATTGGGACTGCACTCGATTTGGTCTCGTCTGCAGCGAACCTGATAAGGAACTTCACTAAACTTGGTCAGTGTTCTCCCTAGGGTCTTTTAGCCGGACGGCCCGTCGGCTACTTTTTCATGTCACACCTAGCTGGAAAAATATCTTGACAGAACACTGTGATTAACGAATTTAGATGTAGGTTATAATAGGTGTACCAATAGGTCAGTAAAAACTCTTGACAAAACGCCCCACTCCAGAGCCCTTTTTTTACACTGCAAGATTATTTTAGCACGTTAACTAGCTTTTCCAAGATCCGTAAGGCCACTAAATGGTGACACGTGCTGTGCTGCCATATTACATCTGGGTTACTTTAGGTGTTCCGAACTACAACTCCCTGCAGATGTTGGCGAACTACAACTCCCTGCAGATGTTTCTGAACTACAACTCCCTGCAGATGTTGCCATACTACAACACCCTGGAATTCTAAAACCACGGACTGATAGGGAACGTCACTCATCTGGGTCTCGTCTGAGTGGACCTGATAAGGAAACTTTTCTCAATGGTCTCATCTGCAGCGGACCTGATAGGGAACTTCGCTAAACTTGGTCTCTTCTGCAGCAGACCTGATAGGGAACTTCATTCAACTTGGTCACGGCTGCAGCAGACCTGATAGGAACTCACTCAACTTGGTCTCATTGCAGCGACCTGATAGGGAAACTTCACTTAATTTGGTCACATCTGCAGTGGACCTGATAGGGACTTCATTTGGTCTGTGTCTGTAGCAGACCTGATAGGGAACTTCACTCAACTTGGTCACTGTTCTCCTTAGGGTCTTTTAGATGGACGGCCCACCCGGCTATTTTTTCATGCCAAAATTTATTGAGAGAACACTTGTGATTTGAACGAATTTAGAGGTAGGTTTAAATAGGTGCACCAATAGAGTCAGTAAAACTACTGCCAAAACTGCCCAATCCAGAGCCCTTTTTTACACTTGCAAGATATTGTAGCACGTTAACTAGTTTTTCCAAGATCCCTAAGGCCACAATGGTGTCACATGTGCTGCCATATTACTTCTGGATTACCTTTACGTGTTGCCGACACTACAACTCCCTGCAGATGTTGCCAAACCACAACTCCCTACAGATGTTGGCAAACTACAACTCCCTGCAGATGTCTGAAATACAACTCCCTGCAGATGTTGCCAAACTACAACTCCCTGCAGGATTGTTGCCAAACTACAACTCCCTGCAGAGTTGCCAAACTACAATCCTGCCAATGGATGTGCCAAAACAACTCCCTGCAGATGTGCAAACTACAACTCCCCCTGAAGATAAGAGAGATGAAGAAAACATTGGTATTGAGGGAGATAGGGAGAAATGGCACGGAGAGAGGATAGGGAATAATTCGGCGTTGTAGCGAGATAGAGATATGATTACTCACTTGGTCACGTCTGCAGCATACCCTAATAGGGAACTTCACTCAACTTGTTCTCGTTTGCAGCGGACCTGGTAGGGACTTAACTTAATTGGTATGTCTGCACGGACCTGATAGGCAACTTCACTTTGTCTCAGTCTGCAGCGGGACACTGATAGGGAACGTCACTTAATTTGGTCACCGTCTGCAGCGACCTGATAGGGAACTTCATGTGGTCTCGTCTGCAGCGGTACCTGATATGGAGCTTCACTAACTTGGTCTCATCTGACGCGGACCTGATAGGGAAACCTTCATCAACTTGGTCTCGTTTGCAGCGGACATCATAGGGACTAACTTTAATTGGATTCATGTCTGCAGTGGACCTGATCGGGAACTGTCAACTCAACTTGTTCTCAGTGGTTCCCCTAGGGTCTTTAGCCAACGGCCCACCTTGCTAATTTTTCACCACTCAGCTGGAAAAAACTTGGTCTTCTAACATCGCGGACCTGATAGGAACTTCACTTAATGTGGTCATCGTCTGCAGCGTACCTGATGGAACTTCATTCACTTGGTCTCGTCTCAGCGACAGGATAGTGAACTTCACTTAATTTGGTCAGTCTGCACCGGACCTGATAGGAACTTCAATTTGGTCTGTCTGCAGCGGACTGATGGGAACTTCAATCTGGTTCTCATTGCAGCGACCTGATAGGGAACTTCTCAGATTGCTCTCTTCAGCAGTGGACCTGATAGGGAACTTTACTCAACTTGTCTCTCTGAGCGGACCTGTCTGGAACTTCACTCACTGGTCTCGTCTGCAGTGGACCTGATACGGAACTTTACTCAACTTGGTCTGTCTGCATGTAATTGATGGTATTGTACTCATTGGTCTATCTGGACAGCGGACCTGATTGGGAACTTCACTTAATTTGTCACGTCTGCAGCGGACCTGTAGGGAAATTCATCTTAATTTGGTTGTCTGCAGGGACCTCATAGGGAACTTAATTGGTCTCGCCGCAGGGGACCCTGATAGTTAACTTCACTCAATTTGGCTCGATGCTGCAGACCTCATAGGAACTTTACTTAATCTGGTCACCTCTGCAGCAACCCGATAGGGGGCTTCACTCAACTTGTTTCGTCTGCAGCGGACCTGATAGGGAACTTCACTCAATTGGTCTTATCTGCAGCGGACCTGATAGGACTTTACTTAATTTGGTCACATCTGCTGGACCATAGGAACTCAATGGTCTTGTCGCGCGGACTGATAGGGAACGTTACCAACTGTCTATCTGCGCGGACCTGATAGATTACTCAATTGGTCTGTCTGCATGACCTTCTTACACCTCAACTTGTTCTCATCTGCAGCGGACTGATAGGGAACTTCATCAATTGGTCTCGTTTGCAGCAGACCGATAGGGAATTTCCTCAACTTGGTCTGTCGAGCGGACCTGATAGGGAACTTCACTTACTTTGTTTACGTCTGCACCGGTACCTGATAGGGAACTTCACCCAACTTGGTCAGTGTTCTCCCTAGGGTCTTTTAGCCAGAGGGTCCCACCAGCTACTTTTCTGTCACCCGGCTGGGGAAAATTGTTTAAGAGAACCACTTGTGATTTTGACAGAATTTCGATGTAGGTTTAATGGGTATACCAATAGTCAGTAAAAACTCCGCCAAAACTGCCCAGTCCAGACCCCTTTACACTTGCAAGATTATTTCTGCACGTTACACTAGCTTTTCCAAGATCCGAAGGACACAAAATGGTTGGCACATGGTTGTGATGACATATTAATCGGTCCTTCAGATGTGCCGAAGTTCAACTCCCTGCATCTACAAACCTAGAATGCTGTGTGCGGAGTCACGTGCAACTTTTAGTCGGGAGGAAAGTTATACATCCTAGCTAATAATGATCAAAATGCAGTGAATTTGTCCCCACCACCAAATTTCCCTGTCCCACTGTACCCGGCTTACTTTTTCATGCCACCCGGCTGAAAACAATTCTGGGAGAACAACTGACTTTATATCACAAATCTGCAATAACTGTTCTTTATAATATGGCCCGGTTTTCACTAATTTTTGCTAGGAATGTGCTGTTTTTCCTAAACAATTACGATACGGCACCATGGCTTTATGAACCAAATCTAAGATTTATAAATATGCCCCCTTTGTCTGCAGTGTGCGGTTTGTTGATTATTTTCCGCATTGCATAAGACACAAAGCGAATATTATTTTCAAATTCAATTACATACAGAATAAAAACAATTGTTACAGTTATTAAATATAAATTTTATAAAACTCTTTGAAGATTAACACTTTATATCACGAGTAAAACTAAAAAACATCTCATTTAAATAAGAATCTATTTACGAATTAGCTAGAGTAAAAGATAAAAATAATGAATAATAAAGCTCTCGGTTTTAAAAGTCAGTAAGTAGTTTACTTTGGAAGTGCTTTACTAGATAGACTGGATAGAATATTTAAGGTTTCTTAACACAACAAACGCCAGTCTCGGAGATCCGGTCAAGTCGGGCAACGATCCCCAACGAATGGCCGATAAAATGCCATACACTGGGCCGAGTATCGGGACCTGCGATCGCACATTGTAACCTTAAGAATTTGGAATTCCTATAATATGTTCCCTTACTTGTAAAATGGATCTTACTGAGCAAATTTTTTATAGAGCGAAGATGACTACAATGGGTCTGAATGTCTAAGGTGGCAGACAGGTGGATGTCTATGCAAATATATCTGTAGTATTTCTCCTTTCTACGAACAGCGTAGAAACCTTCGCTACAAAGAATTTTTGCCCTAAATGATACAATAGTCAGCAATAATAGATATAAAATTGTCATTGTTGTATTTATAAATATATATATATGTGCAATCATAAAGGGATAATTAGTTTAGATTAAAAAGTTATATATACACATTTTAGAAATCTTGGTATTTCAGCATTGAAGGTTTTGTCTTTTCTTCTGAGGAACATTAGACCAAGATAGATGGAAGCATAGGAAGTATAGGTTCATGCTTTATATAGATTTAGACACTCTATTCATGAGAAGCACAAGTTGCCTAATAATATTTATGCTTTAAAACGCAATTTTACAGGAATAAGATCCAGTGACCTGATCGCAATAAAAAAAACTTTCGCGTTTTAAAATTCACTAACTAATCTAGCACCTTGTTAGATATGGCGCCTCATTTACCCCGAACCACAATTACTCCGGGCAAATATGCTGTCGTTATTATACTGGATTGGCCACTGGTGGTACAATACCAAAGGGGATTTATACCCCCACCATTTAAGGCCAGCTTTTAGCTGGTCTTAAATTGTGGATTAAAAGTGGTGCAAATCCTTTATTAAATTACATCTGCCAGGTGGCATGGCTTGTCCTTTTGTGAAAATTTGTGCAGGCCAGTGCAAATATGGGAGTTAAACTTGCGCGATAACCATTAATATTGGTGGCATAGGATTTAACCCTCATTTGTAGCACAGCGCACATGGTTAAATCAGGCCCATGTGAGTTTTACTGTTCATCAATGCCATAAATATTAGCGGTTCATTATTTCTACGGTATAATGATCATATATCAGGTAGAGATGTATAAATAATCTAGTTTAACCCCCACAGATGTTTTTTTTTTTTTTGCTCAAAAAAAACTCCCTTTGTGCGTCCACAAAGATTTACATAAGATCATATATGGAGGGAATATGAAGCAAGTCCATTCATGTCAATAATACTCAGTCTGCCTAATAAGTAAAGTGATTACCTCAGTAGCGAATACACATTGCTCGGGGGTCTGGGAGAATGAAAAATGGGGTGATAAGGCTTCCTTCATCCATTGTAATCTTGGGGAGGTTACCATGTTTCTGGGCACATCATGGCTTTCGATTGGAAGAAAAAATCGTAATTGGTAATAAATGTACCAATAAAAGTGTAAAGATTAGGTATGGATACATAATTAAAGGATATTATTCATTCAAAAAGTGACTATCCTTTTTCTTATTAATTGAAGGAATGGGAGGTAACGGAGCTAGTCTTACCTCCAGATTTCATTATACAGGAGTCAGGAGGAATGATTGTAAAATTTACCCACGAACGCACCCTCGCTGACAGGTACATTTTACAATCCTGGCTACCTTATAGATCTAAGTGAAGAATGGGGGTTTTAAAAAATTAGTAAGAAAAAGATAGGTTTTCACACTTTGTGAGTAAACCTATCCTTTAAGTCCAAAATTTTTATCATTTAAGGCTCTGTGCTGTTGATATTCCCAGACTAAAGGTATTAGAATAAGCTTTTGAAATTTCACTACAACATAGTCTTGGACCTCATTTTATTATGGCCTGCCGGGTAAGTGTTTTTGCTTGGCCTGGGAGCTAGGTATAATTAATAAAATGTAATTAGATACAAAGGTTGTTATCTGTTTGTTTGTTGTTTTGTTTTAACAATGTCTTTAAGCAGCAATGTTCCAATCATTTGTTTTTATGCATATGTTTACTGTTGCATGTAACATTGACTTCTCAATGACATAAAAAAATGTTATTGCCCGGTACATACAGGCTTCACTTGTTGTGCCACTTCTCTATCATCAAAGTTCTCTGATCTAGCAGAAGCTTTGTTTTGCTACTGATTTTTCCCTTAGATGTGCGGGGTTGGTAATTTGGAAATAGGGTTCCTTTTCTTTCAGGTTATTCTTTGGTCCAGGTCATTGTTTTACCAGCCTTTTTCATTGCATTGTTCCTCTTTCATCCCTCTCATAACATGCCACACCACAGCCCAGCCAAACCCAGATATCAGCCCCAGACAAAACCACCATAGTAACAGTGTGTGAGGAGTCGGCCATCAGTAGAAGGTTGGGGTAGGATCATGTACTCTAAATTACAAACGGTTCCCATGAAGGCCTGCAGGGCACTGCAAAAAATGCCCCTGAAGTGGGTGGTGTGTAGCAGGTTCCACCATTATTACAGGGCTGGATGCAGCATGCTACTCGCAGGTGAAATCTCGTGCCCCCACACCCAAGGTGACAGGAGCAAGTGTAGTGTTTAATCATTACAATGTCCAAAAGACATTAGCAAATGGGCTGCCTAGCACAGTAATCATGTTCAACTCACAGCCGGATCCAGAGTAATCCAGCACGACACTTGCGAGCACATTTCGGCCCATATCTAGGCAGTGAACCCCCTGAATAATAATAAGGAAAAGACACACGTTCGTAACAGACCACCAAGGTTCTGGTAGAGAGCAGGAGCGTAATATTCTTGAAACTATCCATTCAACAGGGGCGTTTGTGCAACCGGTCATTTCTTTTCACAGTTAGACCCATGATAGCTGGAGCGGGGGCAGCGGCAAATATATCCCTACTCCATGCTTTTTCTTATACAGTGCGCCATGTAAAGCAGGGCCCATCGTTCACCATGTCATAGCGCGATATCACGTTCTTGCCCAATAAAAACACTGGCAAACACATTCAAGTCATTTTCATACCTGAAGGGGAAGGGATGATGGAAGGCCCAAGAAAGGGGAATGTGCAATAGAAGGTGAAGAGAATGAGTGGTGCAGTCAAGGGTATTGAGTTAGATAAGATGGCATAGAGAACAGGTATGCAATTGGTATAATGTCAAAAGATTGATTGAGGATTAATTTGGGAAAGAGAACAATTGATGACAGAAAAGTACAAATTTGGATTTTAGGAAAATATTAGCATGAATAAGATTACAAAGACACATGCGAGAGAGAGCAAGACAAATGATAATACAGAACAGAAAGAAAGGGAAGGTTAATAAAGGGAACACTGACCAAGTTGAGTGAAGTTCCCTATCAGGTCCGCTGCAGACAAGACCAAGTTGAGTAAAGTTCCCTATCAGGTCCGCTGCAGGCGAGACCAAGTTGAATGAAGTTCCCTATCAGGTCCGCTGCAGATGAGACCAAGTTGAGTGAAGTTCCCTATCAGGTCCGCTGCAGAAGAGACCAAGTTGAGCGAAGTTCCCTATCAGGTCCGCTGCAGACGAGACCAAGTTGAGTGAAGTTCCCTATCAGGTCCGCTACAGAAGAGACCAAGTTGAGTGAAGTTCCCTATCAGGTCCGCTGCAGACGAGACCAAGTTGAATGAGGGATCTTGGAAAAGCTAGTTAACGTGCTAAAATAATCTTTCAAGTGTAAAAAAGGGCTCTGGATTGGGCAGTTTTGGCAGTAGTTTTTACTGACCTATTGGTACACCTATTAAACCTACCTCTAAATTTGTTCAAATCACAAGTGTTCTCTCAATAAATTTTTTCCAGCCGGGTGGCATGAAAAAGTAACGGGGTGGGCCATCCGGCTAAAACACCCTAAGGAGAACAGTGACCAAGTTGAGTGAAGTTCCCTATCAGGTTCGCTACAGACAAGACCAAATTGATGTTCCCTATCAGGTCCACTGCAGATGTGACCAGCTAAGTCCTCACCCTGGGTACTTTCCCTAACTCCTGCACTATGTACTGAAAATCTGCTTCAGCGATCGATCCATTCCTCTGCTCTTCCTGCTTCAGTGACAGATCCAGATTGCAGCCAATAGGAAGATACGCTCTGCAAGAATGCGTGTCTTCCAATTGGCTGCCACACGACTGTCACTGACAGTAGAAGAGAGGTGAAACAGTGCGAATCGCCAAAGCAGATTTGCAGTAAGTAGTGCAGGAGTTAGGGAAAGTACCCAGGGTGAGGACCTAAAATCGCTAAGTCCTCACCCTGGGTACTTTCCCTAACTCCTGCACTATGTACCCCTAACTCCTGCACTATGTACTGAAAATCTGCTTCAGCGATCGATCCATTCCTCTGCTCTTCCTGCTTCAGTGACAGATCCAGATTGCAGCCAATAGGAAGATACGCTCTGCAAGAATGCGTGTCTTCCAATTGGCTGCCACACGACTGTCACTGACAGTAGAAGAGAGGTGAAACAGTGCGAATCGCCAAAGCAGATTTGCAGTAAGTAGTGCAGGAGTTAGGGAAAGTACCCAGGGTGCCGGCCCGGCCAATCCACAGGTGCAGTAGCCGCCCACTCATGGGTGCTAAGCCCCGCCCACTCGTGGGTGCCATGGGCCACTCAGACTCTACAGAAAACTCTGCCTGAAAAGGCTGTTTTCACATAGTGGGAAAGAAGAGCTGTAGCTTCTATTACCTACTCTGTCAGGACTTCACCACAGCAGAGAGGAGGAGGACTTCCTGTCTCCCTCACACACTGAGGGAGCCTGAGGCTGCTGCACCAGCGGCACTGTGCAGGAGAAGCCTTAGGAATGTCACATGTCAGCCTCCCACCCATAACTTTCTGGTCAGTCATTTTTATATCTTGGGCTGTGGACCACGTAGAGAGGTGGTTGAGGCTCATTTTAAAGGTAGGAAACTGTTCTTTAATTTAAACTCAACTTGTTTGGAGACCACAGTCCCCTTTAATTCCGAAATGGTCTAGTCAGATGACAAGTCCAAGAGCTAACTTAAAAGTATTTTTTTGGTCCAAAATCTGTCCATCTGTGTTGAAACTTATCATTTAGCCACAGGGGGGGTGGGGACTTAGATAAAGCAGTAAATGGAATACCAAGGTGACTTTTAATATCCTAATATAATTTATAGTAGGGGGTACATTCTCTTCTATTAATGGGTCACCAGGGAAATAGCGGAGTGACTATAAAACTAAAAGTATAATTCACCGTGTAACATGCACACTGTACCTTACAAAATAACTTACTACCTAATGTAAAATGATTATTCACTGGATGTTCCATGGCCTTATAAATACGAGAAGCTGCAAGACAGGTGAATTCACAGGTTATGGAACCTCTATGTGTAAGTTTTGTACCAAGTGTGTTAGTGTGTTTAGGCCAAAATTGAGCCTTGGCAAAAATGAAAGCCCCCCTTTTTTTTCTGAAATACTCCCATACTACCTAAAGCACTGACTGACTGCAGGATATTGGTAAGGTGTGTTGCTTATCTACACTGCATTATGAAGCTGTTGGTGCAGGGGTATTTTTGATTTAGGTTGACAAATATAGAGATAGTGGTATGCAATGTAACACGGCAACTTTTGTCCATGCCTACATTTTAAAGGGCAATAGCACCTTAAATCTATTTTTGTGTTGTTACTTGTTTGATATTCCATTCTGCACCCCTTTCCCCATTCTAATGGTGCCCATACAATTGCAGCTTATGTGACCCCCATTTTCCACAATGTTTTGGACAACTGCCCGCCCAATCACATTTTACACGGTGTCACAGGGTAATTGTAAAGTTTTATCCAGTCTGAAACATGCTAAAACGCAGCAGGTAAAAAAACGCTGTTGCAATAGACTTTACAGTCGATTTGACATTTATGGGATCTAGCACCGAATCGACTGTAATATCTAACATGTCTATATGGTCACTTTCGAACAAAGCACTGGGTGCTGTCTCTTCTTTGCTGCACTTGTAAAGTGAAAAAGGCCTCTATAATTAAGACAGTCTTTAAAAGTTTACTTTACATATATTTTAACAGTACAATGCATCATTTTACATTATACATTCTTTATAGCAAATGAAATGATTTTGTGTTGTATTACCAGCCAGGTATTTGGATACAGGACATTATTAAATTAGATTATTAAATGAGGTAAATATTATTTAATTGGGCTGAGAACTACTGCCTGGTAGGGATGAAGTTCGGGTTAGATTAGAACCAGGTTTCGACTGGAAATTCTCGTTCTGAAGGTCCAAAGAACCGTTCAAAACTTCGGATCACTGAAACAAAATACGGATACTTTCGATGGTACTGAATACAAGAAACTACTTTCGAGGGTTGCCAAAATTCATTTTTAAACCTTTGGTGATTTGTATGTGTTACCCTGACCACTTCCCAGGTGCCTGTTCCATCTACTGCCATCTACCATGCTTTGTATACCCTATTTTATTTTTTACTTAGAACTTTTGGATTGTTTTAGCTCCATTGACTTCTAAGGGTCCATTTTCGCAATTTTAGATTTTTTCTGAATTCCGAAAATCCAAAGACGGAAGAAAAGGTTTAGACATCTCTACTGCATGGATAATAGTCGCAGTCTGTGATTCTGCTTCTGGGGAAATAGGCAAATGCGCAAGGTTAGATGAAACACACGTAGATGGTTAAAGTTCACTGCTTACCTGTTTAACCTTTGAACTTCAAGTATGGGAGCTTTAGTAATGCTGGTTCTTAACAGCTTAAGTTTTGTACACCTGCTAGTGGCTTTAAATACTAGAATCATGCAACCTGGGATGCCAGATATTAATCTGAGAGGACCTGCTGGTAAAACACAATCCCAGCAAAATCGATAGTGGCAAACGGTTGGGATAAAAATATTTTGTGTGTTACACACATTAGATTGTTATCAGCCAAAAATGTACACAAACAAACTTGTCAAGCAATAACTTGACAAGTTTGGTCTGATCATTGTGGAACAATCCTATGTGCTCCTGTATGCTCTCTCCTCCCCTCTCCAATGAGAAGGAACATGTTGAACAGCCTGAAGGTTTATACACACATGTGATCGCACGGACCGACCTGCAACACACAATGTGAATAAACATCTGTTTCGGGCGACAATTGTGCCCTGTATGGCTACTTTGTCAGCTGAAACAAACGTTCGGTCGGGCCTCTGATGATCTAAGGGAATCTGTCAAGGATGAAGCACACATACATGCCACGATTGTTGGCCCCCCGATGGCACGAGTCTATGAAGCTTGAGTGTACAGAGTGTAATCTGCAGACAATTGTTCCAAAGATCATTATCAGTACATTTGACATAGCTTAAAGGGAGACTCACCGAGCATTTTTTTGTCTGTTTTTAGTCTGTATTTGTTCATTTTTAGCACTCCGTTTATGCTATCTTTTTAATTAAATCGTGTCTGTTTCTGGAGATATGTGTGCAGGAGTACTTTTTTTAACAGAGCATGTCAATCCAATCTGTTAAAAAAAGTACCGCAATGCGCATCATCATTTCATCAATTTGCAGGTCTGCACTGATTGCAAGTAATTGCGATGCTACATGTGTTGTAATAGGTGTCCCTTGATTTTTGATTGATCTGTCAACCCTATGTATGTTTATTTATTATATAAAGAAAGCAGTCATCAGATTATTCAGTTAAATTACCAAATTGCCAAAACTACTGTTATCACTCTGTGGAGGAAATTAAGAGGGAGGGGGTGAATGCTCTGTTTAAGGCTAGGTACACACAGTACAGATAAAGCCCGATACCGTCGGTATCAGGGCTTTACGAACTGGTGGTACCTTGCTTCCTGAACAAGCTCGTGGCCGCCGAACGCTTTTTCGGGAAAGAGGGAAAATGTCCCTCGGCCGTGGTAGACTCATATAGGGGAGTCGATGCACTCGAGGGACACACGTCCCGAGTGTTCTCCACTGATGTGTATAGGAAGAACACTCGGGACTGTGTGTAGCCTTATTTTTGAAAAATAGGAAACAAAAAAAAAAGGATTTTGCAGATTGTCTTGTCCTCTTTCAAAAATATCTTTCAAGTGTGTACCCAACTTTACATAATGAAGATATGAATGTGAGACATACAGTGTAAAGTCACTAGATGGCGCTGTGATTAATAGCAACGTCAGTGTACCCAATTTTACATTAATGAAATATGAATGTGAGACATACAGTGTAAAGTCACTAGATGGCGCTGTGCATTAATAGCAACGTCAGCATTGCTAGGGAAGTGGGATGTTTATTTGTATTTGTTGCATGGGAACTTCAAAGATGTGCTTCCTAGAACCTTTTGTGTTTTGGTAACAATGCTATGCTGTGTGTCTGTCTGCAATGTCTGTGACAAGTATAAGTTGTATAAAATGTTACAAAATAAAGTGTTACATGGTAGAGGTCACTGCTCTTCAAAATAAAAACTGTAAATGTAAAACAAAGTCACAGCTCAGCCATTACTTAGCCTTATACACCTGATATTATAACAAACAGTTTAATTGTGACGTTTCGGCACTGAACGTGTGCCTTCTTCAGACAAATCACATCCAGGGCCGAAACGTCACAATAAAACACGATTGTTTGTAATTTTAAGACTGTTAAAAGTAAATCTGTGCATGTAACACACAGCGTAATATATAATACCTATATATAATATATAACGACTTAATATAATTAATGTAGTATGTGGAGTAGTGGTGAGGTGTATCTAGACCTCCTTTTTGTGACTCAAACAAAAAATAATTAAACACTGTGACAGCGTTAAGAACTAATTAAGTCACTTTATTAAACAAACCTGGTGTTTTTTCCTTCTAAAGCAGGGGTGGGCAATTATATTTCACAGGGGGCGCATTGAAAACTTGGATTGTTGTGAAGGGCCGGACCAATACTCAATTATCATTAAAGAAATTGCAAAAACTGGATTTATAAAAACGATTAAATATACCTAGTTCATTGATTATTTTTATTATTAGTTTCAATATTTAATAGATCCATTCAGTGACCAGGTCAACATTTTCCTATAAAAATAAACTTAATAAAAATAAAGCCATTATCCCGACAGTTAAATAAAAGTGATTTTTGGGGTTCAGGTCTAGTATTGAGGGGCCAGTCAAGGGAAGCCAAGGGGCTGCATATGGCCCCCGGGCCCAGGTCTGTTCTTAAAGGCTTAATGCCCAATTTTACAGCAGGCTGAGCCATCAGTACACCCTCTGACTCAGCTGAGCCACACTGTACATTAGCTGGTACCAGGCAGTTACTAGGTGCTGCCCACAGTGGCAAAAATGTCTTTCCCCTGGACTGGCAGGCACAGTGGAAAGCTCCTACCTAAACCAAATTAACAGGTTTTAATAGCAAGGGGATTGTTGGTTTGTTTTATATCCCTTTATGGGGACCTTTTTTAACCTGTATCTCCCTAACTTACTTAAGAGATCCTAAAGGTTCATACACACGTGTGATTGCGGGTACCAAAATGATGTTTATGCACGGCGATAATCATGCCATGTATTGGCACTTTGTCGGCCGAAACGGGTGTTCGGTTGAAGACCCCGCTGGCTGGTCGCAACGATCCCCAACCGAACGACCACTACGGACAACAAAGTGCCCATACACGGCACGATTATTGGCCAAAGCATACACAATCGGTCGGCACGGATTGCCCCCCACAATTGCATGTGTGTATGAAGCTTAAGGTCGATTGATAACGCGTAAGTTAACGTTTAGTTTAGTGTTTATATGGACATTGCCCTTTACCTGCATTGATTAACATCTGCTTCCTTTCTCTAGTGGAAAAAATAAAGATATCTGTACACCAACAATTATACAAAACTATTTGCTATAAACATGCTCAACCCATCTACATAGTTATCTCTCATCGACTGAAGAAATGATAGGGTACCATGGGAGCAGCCTCTGTGACTGCAGGGGGTCCCAGGGGATTCCTACTTTTCTATCACTGACATAGCCCCCTACCACATAAAACTGCTGTATATGATGCAGGGATGGGGTCCCATTATAGTTCTGCTGGGGGACCCATTGATTTCTAGTTATGCCACCGCTTTATACATTTAATTTTGGCTATGAAATAAGGAGTGCAGTGGTCTCCTAGCCTACTATTGTAGAAACCAGTTTATGGCGGTTACTGATCATGGTAGAGAAGGGCTACTATGTGGCCAATTGTTCTCACATTTCACCCTAAATTATAGCACAACCGTAAATGTTATTATGTAAGAAATGCCTGCTATTTCGCACATTCTTGGTGACACCGACCCCCACAGAACCAATGTAAAACACCTGCTAAGCCCATATTGCATAGTAAAGTGTGGGATTTCCATGACTTGGGTGATAGCACTGATATTGCCAATCTCCCTGAAATTTTTCCCCTGGTACTTTGTATGTCTGCAGGGTTTCTGGAATAACTAAATAAATGCAAAACTATAACTTACTGGAAGTACTACATCTTCCTTTGTTCTTACTTACCATCACTGATACCCTTAAGTAAAGTTTGCTGTGCTGATAGATCTGTACTAATCTATGAAAAAATTAATGCAAGAGGTGGTTGTGGGGGCGTTGGGAAGGGTGAACCAGGGGAGACTTGCTTAGGGCACCAAAATGTTTGAACAGACCTACCTATTGTAATTCTTTCTATAGGCCAGAGTAAAAAGTATAATTTTCCACATCACCAGCACATTGTTGAAGGCACTCTGAATGAAATGTGAACCATTTTTCAGTCACCGCTTTTTGCAGAATGTAAGTATAAACATTTCATGGTTGACATTCCTCTGATTGCTGGTTTGAGTGGAAATACTTTGCCCATAAAAGACGAAAACAGAAAAAAGGAAGTGTGGGGCGGGAGATGGATATGGAGGGAGAGACGACAGGAAGTTTAAGGCCAAAAAAAAGTATGCCATGTTCTGTTCTCTAAATATATGTAATATTTCCTCTCCCTGATACGTGGCCTTACGTTCATACTCTGCACATACCAGTTAAGCTATCTGCATTTGTAGCAAGGACATGCGCTGGAAAGCAGTTTTTGCCAGGGCTGTTTTTTCCAGTATTTGCAACAGAACTTACTGTTCTTATTGTACATTGTTGGTATGTAATGTGTTCTTAGACCATAAAAACCCAAAATAACTTGGGTTTTCTTTGAACAGTCTCTGTTTTTTTTTTATGGAACAGTAAGTGCAATATCAAAAATATGTTAATTACTGCCCTATATTGCCAGATATGTCAGGGCTGATTTTACCTAGGCTAAAACTCCTAAGAAAGCCCCCTAAACATAGGCTTAAAATACAAACGGTCGTAGGGGGGAAACCATATGTTTGA
The DNA here is from genome assembly GCA_019447015.1 of Hymenochirus boettgeri. Taxonomy (NCBI): domain Eukaryota; kingdom Metazoa; phylum Chordata; class Amphibia; order Anura; family Pipidae; genus Hymenochirus; species Hymenochirus boettgeri. Next base: position 227,324,430 of record CM033476.1, on the reverse strand, counting down.
ACATCAGGAATGTTAGGAGGCCCTTTGATACCCGAGGCCCCCATATATTTTAAATCAGCTCTGATACAGGGGATGACACAAACTCCTCTACCTCAACAGTCACACACTGTTCTTTGCAATACCCTTATCCTTAGGGACCCTTAAAGGCGGAACAATCTTATGGTTGCATACTGTTGATGGGATAGCATTCCTTTACCGGCGGCACTCCCCATACAACCTCTACCTACTTCTCTCTGATATCAGCCCTGTAACAAAATGTTTCCCAGCTCTTTTCCTGGTTGCTGAGAAACGAATAACCCATACTTCTTTTCTGCCAGTTCCTGCTTTAATGTCACAGTAAAACCAGAAAATGGCATTTTTGTGTTACTAGATTTCAGAAAACATTCACTTTTCAGTGAGAAATATCCATTACAACATAAGCTTTTTTTATATTTTGCCAAACACAAGTGTACTGTATACATTACCGTGTAACTGTTCTCTGTTTTAATAAATATTAATCCTCGTGTTGCATTGTGGGGTAACATAGCTGAAGTTTATGAAATGTTTTGCTCTCACTTTCTGAGGCAGATTTTAAATGGGAACTATTGTGAGAAAAGAACTTTAGGTGGGTTAGGTTAAAAATAATTATAACATAATGCTTTAGGTCTTATCCAAACATGCAGCAGCTGTTTCACAAAAAGATATATCCATTTCAGGTCTGAAGTTTAAAATTAGTGAATCTCAGTGTTTTCACACACAAAACGAGGGATGATACCATTTCAAAATTTCCTTGCACACATTGGCTCTGTTTAAATGAAGTATAGGGAGTTGGCCGTGGATGAGGGAAATTTGCAGTCCCAAGCTTTCTTCCTATGCTTTAGGGTAGGCCCTTAAGGCTCATACATACGCAGATGTGTGTCCCAAGACCCCCAACACCGTTTTGGCCGAACACATACACACAGACAATTCACCGCATGTAGCCGTCAGTGTTGGGGGTCGGGCTCGGGCGCACATTGAGCTGTGGTATGAACCTTAACCCTCGCTGTTATCTTACATAACTGAGTATCCAAACTGGTGACCCATTGAAATCAAAATGCTAATGACACACTGAAATCCAATATAGAAGATAAGCAAAAATTCTTATCACTAAATGACAGAAAAATACCAGTTTAACTATGAATATTCCCTTATAAGGAAGTTTGTTGATCAATTCAAATATTTAAAGGACAATTGTACTCACCTCCCCCTCGCTCCTCTTCCTCCATGGCAGCATAGTACCCAGGGGGGACCTAAAATCGCTAAGTCTCACCTGGGTACTTCCCTAACTCCTGCACTATGTACTGAAAATCTGCTTCAGCGATCGATCCATTCCTCTGCTCTTCCTGCTTCAGTGACAGATCCAGATGCAGCCAATAGGAAGATACGCTCTGCAAGAATGCGTGTCTTCCAATTGGCTGCCACACACGACTGTCACTGACAGTAGAAGAGAGTGAACACGTGCGAATCGCCAAAGGTAGGTTTAATAGGTGTACCAATAGGTCAGTAAAAACTTGAAAGATTGTTTTAGCACATTAACTAGCTTTTCCAAGATCCCTAAGGCCACAAAATGACACCATTTTGTGGCCTTAGGGATCTTGGAAAAGCTAGTTAATGTGCTAAAACAATCTTTCAAGTTTTTACTGACCTATTGGTACACCTATTAAACCTACATCTATATTCGTTCAAATCACAAGTGTTCTCTCAAGAAATTTTTTCCAGCCAGGTGACATGAAAAAGTAGCCGGGTGGGCCATCCGGCTAAAAGACCCTAGGGAGAACACTGACCAAGTTGAGTGAAGTTCCCTATCAGGTCCGCTGCAGAAGAGACCAAGTTGAGTGAAGTTCCATATCAGGTCCGCTGCAGACGTGAGGGAGAACAGTGACCAAGTTGAGTGAGTTCCGTATCAGGTCCGCTGCAGACGAGACCAAGTTGAGTGAAGTTCCCTATCAGGTCCGCTGCAGATGTGACTAAGTTGAGTGAAGTTCCCTATCAGGTCCGCCGCAGATGAGACCAAATTGAAGTTCCCTATCAGGTCCGCTGCAGACGAGACCAAATTGAAGTTCCCTATCAGGTCCGCTGCAGATGAGACCAAATTGATGTTCCCTATCAGGTCCACTGCAGATGTCACCAAATTAAGTGAAGTTCCCTATCAGGTCTGCGCTGCAGACGAGACCAAGTTGAGTGAAGTTCCCTATCAGGTCCGCTGCAGATGTAACTAAGTTGAGTGAAGTTCCCTATCAGGTCCACTGCAGATGAGACCAAGTGAGTGAAGTTCCCTATCAGGTCCGCTGCAGATGTGACCAAATTAAGTGAAGTTCCCTATGAGGTCCGCTGCAGACGAGACCAAGTTGAGTGAATTTTCCTATCAGGTTCGCTACAGACAAGACCAAATTGATGTTCCCTATCAGGTCCACTGCAGATGTGACCAAATTAAGTGAAGTTTCCTATCAGGTCCGCTGCAGACGAGACCAAGTTGAGTGAAGTTCCCTATCAGGTCTGCTGCAGACGAGGCAAAATTGAAGTTCCCTATCAGGTCCACTGCAAATGTGACCAAATTGAAGGAAGTTCCCTATCAGGTCCGCTGCAGACGTGACCAGATTAAGTGAAGTTCTCAACCAGGTCCGCTGTAGACAAGACCAACAGTGTTCTCCCCAGAATTTTTTTCCAGCTGGGTGGCATGAAAAGTAGCCAGGTGAGGTGGGACGGTGACATTTGGTGATGGGGGAAAAGTGCACTGCATTATGCTCATTATATAGGTCAGGAATGTCTAACTTTTGTCCCACTAGATGTTTGAAAACGATGACTCCCAGCATTCTGTGGTTGTAGTATGGCAACATCTGCAGGGAGTTGTTGTTCGGCAACATCTGCAGGTAGTTGTAGTTCGGCAACATCTGCAGGGAGTTGTAGTTCGTAAACACCTGAAGGTAACCCAGATGTAATATGGCAGCACATGCACATGTGACACCATTTTGGCCTTAGGGATCTTGGAAAAAGCTAGTATACGTGCTAAAATAATCTTTCAAGTGTAAAAAAGGGCTCTGGATTGGGCAGTTTTGGCAGTAGTTTTTACTGACCTATTGGTACACCTATTAAACCTACCTCTAAATTTGTTCAAATCACAAGTGTTTCTCTCAATAAATTTTTTCAGCCGGGTGGCATGAAAAAGTAACGGGGTGGGCCATCCGGCTAAAACACCTAAGGAGAACAGTGACCAAGTTGAGTGAAGTTCCCTATCAGGTTCGCTACAGACAAGACCAAATTGATGTTCCCTATCAGGTCCACTGCAGATGTGACCAAATTGAAGTTCCCTATCAGGTCCGCTGCAGACGAGACCAAGTTGAGTGAAGTTCCCTATCAGGTTCGCTACAGGCAAGACCAAATTGATGTTCCCTATCAGGTCCACTGCAGATGTGACCAAATTGAAGTTTCCTATCAGGTCCGCTGCAGGCGAGACCAAGTGAGTGAAGTTCCCTATCAGGTCGCTGCAGGCGAGACCAAGTTGAGTGAAGTTCCCTATCAGGTCCACTGCAGATGAGACCGAATTGAAGTTCCCTATCAGGTCCGCTGCAGACGAGACCAAGTTGAGTGAAGTTCCCTATCAGGTCCGCTGCAGACGTGACCAAGTTGAGTGAAGTTCCCTATCAGGTCCACTGCAGATGAGACCAAGTTGAGTGAAGTTCCCTATCAGGTCCGCTGCAGATGTAACTAAGTTGAGTGAAGTTCCCTATCAGGTAGATGCAGATGAGACCAAATGGAAGTTCCCTATCAGGTCCGCTGCAGACGAGACCCAGTTGAGTGAAGTTCCATATCAGGTCCACGCAGGACGTGACCAGATTAAGTGAAGTTCTCAACCAGGTCCGCTGTAGACAAGACCAACAGTGTTCTCCCCAGAATTTTTTTTCAGCTGGGTGGCATGAAAAAGTAGCCAGGTGAGGTGGGACGGTGACATTTGGTGATGGGGGAAAAGTGTGCACTGCATTATGCTCATTATATAGGTCGGAATGTTAACTTTTGTCCCACTAGATGTTTGAAAACTATCAGGGAGATTCAAAAAAGTTCTTATCGTTTAAAATGGTGCTAATTTTGCCCCAACCAATCCGATGTTAGCTGTTAGATGTTAAATAAGATCTGATTGGTTGGGGCAAAATTTGCACCATTTTAAACGATAAGAACTTTTATTGAATAACCCTGTACGACTCCCAGCATTCTGTGGTTGTAGAATGCAGCGTGTTGTAGTATGGCAATATCTGCAGAGAGTTGTAGTTTGGAACATCTGCAGGGAGTTGTAGTTCGGCAAGATCTGCAGGGAGTTGTAGTTCGGCAACACCTGAAGGTAACCCAGATGTAATTTGGCAGCACATGTGACACCATTTTGTGGCCTTAGGGATCTTGGAAAAGCTAGTTAACGTGCTAAAATAATCTTTCAAGTGTAAAAAAGGGCTCTGGATTGGGCAGTTTTAGCAGTAGTTTTTACTGACCTATTGGTGCACCTATTAAACCTACCTCTAAATTCGTTTCAAATCACAAGTGTTCTCTCAAGAAATTTTCCAGCCGGGTGGCATGAAAAAGACCCTAGGGAGAACACTGGGTCTCGTCTGTAGCAGACCTGATAGGGAAACTTTACTCGATCTGGTCTCGTCTGCAGCGGACCTGATAGGGAACTCCATTCAATTGGTCTCGTTGCAGCAGACCTCATAGGGAACTTCACTCAACTTGGTCTTGTCTGCAGTGGACCTTATAGGGAACTTACTCGATCTGGTCACGTCTGCGGCGTACCTGATAGGGAACTTCACTCAATTTGATCGCGCTGCAGCGGAACTGATAGGGAATTCACTCAACTTGGTCAGTGTTCTCCCTGGGGTCTTTTAGCCGAGCGGCCGACCCGGCTACTTTTTTATGCCACCGGCTGGAAAAAAATTCTTGACAGAACACTTGTGATTGAAGAATTTAGATGTAGGTTAATAGGTTGTACCAACAGGTCAGTAAAAACTCCTGCCAAACCTGCCACATCCCAGAGCCCTTTTTTACAATTGCAAGATATTTTAGCACGTTAACTAGCTTTTCCATGATCCCTAAGGCCACAAAATGGTGGTGGCACATGTGCTTGTGCTGCCCTATTACACTAGGTTAACTTCAGGTGTGTCCGCACTACAACTCCCTGCGGATGTTGCCGCACTACAACTCCCTGCGGATGTTGCCGCACCCACAATACAACTCCTGCGGATGTTGCCGCACTACAACTCTGCGGATGTTGCCGCACTACAACTCTGCGGATGTTGCCGCACTACAACTCCCTGCGGATTTGCCGCACTACAACTCCTGCGGATGTTGCCGCACTACAACTCCCTGCGGATGTTGCCGCACTAAAACTCCCTGACGGATGTTGCCGCACTACAACTCCCTGCGGATGTTGCCGACACTACAACTCCCTGCGGATGTTGCCGCACTACAACTCCCTGCGGTGTTGCCGCACTACAACTCCCTGCGGATGTTGCCGCACTAAATCCCTGCGGATGTTGCCGCTAAACTCCTGCGGATGTTGCCGCACTACAACTCCCTGCGGATGTTGCCGCACTACAACTCCCTGCGGATGTTGCCGCACTACAAACTCCCTGGGATGTTGCCGCACTACAAACCCTGCGGATGTTTCCATACTACAACACCCTGAATTCTACAACCACGGACCTGATAGGGAACTTCACTCATCTGGTCTCGTCTGCAGTGGACCTGATAGGAACTTTCTCAACTTGGTTTTGCTGCAGCGGACCTGATAGAGAACTTCACTCAATTGGTCTATCTGCAGCGGACCGATAGGGAACTTCACTCAACTTGGTCTCATTCTGCAGCGGACCTGATAGGGAACTTCACTCAACTTGGTCCATCTGCAGCGGACCTGATAGGGAACTTCCTTAATTTGGTACATCTGCAGTGGACCTATTAGGTAACTTCAATTTGGTCCTGTCTGTAGCGGACCTGATAGGGAACTTCACTCAACTTGGTCAAGTCTGCATCGGACCTTATAGGGAACTTCAATTTTGCCTCGTCTGCAGTGAACCTGATAGGGAACTCACTCAACTTGGTCTCGTCTTCAGCGGACCTGAATGGGGGAATTCACCAACATGGTTCATCTGCAGCAACCTAATAGAGAACTTACTCAAATTGGTTCTTGTCTGCAGCGGACCTGATTGGGAACTGCACTCGGATTTGGTCTCGTCTGCAGCGAACCTGATAAGGAACTTCACTTAAACTTGGTCAGTGTTTCTCCTAGGGTCTTTTAGCCGGACGGCCCGTCCGGCTTACTTTTCATGTCACCTAGCTGGAAAAAATATCTTGACAGAACACTTGTGTGATTAAACGAATTTAGATGTAGGTTTTAATAGGGTGTTTACCAATAGGTCAGTAAAAACTCTTGACAAAACTGCCCACTCCAGAGCCCTTTTTACACTTGGAAGATATTTTAGCACGTTAACTAGCTTTTTCCAAGATCCGTAAGGCCACTAAATGGTGACACGTGCTTGTGCTGCCATATTACATCTGGGTTACCTTTAGGTGTTTCGAACTACAACTCCCTGCAGATGTTGGCGAACTACAACTCCCTGCAGATGTTTCTGAACTACAACTCCCTGCAGATGTTGCCATACTACAACACCCTGAATTCTACAACCACGGATGATAGGGAACGTCACTCATCTGGGTCTCGTCTGGCAGGGACCTGATAAGGAACTTTTCTCAACTTGGTCTCATCGCAGCGGACATGACGTAGGGAACTTCGCTTAAACTTGGTCTCTTCTGCAGCAGACCTGATAGGGAACTTCATTCAAAATTGGTCACGGCTGCTGCAGCAGACCTGATAGGGAACTTCACTCAACTTGGTCTCATCTGCAGCGGACCTGATAGGGAAATTCACTTAATTTGGTCACATCTGCAGTGGCACTGATAGGGAACTTCAATTTGGTCTTGTCTGTAGAGACCTGATAGGGAACTTCACTCAACTTGGTCACTGTTCTCCTTAGGTCTTTTAGCCGGACGGCCCACCCGGCTATTTTTTCATGCCAAAAATTATTGGAGAAACATTGTGATTGAACGAATTAGAGGTAGGTTAATAGGGCACAATAGGTCAGTAAAAACTACTGCCAAACTGCCCAATCAGAGCCCTTTTTTACACTTGCAAGATATGGTAGCACGTTAACTAGCTTTTCCAAGATCCTAAGGCCACACAAAATGGTGTGTCACATGTGCTGCCATATTACTTCTGGATTACCTTACGTGTTGCCGAACTACAACTCCGCAGATGTTGCCAAACCACAACCCTACAGATGTTGGCAAACTACAACTCCCTGCAGATGTTGCTGAAATACAAAACTCCCTGCAGGTGTGCCAAACTACAACTCCCTGCAGATGTTGCCCAAACTACAACTCCCTGCAGATGTTGCCAAAACTACAACTCCCTGCAGATGTTGCAAACTACAACTCCCATGCAGAGTTGCCAAACTAGGCAACTCCCTGCAGATATTGACTTACTCACTTGGTCACGTCTGCCAGCATACCTAATAGGGACTTCACTCACTTGTTCTCGTCTGCAGCGGACCTGGTAGGGAACTCACTTAATTTGGTCATGTCTGCACCGGACCTGATAGGCAACTTCACTTTGGTCTCATCTGCAGCGGACCTGATAGGGAACGTCCACTTAATTTGGTCACGTCTGCAGCAGGACTGATAGGGAACTTCAATGTGGTCTCGTCTGCAGCGGACCTGATATGGAGCTTCACTAAACTTGGTCTCTCTGCAGCGGACCTGATAGGGAACTTCACTCAACTTGGTCTCGTTGCAGCGGACTCATAGGGAACTTAACTTAATGGATCATGTCTGCAGTGGACCTGATAGGGAACTTCACTCAACTTGGTCAGTGTTCTCCCTAGGGTCTTTAGCCAGACGGCCCACCTGGCTAATTTTTCATGCCACTCAGCTGGAAAAAAGTTGGTCTTGTTCTACAGCGGACCTGATAGGAAACTTCACTTAATCTGGTCACGTCTGCAGCGTACCTGATATGGAACTTCATTCAACTTGGTCTCGTCTGCAGCGGACCGGATAGTGAACATTCACTTAATTTGGTCACGTCTGCACGGACTGATAGGGAACTCAATTGGTCTTGTCTGCAGCGGACTGGATAGGGAACTTCATCTGGTTCTCATTTGCAGCGGACTTGATAGGGAATTCACTCAGATTGCTCTCTTCTGCAGTGGACCTGATAGGGAAATTTACTCAATTGGTCTCATCTGCAGCGGGACCTGTTCTGGAACTTCACTCAACGGGTCTCGTCTGCAGTGGACCTGATACGGAACTTTACTCAACTTGGTCTTGTCTGCATGTACTGATAGGGTATTTTCTCAACTTGGTCTCATCTGCAGCGGACCTGATTGGGGAACTTCACTTAATTTGGTCACGTCTGCAGCGGACCTGTAGGGAAATTCACTTAATTTGGTCATGTCTGCAGCGGACCTCATAGGGAACTTCAATTGGTCTCGCCCTGCAGGGGACCATGATAGTTAAACTTCATCAATTTGGTCTCGTATGCTGCAGACCTCATAGGGAAATTTACTTAAATCTGGTCACCTCTGCAGCACCCGATAGGGAACTTCACTCAACTTGTTTCCGTCTGCCAGCGGACCTGATTAGGGAACTTCACTCAATTGGTCTTATCTGCAGCGACTGATAGGGAACTTTACTTAATTGGTCACATCTGCACTGGACCAGATAGGGGGAACTTCAATTTGGTCTTGTCTGCAGCGGACCTGATAGGGAACTTCACTCAACTTGGTCTCATCTGCAGCGGACCTGATAGGAACTTCACTCAATTTGGTCTCGTCTGCAGTGGACCTGATAGGGACTTCACTCAACTTGTTCTCATCTGCAGCGGACCTGATAGGGAACTTCACTCAATTTGGTCTCAGTTGCAGCAGACCTGATAGGGAATTTCACTCAAACTTGGTCTGTCTGCAGCGGACCTGATAGGGAACTTCACTTAATTTGTTTACGTCTGCACCGGACCTGATAGGGAACTTCACCCAACTTGGTCAGTGTTCTCCCTAGGGTCTTTTAGCCAGAGGGGCCCACCCAGCTACTTTTTCATGTCACCCGGCTGGGAAAATTTTTTAAGAGAAACATTGTGATTTGAAAGAATTTAGATGTAGGTTTAATAGGTGTACCAATAGGTCAGTAGAAAAACTCCCGCCAAAACTGCCAGTCCAGACCCCTTTTTTACACTTGCAAGATTATTTTAGCACGTTAACTAGCTTTTCAAGATCCCTAAGGACACAAAAGGTGGTGGCACATGTGTGGTGCTGACATATTACATCTGGGTTACTTCAGATGTTGCCGAAGTTCAACTCCCGCATTCTACAACCATAGAATGCTGTGTGCGGAGTCATCGTTTCCAAATTTTAGTGGGAGGAAAGTTAGACATCCCTGAGAATTAATGATCAAATGCAGTGCACATTTGTCCCCACCACCAAATTTCCCTGTCCCACTTTACCCGGTTACTTTTTCATGCACCCGGCTGAAAAAATTCTGGGGAGAACATGACTTTTATATCACAAATCTGCAATACTGCTTCTTTTAAATATGGCCCGGTATTCCACTAATTTTGCTAGGAATGTGCTGTTTTCTAAACAATTACTATACTGCACCAATGGCTTTATTAAACCAAATCTAAAGATTTATAAATATGCCCCCTTTTGTCTGCAGTTGGCGTTGTTGTGTTGATTTTCCCATTGCATAAGAACAAAAGATAATTATTTTCAATTCCATTAACATACAGAAATAAAACAATTTTAAGTTTATAAAATATAATTTTATAAAACTCTTTGAAGATTAACACTTATATACAGAGTAAGTAAATAACAATCTCAATTTAAATAAGAATTCTATTTACATTAGCAGTAAGAGTAAAATAATGAATAATAAAGCTCTCTGTTTAAAAAGGTAGTAAGTAGTTACTTTGGAGGTCTGCTTGACTAGATAGACTGGATAGAATATTTAAGGTTCGTACACACGAAAAGACACAGTCGTTCGGAGATCGGTCAGTCGGGCAACGATCCCCAACCGAATGGCCGATAAAGTGCCATACATGGGCCGATTATCGGGACCTGCGATCGCACATGTGTACGAACCTTAAGATTGGAATTCCTATAATATGTTCCCTTACTTTAAAAGATCTACTGCAATTTTTTAGTAGTAGGCGAAGATGGACTACAATGGGTTGAAGGTCTTAAGGTGGCAGTACAATGGTGGATTGTCTATGAAATAATAGCCTTGTGTATTTCTCGCTTTCTACGAACAGCGTAAGAAACCTTCGCTACACAGAAGAATTTTTGCCTCCTACATGATATTAATAGCAGCAATAATTAGATAAAAATTTGTCATTGTTGTATTTATAAAATATATATATGTCAATAAATAAAAGGATAATTAGTTTGAGATTAAAAAGTTATATATCACATTTTAGAAATCTTGGTATTTCAGCATTGAAGGTTTTGTCTTTTCTTCTGAGGAACATTAGACCTAAGAATGGAAGCATAGGTAAGTATAGGTCATGCTTTTTATGATAGATATATAGACACTTCTATCATGAGAAGCACAAGTTGCCATAATAATATTTATGCTGTTAAAACGCAATTTTACAGGAATAAGATCCAGTGACCTGAATCGCAATAAAAAAGCTTTCCGGTTTTAAAATTCACTAACTAATCTAGCAACCTGTTAGATATGGGCCTCATTTTACCCCGAACCACAAATTACTCCGGGCAAATATGGCTTACGGTCATTTAATACTGGATTTGCACCTGGTGGTAAATACCAAGGGGATTTTACCCAGCACCATTTTAAGGCCAGCTTTTAGCTGGTCTTAAAATTGTGGATTTAAGTGGTGCAAATCCTTTATTAAATACATTGCGCCAGTTGCATGGCGTTCTTTGTGAAATTGTGCAGCCAGTGCAAATATGGAGTTAAACTTGCGCTAACCTATTCAATATGGGTGGCATGAGTTAAACCCTTTATTTGTAGCACAGCGCACAGGGTAAATCAGGCCATGGAGTTTTACTTATCAATTGCCATAAAATTAGCGGTCATTATTTCTATAGTAATAATATATTCAGGTAGATTGTATAAATAATCTAGTTTAACCCCACAGATGTTTTTTTTTTTTTTTTGCTCACATCCTTTGTGCAGTCCCACAAAGGATTTTAAATAGAGATCATATATGGAGGGAATATGAGCAAGTCCATATTCATGCTCAGAATACTCAGTTGCCTAATAAGTAAAGATGATACCTCAGTAGCGAATACACATTGCTCGGGCTGGGGAGAATAAAAATGGGGTGATAAGCTCCTTTATCCATGTATCTTGAGGGAGGTTACCATGTCTGGACATCAGGCTTCTGATGGAAGAAAAAAATAGTAATTGAGTAATAAATGTACAATACAAAGTGTAAAGATTCAGGTATGGATACATAATTAAAGGATATATTCATTCAAAAAGTGACTATCCTTTTTCTTATTAATTGAAGAATGGGAGGTAAAGGAGCTAGTCTTACCTCCAGATTTCAAAATCAGGAGTCAGGAAGGGAAGATTGTAAAATTTACCCACGAACGCATCCCTCGCTGACAGGTACTTTTACAATCCTGGCTCTGATAGATTAAGGAAGAATGGGGGGTTTTAAATTAGTAAGAAAAAGGATAGGTTCACCCTTTGAGTAAACCTATCCTTTAAGTTCCAAAATTTATCATTTTTAAGCCCCTGTGCTTTGATATAAGGCAGACTAAAGTATTAGAATAGTAAGCTTTTAGAAATTTCACTTACAACATATGTCTTGGACCTCAGTTTATTTATGTGCTATGCAGGGTAAGTGTTTTGCTTTGCTGGAGCTATATAATTAATAAAATGTAATTAGATACAAAGGTATGTTATCTGGTTGTTTGTTTGTTTGTGTTTTAACAATGTCCTTTTAAGCAGAAGTGTTCCAATCATTTGTTTCATATGATATGTTACTGTTGCATGTAACATTATTCTTATGAACATAAAAAAAATGTTATTTGCTGGTAATACCGTTCACTTTGTGCCCACTCCTCTTCTATCATTCTCTGATCCTAGCAGAAGCTTTTGTTGCTACTGGATTTTCCCTTAGATAGTCGGGGTTGGGTTAATTTGAAATAGGGTCCTTTTCTTCAGGTTATTCTTTGGTTCCAGGTCATTGTTTGACACGTCCCTTTTCATTGCATTGTCCTCTTTCATCCCTTCATAACCAATGCCACACACAGCCCAGCAAACACAGAGATAATCAGCCCCCAGACAAACCACCATAGTAACAGTGTGTTGAGGGAGTCGGGCATCAGTAGAAGGTGGGGGTAGGATCATGTACTCTAAAATTCACAAACTGGTTCCCATGAAGGCCTGCAGGGCACTGGCAAACATGGCCACTGAAGTGGGTGTGTAGCAGGTTCCACCATTCTTACAGGGCTGGGAAACTGCAGGCATCTACTCGCAAGGTGCAATCTCTGCCCCCAAACCCAAGGGTGCAGGAGCAAGTGTAGCTGTTTAAATCATCAACACTGTCCCCCCATTAGCAAAGTGGGCTGCTAGCACAGTCATCAATGTTCAACTCACACGCGGGATCCACAGAGAATCCAGCACGACACTTGCAGAGCACATTTCGGGCCCATATCTAGGCAGTGACCCCCTGAAATAAATAAGGAAGAAACCAAGTTTAGTAAACAGACCACAGAAGGTTCTGTTTGTAGAGAGGAGAGAGCGTATAATTATTCTTGAAACTACCATTCAGACAGGGGCGTGTGCACCGGTCAATCTTCTTTTCACAGTTAGACACCATGATAGCTGCGGGGGCGGCAGCGGCAAATATATCCTACTCTCCACTGCTTTTCTCTATACAGCGTGCCCATTAAAGCAGGGCCCATCGTTCAATGTCATAGCGCTGATATCACAGTTCTTGCCATAAAAACCACGTGGGCAAACACATTCATAGTCATTTTCCTATCCTGAAGGGGAAGGGATGAATGGGAAGGCACAGAGAAAAGGGGGGAATGTGCAATAGAAGGATAGAGAATGGAGTGGTGCAGCAAGGGTATTGAGTTAAGAAGATGGCATAGATGAACAGGTATGGAAATGGGTTAAAAAAGATTGAGTGAGGATTAATTTGGGAAAGAGAACAATTGATGACAGAAATTGTACAAATTGGATATTTAGGAAAAATATTGTAGATGAATAAGATTACAAAGACACAATGCATGGAAAGAGGCAAGACAAATGTTAAAGAACAGAAAGAAAGGGAAGGTATATAAAGGTATGGGGAGAAATCAGAGTGCTACGATTATTATTTGTACAAGAATAATGACATATGTTTACCATCAAAACATACATTTGAATTTAAAAAGCCAACAGGCATATGAAAAACAAAACAAAACAGCTGGGTTTTAGAATGTGATTACTACAGAAGGAAAACAAAAAAAATAAAGACATTTCTTCTAATATTTCAGTAAATGTAATAAAAGGCCCAAATGTTGGCCAGGACTATTCATCTATGAGCCAATCTTTTTAGAAGTCTGAATCACTTCCAACAGTTCAGCCACGCCCAATAGGGGGCCGCGCACGTTCAGCCGAGATTTTTTGATATACCAGATCATATGTTCGGGGGGCGAGAGATTGGGTCCCTGCCACCCCAATTACACCATCCAAGGTAATATCGGTTGGTAGGCCTGAAAAATTGGGTGGTGTGTGACCAGCCAAAAAATAATAATAAGCCCATAGTTACTAATTTAGGCTGAGGCCACACTGACGGATGAACAAAGGCGTATCATGCCAAAACAGTCTGTATATGCCATCCATGCAATAGTACGCAATCAAAGTGCATTTCTGTGCAATCAGAGCGCATTCTGTGCAATCCGTGTGCATTTTTAAAAATGGTAATCACATGTGTCCACAAAAACACAGATTGCAGGGGCATGCAATGGTGGCTACCTTGATAAATCCTGCTGGTTGTAACCCTTAAACAAGCGAAAACTAGCCTTAATTTCCCATTTATAAAAATTAGTTCCTTTACATCCCATGTTTCCACTTCTACAGCCAAAACAATACTTATCATGAGTAATGATACAGTAACATCTTTTTTTCTTTTTTTTTGATAATTCGATAAAGCATTTTGGGCCAATAGTAATAAATCCTAATGTGACCATGTAAAGCAGCAATAAAACATGTGAATTACAAACTTGAGTTTTGGTAGTGTCTCCCTGCCTTTGCTTTTGAACTGTGACCATACATTTACCATCCCCATAGAACACCATTGCGTTGTGCACATTCTCATAAATCAGGCATAGAAACACTACTGAAAAATATGTACTAAGGCGGTCATTATTATATAGACCTTTAGGCTGCTTTCACACAGGTGGCTTTGTAGTGGTTGTGCCAATGGAAGTTTACCGGCAATCACAAATAAAAAACAAATTCAAACCAGTCACTCGTGTGAACGTAGTCCACTGCGCTTACATACTCACGTATTATTTTAACCACTTATGGTCCACAATAATCTAACATAGGGCCTGAAATAAACCACTAGTCCAAGCAGTTCACACAGATGAAAAAAGGTTTCTGTGAGATATCTTAATGTTTTTTTTAAAAAGTAGAAGGGTGTAGATTATTAAGGAATAGTTCACACAAAAAAGGAACTATTCCTTTAAAGCAGTAATTGAAGACCGAGAGGTAAAGGTCCCATTCCTTACCTTCCGTTTTCAATCACTGGACCAGGATCCAGGATGGGAAGGTAAGTATGTTTACTCATGCACAATCCACCGCGGCTCAGTTGAAAATTGCCGACCACTTCCTGGTTTAGTTTAATATAGCGTGCATTATTGCGAATGCGCTATAGTGAAAAACTAAACCAGAAGAAAGCAGTTGGGTTTTGTCAAGGAGCTGCGGTGGATCGTGCGTGAGGTCCTGGATCCTGGTCAAGTGACGGATGGTAAGGAATGGGTCCTTTACCTCGGGTCTCATCACTGCTTTAAATGAATTAGTTCACTTTTTGTGTGAACTATTCCTTTAATTATCTACACCCTTCTACTTAAAAAAAAAATATTAAAGATATCACACACGAGACCTGTTTTTCATCTGTGTGAACTGGCTGGACTGTGTGAAAACATTCCTTAAAAGAAAAAAATTTTTTTTTTACTATGGTTATAAATGTAATTTGCCTCTTGCAGCAAAACAATTACAATCAGTAAGAAATCTGGCACAAGTATAGCTAATAAAAACAAATATACCGTATAATAGTACTTGCTGTGTCACTTGTTAATCTGGGAGCTTCACACCACCAAAGTTTCAAGGGTCAGGGGTGAAAGGTGATTGTAATGTTATAATATGCAACTAAACACAAAATATTGTGCTCAGATTTGCAGATCACAATTACCCAAACAAAACACTTCCAGAGTTTATGTAATCAAATTTAGAAATAACGTAGCCCACCTGTAAAACCAGTAGCTCAGTTTGTGGAGCAGCTGTTAATTTAAAATGTATAATGGCTGGGTCTGGCGCAGCCATAAAGCATAGGAGGGATGTGCAGCCTATAAGTGCTGGTTACAATGGTTGCTAAAGACGTAGTAAAATACAAAAGTCTTTTGGCTAAATAAAGGGAAAGACATTCAGGGAGATGTAATAAAGTTATCATTAAAAATTGTGCTAACTTTGCACAAACCAATCAGATGTTAGCTTTCAAAGGTAAATAACATTGATTGGTTGGGGCAAAATTAGCACCACTTTTAACGATAAGAAATTTATTACATGTCCCTGATTAGTTCTGGGAGTGTGCCTCAGTGTAAGTAAATACAATCTTTGCATCTATACAGATTTCTGGCTTCTGTTTAATATATATATTGTATTATTCTTCGTCTTGGAGAAATGGACTTTAAGTCTACCAGCCATTGAAAAGTTAAAAAAACTGGCAGATTGTACATCCATTATAAAAATTCAACTCTAATAGAAAAATATGTTTTATATAGCCTTGTTACAGATACATTCACAGGTAGAGAGTATAAACAGCAGTTTATATAGTCCTAACAATACACAATGCTATCAATGTCAATTTTACTTCCACAAGTAAATTAGAAATTTAAAAAGGTGTGAAGCAAATATTACTGGACGCATGGTGTACAGGCTGTGTTAGGGAAATCGGCCAAGTGGCATCCGCCTGAAAGAAGACTGTCCAGTCCAGAAGGCAGAACTTCAACACTGGCTTCTAATATCCTATCCTCACTTAGGTGTCTCATTGCTGTATAGAAGCTTCTATAACAGTGAAGTCATTGAATGCCAGGAGACTTTATAATACGCTTACATTTTACAAAGGTAGAAAATATTCCTATGATATACAAGTTTAGTTACACGACAATGATGACGAAGAAACCTTTTACAGGATATTTATGGCTCTTGTGTATTTTAAGGATACAATTTAGGACAGATTTTATAGGGGATAATTCATCATAAATTAATTATTATTAATTCAATCCAATTATACGTATCTAAACAAGGCCTACGATTCCTAGCAACGTGCAGTAGTTATATACTATTGTATTGAATAACGTGTGCTGGTTTGTCTCTACATAATTAATAATGTGGTCACTCCAAGCAAATATAACCTAATTAAGTTGTAAAACCAAATTCAGTCTGAAAATCCCTATAAAAATGACTCTAGATAATCTAAATTTAGAAATATATTCACACTGAGCACTTACATTACAGCTGCCTCCATCTTGCATGGATAACTGGCACATCATTGTGTTATTTCACAGTTGGTCCCTGTGTACCCAGGACGGCAAGTTGAATGAGAGTAGCTTAATTTTTGGGCAGGAGGGAGATGCAGATGGCCCGTTGCAGGCATTCTCATCTGCAGCGGACCTGATAGGGAACTTCACTCAATTTGGTCTCGTTTGCAGCAGACCTGATAGGGAATTTCACTCAACTTGGTCTTGTCTGCAGCGGACCTGATAGGGAACTTCACTTAATTTGTTTACGTCTGCACCGGACCTGATAGGGAACTTCACCCAACTTGGTCAGTGTTCTCCCTAGGGTCTTTTAGCCAGAGGGCCCACCCAGCTACTTTTTCATGTCACCCGGCTGGGAAAATTTTTTTAAGAGAACACTTGTGATTTGAAAGAATTTAGATGTAGGTTTAATAGGTGTACCAACAGGTCAGTAAAAACTCCTGCCAAACCTGCCCAATCCAGAGCCCTTTTTTACAATTGCAAGATTATTTTAGCACGTTAACTAGCTTTTCCATGATCCCTAAGGCCACAAAATGGTGGCACATGTGCTTGTGCTGCCCTATTACATCTAGGTTACCTTCAGGTGTGTCCGCACTACAACTCCCTGCGGATGTTGCCGCACTACAACTCCCTGCGGATGTTTCCATACTACAACACCCTGAATTCTACAACCACGGACCTGATAGGGAACTTCACTCATCTGGGTCTCGTCTGCAGTGGACCTGATAAGGAACTTTACTCAACTTGGTTTTGTCTGCAGCGGACCTGATAGAGAACTTCACTCAACTTGGTCTCATCTGCAGCGGACCTGATAGGGAACTTCACTCAACTTGGTCTCTTCTGCAGCGGACCTGATAGGGAACTTCACTCAACTTGGTCTCATCTGCAGCGGACCTGATAGGGAACTTCACTTAATTTGGTCACATCTGCAGTGGACCTATTAGGTAACTTCAATTTGGTCCTGTCTGTAGCGGACCTGATAGGGAACTTCACTCAACTTGGTCACGTCTGCATCGGACCTTATAGGGAACTTCAATTTTGCCTCGTCTGCAGTGAACCTGATAGGGAACTTCACTCAACTTGGTCTCGTCTTCAGCGGACCTGATGGGGGAACTTCACTCAACATGGTCTCATCTGCAGCTAACCTAATAGAGAACTTTACTCAAATTGGTCTTGTCTGCAGCGGACCTGATTGGGAACTGCACTCGATTTGGTCTCGTCTGCAGCGAACCTGATAAGGAACTTCACTAAACTTGGTCAGTGTTCTCCCTAGGGTCTTTTAGCCGGACGGCCCGTCCGGCTACTTTTTCATGTCACCTAGCTGGAAAAAATATCTTGACAGAACACTTGTGATTTAAACGAATTTAGATGTAGGTTTAATAGGTGTACCAATAGGTCAGTAAAAACTCTTGACAAAACTGCCCACTCCAGAGCCCTTTTTTACACTTGCAAGATTATTTTAGCACGTTAACTAGCTTTTCCAAGATCCGTAAGGCCACTAAATGGTGACACGTGCTTGTGCTGCCATATTACATCTGGGTTACCTTTAGGTGTTTCCGAACTACAACTCCCTGCAGATGTTGGCGAACTACAACTCCCTGCAGATGTTTCTGAACTACAACTCCCTGCAGATGTTGCCATACTACAACACCCTGAATTCTACAACCACGGACCTGATAGGGAACGTCACTCATCTGGGTCTCGTCTGCAGTGGACCTGATAAGGAACTTTTCTCAACTTGGTCTCATCTGCAGCGGACCTGATAGGGAACTTCGCTAAACTTGGTCTCTTCTGCAGCAGACCTGATAGGGAACTTCATTCAACTTGGTCACGGCTGCAGCAGACCTGATAGGGAACTTCACTCAACTTGGTCTCATCTGCAGCGGACCTGATAGGGAACTTCACTTAATTTGGTCACATCTGCAGTGGACCTGATAGGGAACTTCAATTTGGTCTTGTCTGTAGCAGACCTGATAGGGAACTTCACTCAACTTGGTCACTGTTCTCCTTAGGGTCTTTTAGCCGGACGGCCCACCCGGCTATTTTTTCATGCCAAAAATTTATTGAGAGAACACTTGTGATTTGAACGAATTTAGAGGTAGGTTTAATAGGTGCACCAATAGGTCAGTAAAAACTACTGCCAAAACTGCCCAATCCAGAGCCCTTTTTTACACTTGCAAGATTATTGTAGCACGTTAACTAGCTTTTCCAAGATCCCTAAGGCCACAAAATGGTGTCACATGTGCTGCCATATTACTTCTGGATTACCTTTACGTGTTGCCGAACTACAACTCCCTGCAGATGTTGCCAAACCACAACTCCCTACAGATGTTGGCAAACTACAACTCCCTGCAGATGTTGCTGAAATACAACTCCCTGCAGATGTTGCCAAACTACAACTCCCTGCAGATGTTGCCAAACTACAACTCCCTGCAGATATTGACTTTACTCAACTTGGTCACGTCTGCAGCATACCTAATAGGGAACTTCACTCAACTTGTTCTCGTCTGCAGCGGACCTGGTAGGGAACTTCACTTAATTTGGTCATGTCTGCACCGGACCTGATAGGCAACTTCACTTTGGTCTCATCTGCAGCGGACCTGATAGGGAACGTCACTTAATTTGGTCACGTCTGCAGCAGACCTGATAGGGAACTTCAATGTGGTCTCGTCTGCAGCGGACCTGATATGGAGCTTCACTAAACTTGGTCTCATCTGCAGCGGACCTGATAGGGAACTTCACTCAACTTGGTCTCGTTTGCAGCGGACCTCATAGGGAACTTAACTTAATTGGATCATGTCTGCAGTGGACCTGATAGGGAACTTCACTCAACTTGGTCAGTGTTCTCCCTAGGGTCTTTTAGCCAGACGGCCCACCTGGCTAATTTTTCATGCCACTCAGCTGGAAAAAACTGTTGGTCTTGTCTACAGCGGACCTGATAGGGAACTTCACTTAATCTGGTCACGTCTGCAGCGTACCTGATATGGAACTTCATTCAACTTGGTCTCGTCTGCAGCGGACCGGATAGTGAACTTCACTTAATTTGGTCACGTCTGCACCGGACCTGATAGGGAACTTCAATTTGGTCTTGTCTGCAGCGGACTGGATAGGGAACTTCAATCTGGTCTCATTTGCAGCGGACTTGATAGGGAACTTCACTCAGATTGCTCTCTTCTGCAGTGGACCTGATAGGGAACTTTACTCAACTTGGTCTCATCTGCAGCGGACCTGTTCTGGAACTTCACTCAACTGGGTCTCGTCTGCAGTGGACCTGATACGGAACTTTACTCAACTTGGTCTTGTCTGCATCGTACCTGATAGGGTATTTTACTCAACTTGGTCTCATCTGCAGCGGACCTGATTGGGAACTTCACTTAATTTGGTCACGTCTGCAGCGGACCTGATAGGGAAATTCACTTAATTTGGTCATGTCTGCAGCGGACCTCATAGGGAACTTCAATTTGGTCTCGCCTGCAGGGGACCTGATAGTTAACTTCACTCAATTTGGTCTCGTATGCTGCAGACCTCATAGGGAACTTTACTTAATCTGGTCACCTCTGCAGCATACCCGATAGGGAACTTCACTCAACTTGTTTCCGTCTGCAGCGGACCTGATAGGGAACTTCACTCAATTTGGTCTTATCTGCAGCGGACCTGATAGGGAACTTTACTTAATTTGGTCACATCTGCACTGGACCAGATAGGGAACTTCAATTTGGTCTTGTCTGCAGCGGACCTGATAGGGAACTTCACTCAACTTGGTCTCATCTGCAGCGGACCTGATAGGGAACTTCACTCAATTTGGTCTCGTCTGCAGTGGACCTGATAGGGAACTTCACTCAACTTGTTCTCATCTGCAGCGGACCTGATAGGGAACTTCACTCAATTTGGTCTCGTTTGCAGCAGACCTGATAGGGAATTTCACTCAACTTGGTCTTGTCTGCAGCGGACCTGATAGGGAACTTCACTTAATTTGTTACGTCTGCACCGGACCTGATAGGGAACTTCACAACTTGGGCAGTGTTCTCCCTAGGGTCTTTTAGCCAGAGGGCCCACCCAGCTACTTTTTCATGTCACCCGGCTGGGAAAATTTTTTTAAGAGAACACTTGTGATTTGAAAGAATTTAGATGTAGGTTTAATAGGTGTACCAATAGGTCAGTAAAAACTCCCGCCAAAACTGCCCAGTCCAGACCCCTTTTTTACACTTGCAAGATTATTTTAGCACGTTAACTAGCTTTTCCAAGATCCCTAAGGACACAAAATGGTGGCACATGTGCTTGTGCTGACATATTACATCTGGGTTACCTTCAGATGTTGCCGAAGTTCAACTCCCTGCATTCTACAACCATAGAATGCTGTGTGCGGAGTCATCGTTTTCAAACTTTTAGTGGGAGGAAAGTTAGACATCCCTGAGCTATATAATGATCAAAATGCAGTGCACATTTGTCCCCACCACCAAATTTCCCTGTCCCACTTTACCCGGCTACTTTTTCATGCCACCCGGCTGGAAAAAAATTCTGGGGAGAACACTGACTTTTATTATCACAAATCTGCAATACTGCTTCTTTATAAATATGGCCCGGTATTCCACTAATTTTGCTAGGAATGTGCTGTTTTTCTAAACAATTACTATACTGCACCAATGGCTTTATTAAACCAAATCTAAAGATTTATAAATATGCCCCCTTTTGTCTGCAGTTGGCGGTTTGTGTTGATTTTCCCATTGCATAAGAACAAAAGATAATTATTTTCAATTCCATTACATACAGAAATAAAAACAATTTTAAGTTTATTAAAATATAAATTTTATAAAACTCTTTGAAGATTAACACTTATATACAGAGTAATAAATATAAACAATCTCAATTTAAATAAGAATTCTATTTACATTAGCAGTAAGAGTAAAATAATGAATAATAAAGCTCTCTGTTTAAAAAGGTAGTAAGTAGTTTACTTTGGAAGGTCTGCTTGTACTAGATAGACTGGATAGAATATTTAAGGTTCGTACACACGAAACGACCAGTCGTTCGGAGATCCGGTCAGTCGGGCAACGATCCCCAACCGAATGGCCGATAAAAGTGCCCATACATGGGCCGATTATCGGGACCTGCGATCGCACATGTGTACGAACCTTAAGATTTGGAATTCCTATAAATATGTTCCCTTACTTTAAAAGATCTTACTGCAATTTTTTTAGTAGTAGGCGAAGATGACTACAATGGGTCTGAAGGTCTTAAGGTGGCAGTACATGGTGGATGTCTATGAAATAATATCCTTGTAGTATTTCTCGCTTTCTACGAACAGCGTAAGAAACCTTCGCTCACAGAAGAATTTTTGCCCTACATGATATAAATAGCAGCAATAATAGATATAAAATTTGTCATTTTTGTATTTATAAATATATATATATGTCAATAAATAAAAGGATAATTAGTTTAGATTAAAAAGTTATATATACACATTTTAGAAATCTTGGTATTTCAGCATTGAAGGTTTTGTCTTTTCTTCTGAGGAACATTAGACCTAAGAATGGAAAGCATAGGTAAGTATAGGTCATGCTTTATATAGATATATAGACACTTCTATTCATTGAGAAGCACAAGTTGCCATAATAATATTTATGCTGTTAAAACGCAATTTTACAGGAATAAGATCCAGTGACCTAATCGCAATAAAAAAAGCTTTCCGGTTTTAAAATTCACTAACTAAATCTAGCACCTTGTTAGATATGGGGCCTCATTTACCCAGAACCACAAATTACTCCGGGCAAATATGGCTTACGGTATTTAATACTGGATTTGCACCTGGTGGTAAATACCAAAGGGGATTTTACCCCAGCACCATTTTAAGGCCAGCTTTTAGCTGGTCTTAAATTGTGGATTTAAAAGTGGTGCAAATCCTTTATTAAATACATTGCGCCAGTTGCATGGCTGTCTTTTGTGAAACTTGTGCAGCCAGTGCAAATATGGAGTTAAACTTGCGCTAACCTATTCAATATTGGGTGGCATGAGTTTAACCCTTATTTGTAGCACAGCGCACATGGGTAAATCAGGCCCATGGAGTTTTACTTTCATCAATTGCCATAAATATTAGCGGTCATTATTTCTACGGTATAATAATATATTCAGGTAGATTGTATAAATAATCTAGTTTAACCCCACAGATGTTTTTTTTTTTTTTTGCTCACATCCTTTGTGCAGTCCCACAAAGGATTTTAAATAGAGATCATATATGGAGGGAATATGAGCAAGTCCATATTCATGCTCAGAATACTCAGTCTGCCTAATAAGTAAAGATGATTACCTCAGTAGCGAATACACATTGCTCGGGGTCTGGGAGAATAAAAATGGGGTGATAAGCTCCTTCATCCATGTATCTTGAGGGAGGTTTACCATGTCTGACATCAGGCTTTCTGATGAAGAAAAAAATAGTAATTGGTAATAAATGTACAATACAAAGTGTAAAGATTCAGGTATGGATACATAATTAAAGGATATATTCATTCAAAAAGTGACTATCCTTTTTCTTATTAATTGAAGAATGGGAGGTAAAGGAGCTATGTCTTACCTCCAGATTTCAATTAATCAGGAGTCAGGAAGGAAGATTGTAAAATTTACCCACGAACGCACTCCCTCGCTGACAGGTACATTTTACAATCCTGGCTCCTGATAGATTAATTGAAGAATGGGGGGTTTTAAAATTAGTAAGAAAAAGGATAGGTTCACCTTTTGAGTAAACCTATCCTTTAAGTTCCAAATTTATCATTTTTAATGCCCTGTGCTTTGATATTCAGCAGACTAAAGTATTAGAATAGTAAGCTTTTAGAAATTTCACTTACAACATATGTCTTGGACCTCATTTTATTTATGTGCTATGCAGGGTAAGTGTTTGCTTTGCCTGGAGCTATGTATAATTAATAAAATGTAATTAGATACAAAGGTATGTTATCTGTTTGTTTGTTTGTTTGTTTTTAACAATGTCCTTTTAAGCAGAAGTGTTCCAATCATTTGTTTCATATGATATGTTTACTTGTTGCATGTAACATGTACTTCTATGAACATAAAAAACATGTTATTTGCTCGGTACATACCGTTCACTTTTGTGCCCACTTCTCTCTTCATCATTCTCTGATCCTAGCAGAAGCTTTTGTTTGCTACTGGATTTTTCCCTTAGATAGTCGGGGTTGGGTAATTTGAAATAGGGTTCCTTTTCTTTCAGGTTATTCTTTGGTTCCAGGTCATTGTTTACACGTCCCTTTTCATTGCATTGTCCTCTTCTCATCCCTCTCATAACCAATGCCACACCACAGCCCAGCAAACACAGAGTAATCAGCCCCAGACAAACCACCATAGTAACAGTGTTTGAGGAGTCGGCATCAGTAGAAGGTGGGGTAGGATCATGTACTCTAAATTCACAACTGGTTCCCATGAAGCCTGCAGGGCACTGGCAAACATGGCCACTGAAGTGGGTGTAGCAGGTTCCACCATTCTTACAGGGCTGGGAACTGCAGGCATCTACTCGCAAGGTGCAATCTCTGCCCCCAAACCCAAGGGTGCAGGAGCAAGTGTAGCTGTTTACATCATCTACACATGTCCCCCCATTAGCACATGGGCTGCTAGCACAGTCATCAATGTTCAACTCACAGCGGGATCCAGAGAATCCAGCACGACACTTGCAGAGCACATTTCGGCCCATATCTAGGCAGTGACCCCCTGAATAAAATAAGGAAAGAAACCAAGTTTAGTAAACAGACCACAGAAGGTTCTGTGTAGAGAGCAGGAGCGTAAATTATTCTTGAAACTTACCATTCAGACAGGGGCTGTTTGTGCACCGGTCAATCTTCTTTTCACAGTTAGACCCATGATAGCTGAGGGGGCAGCGGCAAATATATCCTACTCCACTGCTTTTCTCTATACAGGTGCCTCCATTAAAGCAGGGCCCATCTTCACATGTCATAGCGCTGATATCACAGTTCTTGCCATAAAAACCACGTGGGCAAACACATTCATAGTCATTTTCCATATCCTGAAGGGGAAGGGATGAATGGGAAGGCAGAGAAAAGGGGAATGTGCAATAGAAGGTAGAGAATGGAGTGGTGCAGCAAGGGTATTGAGTTAAGATAAGATGGCATAGATGAACAGGTATGAAATGGGTTAAAAAAGATTGAGTGAGGATTAATTTGGGAAAGAGAACAATTGATGACAGAAATTGTACAAATTTGGATATTTAGGAAAATATGTAGATGAATAAGATTACAAAGACACATGCATGGAAGAGGCAAGACAATGATATAAAGAACAGAAAGAAAGGGAAGGTATATAAAGGTATGGGGAGAAATACAGAGTGCTACGATTATTATTTGTACACAGAATAATGTACATATGTTTACCATCAAACATACATTTGAATTTAAAAAGCCAACAGGCATATGAAAAACAAAAAAACAGCTGGGTTTTAGAATGTGATTACTACAGAGAAAACAAAAAATAAAGACATTTCTTCTAATATTTCAGTAAATGTAATAAAAGGCCCAAATGTTGGCCAGGACTATTCATCTATCAGCCAATCTTTTTAGAAGTCTGAATCACTGTCACAACAGTTCGCCACGCCCAATAGGGGGCCGCACGTTCAGCCGAGATTTTTTGATATACCTGATCATATGTTCGGGGCGACGAGATTGGTCCCTGCCACCCCCAATTACACCATCCAAGGTAATATCGGTTGGTAGGCCTGAAAAATTGGGTGGTGTGTGACCAGCCAAAAAATAATAATAAGCCCCATAGTTACTAATTTAGGCTGAGGCCACACTGACGGATGACAAAGCGCGTATCATGCACATAACAGTCTGTACTGCCATCCATGCAATAGTACGCAATCAAAGTGCATTTCTGTGCAATCAGAGCGCATTTCTGTGCAATCCGTGTGCATTTTTAAAAAATGGTAATCACATGTGCTCCAAAAACACAGATTGCAGGGCATGCAATGTGGCTACCTTGATAAATCCTGCTGGTGTAACCCTTAAACCAAGCGAAAACTAGCCTTAATTTCCCATTTATAAAATTAGTTCCTTTACATCCCATGTTTCCACTTCTACAGCCAAAACAATCTTATCATGAGTAATGATACAGTAACATCTTTTTTTCTTTTTTTTTTGATAATTCTAAAAGCATTTTGGGCCAATAGTAATAAATCCCTACATGTGACCATGTAAAGCAGCAATAAACACTGTGAATTACAAACTTGAGTTTTGCTAGTGTCTCCCTGCCTTTGCTTTGAACTGTGACCATACATTTACCATCCCCATAGAACACCATTGCGTTGTGCACATTTATAAATATGGGCCATAGAACACTAATTGAAAATATGTACTAAAGGCGGCATTATTATATTATACCTTTAGGCTGCTTTCACACAGGTGGCTTTGGTAGTGGTTTGCCAATGGAAGCTTCTACCGGCAATCACAATAAAACAAATTCAAACCAGTCACTCGTGTGAAAGTAGTCCACTGCGCTTACATACTCCGTATTTTTAACCACTTATGGTCCACAATAATCATACATAGGGCCTGAAATAAACCACTAGTCCAAGCAGTTCACACAGATGAAAAAAGGTTTCTGTGTGATATCTTAATGTTTTTTTTAAAAAGTAGAAGGGTGTAGATTATTAAAGGAATAGTTCACACAAAAAGTGAACTATTCCTTTAAAGCAGTAATTGAAGACCGAGAGGTAAAGGTCCCATTCCTTACCTTCCGTTCTTCAATCACTTGACCAGGATCCAGGATGGAAGGTAAGTATATTTACCTCATGCACAATCCACCGCGGCTCAGTTGAAAATTGCCGACCACTTCCTGGTTTAGTTTAATATAGCGTGCATTATTGCGCATGCGCTATAGTGAAAACTAAACCAGAAAGCAGTTGGGTCTTGTCAACGGAGCTGCGGTGGATCGTGCGTGAGGTCCTGGATCCTGGTCAAGTGACGGATGGTAAGGAATGGGTCCTTTACCTCCGGGTCTTCAATCACTGCTTTAAATGAATAGTTCACTTTTTGTGTGAACTATTCCTTTAATTATCTACACCCTTCTACTTTAAAAAAAAAATATTAAGATATCACACACGAACCTTTTTTCATCTGTGTGAACTGCTTGGACTGTGTGAACTATTCCTTAAAAGAAAAAATTTTTTTTTTTACTATGGTTATAAATGTAATTTGCCTCTTGCAGCAAACAATTACAATCAGTAAGAAATCTGGCACAAGTATAGCTAATAAAAACAAATATACCGTATATAGTACTTGCTATGTGTCACTTGTTAATCTGGGGAGCTTCACACCACCAAAGTTTCAAAGGGTCAGGGTGAAAGGTGATTAGTAATGTTATAATATGCAACTAAACACAAAATATTGTGCTCAGATTTGCAGATCACAATTACCCAAACAAACACTTCCCAGCAGTTTATGTAATCAAATTTAGAAATACGTAGCCCAACCTGTAAAACCAGTAGCTCAGTTTGTGGAAGCTGTAAAGTCTTTAAAATGTATAATGGCTGGTCTGGCGCAGCCATACAAGCACTAGGAGGGATGTGCAGCCTATAAGTGCTGTTTACAATGGTTGCCTAAAGACGTAAAATACAAAAGTCTTTTGGCTAAATAAAGGAAAGACATTCAGGGAGATGTAATAAAAGTTATCATTAAAAATTGTGCTAACTTTGCACCAACCAATCAGATGTTAGCTTTCAAATGGTAAATAACATTTGATTGGTTGGGGCAAAATTAGCACCACTTTTAACGATAAGAACTTTTATTACATGTCCCTGATTATTTCTGGGAGTGTGCCTCAGTGTAAGTAAATACAATCTTTGCATCTATACAAGATTTTCTGGCTTCTTGTTAATATATATATTGTATTATTTCTTCGTCTTGGAGAAATGGACTTTAATGTCTACCAGCCATTGAAAAGTTAAAAATAACTGGCAGATTTATACATCCATTATAAAAATTCAACTCTAATAGAAAAATATGTTTATATAGCCTTGTTACAGATACATTGCACAGGTAGAGAGTATAAACAGCAGTTTATATATCCTAACAATACACAATGCTATCAATGTCAATTTTACTTCACAAGTAAATTAGAAATTTAAAAAAAGGTGAAGCAAATATTACTGGACGCATGGCTGTACAGGCTGTGTTAGGGAAATCGCCAAGCTGGCAATCCCAGCCTGAAAGGAAGACTGTCCACTGTCCAGAAGGCAGAACTTCAACCTGGCTTCTAATATCCTTATCCTCACTTAGGTGTCTCATTGCTGTATAGAAGCTTCTATATACAGTAGAAGTCATTGAATTCCAAGGAGACTTCTAATACGCTTACATTTTACAATAGGTAGAAAATTATTTCCTATGATATACAAGTTTAGTTACACGACAATGATGACGAAGAAACCTTTACAGGATATTTATGGCTCTTGTGTATTTTAAGGATACAATTTATGGACAGATTTTATAGGGGATAATTCCATCATAAATTAATTATTATTCAATTCAATCCAATTATACGTATCTAAACAAGGCCATCGATTCCTAGCAACGTGCAGTTTATAGTACTATTGTATTGAATAACGTGGTGCTGGTTTGTCTCTACATAATTAATAATTGCTGGTCACTCCAAGCAATATAACCTAATTAAGTTGTAAAACCAAATTCAGTCTGAAATCCCTATAAAAATGACTCTAGATAAATCTAAATTTAGAAATATATTCACACTGAGCACTTACATTACAGCTGCCTCCATTCTTGCATGGATTACTGGCACATTCATTGATGTCTATTTCACAGTTGGTCCCTGTGTACCCAGGACGGCAGTTGCATGAGTAGCTTCCTTGGCCGGTATTGATGCAGCTGGCTCCGTTGCGGCATGGACGATGGTTTGTGCAATAGTTTAAGTCCTGGTTACAAAAGAGCCCTCCCCAGCCATCCTGACAGATACACTGCCATGGCTGAGAGCAGGATCCATGTTGGCACCCAGGGTAACGCACACATTCATTGCACAAATCTCCTTGCCATCCCATACGACATTTACATTCCCCAGGAACCTCGCAAAAGCCATGGGACTCACTGCATCCAAGCAGACAAATAGCTGTAAGAGAATAAACAACACAGTCATGCTAGGGTTTTCATATATTTTGGCCATAGTTACTTTCCCTTCAGACAAGCAGCTGCAAAAAAATCACCTGTAATAACCATGGGTAAAAGAATAGCATGAATAAATGTGTACTATAATTTAGACAAATTAAAGGTCCTATGGGCAAAGTCTGTCTCTTCTTTCATATGTGTTAGTATGCATCAAAAGGAGGATTGATAGAGAGAGGAAATACAGAAATGAAAAGGTAATTCCAAGTGTCCCTTGTGGGCACAGTATCACTCATGCTTCCATGCAGAAACTGTAACAGAAGTGAGACTGGATACATATATTAACCCTCTGGCAGAGGTATAGATACATAATAAGATATAGATAAGTAATTAAACAAATGTTAGCTGCTTCTTCAACTAGAAGATTTTCTGACTTTTGCATATTTTAGATCATATTACCAGATCTTGTTCATGCAAATGCAGAATTATTGAGCTGGCCACACACCATACAATCTTTGTACAATGTTACCACACGTGTAATATCAGGCTTAAATGCACTTATGGTGAAATTTACAAACACTGTAATAAGGGGTGAGGACAGCTTTTTTTCAGGGTCGGACTGAACATTCTGGACAGGGGAATAACTATCAGTTAGACCCAAAAGCCAAATGAGATTCCCATGTGCAGCAAGCCACACATTCAAAGACAAACCTCTAAAGGGCTCTTCTGTTCAGTGTGACATTACGGACCATATCCGCCCTCTAGCTTGTCTGTGGTTTATTGATGACTGGCACAATGACAGACGTTGTGGCCTTGCAATGGTAAATGTGTGACTGATAAGCATCCATATTCCAAATCACCAGGGGCTAGATTATCCTTATACCAACCATACGTTGGCCACCGATGATTAATAATCTTAATAAACATCTGAATAAAAATACAATTATTTGAAAAAATACAAGTGGGTTATCAAACTTCCATTTTTCTTTTTTCAATGGAGTTTTATTTCTTGCTTATAAGTCTTTTATTCCACTGTATTGTTCCTGAGATTTCCTACTTTTATTCCTCCTGTGCCCTTTGAATACTCTCATTACATCATCCCATGGCAAAACTTGGTCCAGTAGATTTGCTCCTTTCACGTTTTGTTTCTTTGATCATCTCCCTTCACTTTTCTGCACCTGAAATCTTTATTGTTCTAAGCTGAACAGTTTTTTTTTCCACTATTGCTGACTGACATGTTATACATAAAGTCATTCAAGAAAGAGCACCTGCTTGATGGTGGAGGAGGGAGTGGGGGTTGAAGCGGGAGGATGACTGGATAAATTATACAGGCAGTCTGTCTCTATTGTGTAGTAAACAATAAGAAACAGATTTGTGAAGAAGGCCTTTGCCCTCACCACTACAATTATTAATCTGTCCTTGCTCCGCACAATCACATCTGGTTAACACCATATGCACACCAAGCCTCTTCTATTCATCTCAAAAGCCTTCTGCCAGGAGTGAAGGGACATTAAGAATTTTCTTTCTGATAACCAGTCACCATATGCTTCCTTTGCATCCCAGCAAACAGCTTCTGCAACCCCCACTTTTTAAATACTGTGTAATGTATTCATCTGAACTGAATTGAGCAGTATGTAAGTCAAGCCTCATTATATGTTCTAAGTATCCCTTTTTATCTAAGCTGCGTTCTGTGGGATGGCAACAAAGGCCCCACACTTTAGGGGATAATAGGCTAAAGAATACTAAAATTGTACATAAAACAGTTCATTTTGTAAATGTCATTTTTACATACCGTAATCAATGCTCATTTTAAAAGTTTAGTCTGGTGTATTGCAAAGGACTGTAGAATATGCTGTAGATATGAAGATCAGAGAACTTATTCATGAAATAAACTAAACATGTTGGGGTACCAAATAAGACCAGGCCAAGAAATTGGATCAAGGATAAAAGCGAGAATGTATCTCCAGGCATCACTGCTCAAGGCTTGAAAGAAGGTTTGTTTGAATTAAGTAAACGGTGTCAGGATAAACAGTCACATAATGAAAGGAACAGGGAGCAATTAAAATTAGCTTATACTTACGTTCAGAACAATATTCTCCTTTCCATCCAGCCAGACACAAACGATTGCCATCTTGGTCACACGTGTAATGGCCAAAGTTGTCATCCCTTGGTCTGCAGTAATCAGAGCAGCTGTCTCCATAATAATGATCATCGCAAGTGACGTGGTAAGAGTAACGCAACTCACTCTGCTGTCCTAGGTGTATGTCTTGGGACCAGTCCTCCCCAACAGACAAACGCCTACGTGTTGCCAGGCGACTGAGTAGATTGTCAGGGTTTTCTGTGAGAAGCAGATATTATATCTTTAGTTTTAGCTTTTATAGAACTATACAATCTAAAGTAACAGGACTGAGAATTAGAGTGAGAGCCAGTTCTGGGCAGAGTAGGGAAGAGTATAATAAAGAAAAGCTTACACTGGGAAGAGTGTGCAGACAGGAGAGGAGTTAAGATGGACAAGAGGCAGGAGATACATGGAAGAGGAATAAATAAATCATTGAGTGTCTAAGAAAACCTTAAGGAAGTTTCCTATTATCTGAATGTGAGATTTATCCAAAATTTTATTTTTTGCGCACTTTTTAAAAAGTTTAGTGCTTTTTAATTAATTATTCTAGATTTAAACTAGTCAATTCAGGTTCAAAAAGCTGGAAAACATATTTAGAAACATTCCTCCCAAAAATGTTTATGCATGAAATGCCTTCAAGGGATGTGTCAACTAAGGCACATTGGATACAACCCTATAAGGTATACACCAAACTTAGGATTTGTCTCCATTTACCTCAACCCACTTACCAAATATACTGCTGTACCTCACATCTCACTCAGGGTACAATTACAGTCACATTGGACTGAATGACTCAATGCGTGTGAATAATCTGTACAGTACTTTAACTACAGTGGGCAATGTCAAGGAAATAAGCATGAGAGAAGGGGCTACAATACAGGTCTGGATTACAACCTGCTGGTAATGCAAGTAAAGAAGTCAGATGCCCAACTACCAAGGGAATTGAGCAGGTTTAATAAGTTTTGCATTCTAATAGGGCACCTAGAGGGAGACACATGTGCCTGATTAATTGTTCAAATAATGTCCATTTCTACCCATAGATAAGGCATCCATCAATGGATGCCTACCAAACTGTGATCCATCTGCAGTCCACAGGGCACATATGTGTCAGGCCATAGTCGTGAAATGAGCATTAATGTTGTAGTCTATTTACAGCTTTAGCCAAAGAACTGGTAGAAAAAAAAATGAAATTTACCTGTGGACTGTTCTGCCGAGTTTGTGCTCCAGGATTCAATAATAAGGGAGAAAATACCCTGTAATGAACAAAGACGTAACGTGAGAAATAAATGTATTTAAACGCATGTGCACACACTGAGCATGTTTCAAAAAGGAGACAGCAAACGAGAACTATACAGAATGTTGAAGCATTGCTCAATATGTGTGGGAATAGCTATTTGGTATTTATGTTAAAATTAGTGTTTGATGTACAAGAGATCAGTCTGTTAAACATGAGGAGTTGTTAGGATAACTTGCAAACTAAATGAGAGAGAAAACTGTAAGAAACTATTGAGGTATATGCAGAGTTTAGTAGAGAGTTAATGAACACAGTCTCAGCTATTAGTGTTAATAGGTGCATACTTCTTGTACCAACAAAACTGCACATTTTCCAAATAATTTACACATTTTTATTAAAGTATGAATAATGACAACAAGTGCTAGGCTGCACCAAGGAAACTGATCAACCTCAGCACTAGTTTATAAATGGTTTCCAGGACTTTAGATTAAGTCTTCAAAGCACTGAATTACCGTACCCAACTTCCAATTTACATACTTTAGAACTCTGTACCAGGAAACATATAATGGAGTACAATCGTTAAACATTTATTGGCTGATGAAATAAAAGGTGAAAACTTTTGTCTGTGCTACCAATCAGAATTAATCTAAATGCAGTAAACTTACGTCTGATTGGTTACTGAAGATTTATAACACATGCAAATCTTTAAACCTCTTATTTCATTAGCTCCGTTACTGTATTTTGCCTAGCTTTGAATGTTTGCGTGTCTGTTGGTATCAAAGGAAAATGACAAGGGGGGTTCCAAATGAAGCTACTACTGTTAAAACAGAATGGAAAAAATGTCTTGAATGTCTGATTGGAGGTAGCAAATTAAAGATAAAAACATGGAAGTATGGAATATTATTTGGTTATAAATGAAAAAATATGAATCAGGACAATGTTTTTGGAAACATGACTATGAACATGATTGGAAATGTATGTTCATTAATGAGCATACATAACGTTATACCTAGACAAATGTGATTTGGTGCCTATATGGAAGAAAAACGAGGAAACCTAAAACACATTGTTCTTGGTACAACGGACTTAAAGTAATTAATTGCACATCTTACCTTGATGCAAGCACCTAATTGGATGTAAGGTTAGAGCAGATAACTGAATCTTAACCTGGTCCAGCCATATTTGAGCTCACTAAGTGTATTGGGAGACCAAAAGATTGGAGAGTTGGTCACAGATTAAAAGTTGTATAATGCAGAAGATTTAAAATGTTTGTAACAGATAAATGATAAAATGTTGGAAATATCCACACAATACCAGGGTGGCTTAGCTATGAATACTGTATGCCAAAAGGCATCAGATGGCAATGAGTGATGGTTTCTATTAAATATCAAACAGAATGATTAGACTTGTCTTCAAGTATGGAAAGATCCCAGTGTTTGATGGATATCTAGTTTATACCTACACAGGCCTAGGATTTCCATGTGTACATATACAGTTTGAAAAGAAATACAAGCTTATCTATTGTCCATTCATATAACCTTATTTGATACTGGCCAGCTATGAATATTCAGTACATGAGCAATGATCATCAATTCTACAGTCTGCTATGTACCAATGACATCAATGAACCTTATTTCTTGATTCCTCTGCATATTAGCTACTGATGGTGGATATAGTTTGGCCACATGGACAACGGAAATTGCCTGCAATTTATTATTTTTGCAATGTTGAACCCTTCAGGAAAAAAATAATTCCTAAGCTTCCTACTTTTAAGCATGCTTTACTTAGTTTTCAAAGCTTAGCTTTCAAGATTGTGTCATGAAAGACATGGTTTAAAACTGTGAGGGTTCAGACTGATTGGCTTTGAAAACTGGCCCTGTGTCCACACATGTAGTAATGTAAATCCAATTTGCCAATAAAATAATATCACTGTGCTCTTCTGTTGAAAAAACACATTATAGTTTAATACCGTTATGCATCCAACAAGACTTTCTTACCGGCCACTTGAAGTGAAAGGAAACACGAATTGGGCTGCTATCTGAGATGGATCCACTATCAGCAGGAAGGATGTCACTTACAGCTGATCCAAAGGTACAAGGAGGATCTGGGGACACCACAGGCTGAGCATGCTTCAGGCATACACGGAAGAAAAGGTGACAAGGTTGACCAGTCACACACATTGGACGGGGACTGCTAAATGAATGGATTTTTAGCTCAAAAACTCCAGCTGAATGTACCTAGGGGCAGAAAAGCAAATTGTTAATCACTGGAAACTGATAGAAGGTCTGAAAAATTATTTTTATGCAAAATGAATCCATATAACCAACAGCAGAAGTCACATATTCAGTTAATTTGGAATTAAGAGAGAGAGGGACTAAAAGAATTTACAGCACAGGTATGACCTATAGTAGAAACATTCAATGAGCTCAGTGAGTTATGTCTTTTTTGTGACATCAGGTAACCAGAATTGCACTAAAATCTTCTGTATGGAAATTTTTAAATATTCAAAAACAACTGTTATTGTAGCATGAATCTGCGCACTTGTGTGTATACACCGTGGCAGACATGGGTATAGGGGTTAAAATAATGCAATGCACACAAAAATCTGCTAAAATCTAGACACCAAAGTACGTTGGACATTAAAACTGAATTGTGTATTTGCATAGGGGATATACCATATATCTGTAAACACAGCTGTAAAAAAACAAACATTGGCGCTGATCCATATGGGGGAGGGCAAAATGTGTTTATTTTAAATAGTTATGGTATACTATACTCATCCTTTATAAATACTTATTACAGGGGACAAATAAAGGGCCGGCGCCACTGATACTAATCATGTTGCACATATACATGGTCCTTTTCTGGATTCTATAAATCAGTGGAATTATGAGGTTCTGTGGGTAATAACTTTTAACGCCAAAAACTTCTAGTTTCCCAATAAGTAAACTCACTAAACTTTATTTGCACACATACACCACACAGAACCTGCAGTGCCATTCCCCATACACACAATGTACAGTATACACACCACACATAGCTGCCATACAAATGCATTATGCAGAAAAAAATCATTTTTATTGAGTACACAACATAAGGAAGTGACAAATGTGAATGTGTGAACAGTGTATTAACAATTTGTACTCAAAAGACTCAAAATGCCAACAACGAACACAATAATTGTTAACTGTGCCACCAGCACACAATGGAAAGATGGTTTCAATCATTTCTACAAGTTACTCACCAGCTGGGGGCTGAGCACCAGGACCACAGCGAAGAACAGGAGGGCTGATCCCATGATGCTCCTTAGTTTAAGAACAATTCTTGAGAAAATGCTGGTGCTGAGAACAGTGCCTATAGCCTGAGATGGAGGAGACTGTGATCTCCCTGTGGTCAGTCAGTGTTTCAGGAGGAGAAATCCCTTTGCATATTGACAGGGTCTGTGCCAGTCCTGGTGGAATTCCTTCTCACTGGGACTGAGGTTTTGGTATCACGGTGAAGACTGTTGTACAGGAGGTTTTGGTAACAGACACAGTTGGGTTATTTGGTTTTAAAGTTTTTCAGAATGTTGGTTTCAGTTCTGATCTCCCTTCCCTTTGTTCCAGATCTATTCCAGTGTGGGACTGATGTCCCTGCTTCACTGGTAGTTTTTATACCCAGTATCCTGGGACCTCCCCTGTCATTTCCACCTCCCCATTTGTCTCCCCCTCCCTCCCTCCCCCCAGTCACTTTGCCTTTGATCAGCCCTGGGACTATTCACATATTATTAACATTAACCAAAGTGTTAGATTAACCCTTAAATTCACTGGTGGGGGATTTAGACTCAAATCCTTGTAGTCATTTACATTAATTAATAATTTATAATTTCCTTGAATCACTTCAGAACTAAACAGGTCTAGGGTTTCATTATTATTTTAAATAGATACAAAAAGCAACAATTACAGCGCAGACCAATTTCAATTTGTGTAATCAATATATTGGGTCTCCTTTACTACAGACTGGTATATATTATATCACTGTACAGTTGGATCATATCATTTTCCTATCCATTGGATCGGATACCTATTGTGCTTAAGAATAAGAAGTTATTATATCTAGGAACAGCCCAGGGCAATAAGTCTATGTAATGTTGTGTGATGGCCCAGCTGGCTTTTGTTATGGCTGGGGATACTCATTCATTCAGCTGTATGCTAATATTTGCCACCTGCTTCTCTAAGCCCAGCACACTCCCTTCTCACCTCAATTTTCCATTATTAGGATCCTTTCCTTCCTTCTATCCCTTTATTTTATTATTATTCACCCACCCACCCCTTCAATCTAGGGAACATATCGATCTAGATGCAGTTTCACCCCCAACCCCCATCTGGATACTTGGTTTGACTAACATGTCAAGTCAAAATGAAAGATTATTTCTTTGTTTTGAAAGAATAAAAAGCTACCATCTGCCTGCATGGTTTCTGTACTTATACTGGTTTATAGGTACCCTGGGTCTGCATCAGCTACAATCTGCAGCAGCACTCAGAGTACCACAGAAAATATACCACTCAAGTTGATCCCCTCAGCATCTCCACAAACCTTAAAGGGGAACTTATGCCTCATAAACCTGGAAGATTGTCATTTGAAACAAACATGTCCTTGATTGTTTCCAGTGACAATTTGCGAAGAAACCCTTTACAGACAGGCTGAACTTTATTTCCCATTTAATTTGTAGGACTCACTGCTAGTACACATAGATAACACATTTAAAGAGATTCATATACAGTACCAGAATTATAATGCACATTTTAGTTTTAGAAACTCTGTTCCACATATGCTATAATTTAACAGGTACTTTTAAAATGGAAAGCAAATGTGGGTAATATGCTTATAATAAACAAGATCCATGAATAACCTGAAATGATCCTGATTAGCTATATCATAAGTGTCATATGACACTTTCAAAAGCTTGCATTGTCAATTATTTAAGTTAGCCAATAAATAGTATTATTTTATATTCAAGATACCTTTACTTTCATCAATGGTTAACCCGGTACAATTCTCTACTACTGCTTTAGTACTATGAAATAAATGATTGACAGTACAATAGAAGTCACCAGGAGTTCAATGATACGGCAAATTAAAAAAAAAAAACAGATGCAGAAGAGTCATTGAAAACTGCAAGACCACTGCCACTGCCAAATATTACAAACCCAAACACAAGAGGGTGCAGTTGTGCAACAAAGTTAACTAAGCAAACAATGAAAACAAACAAACAAACAAAAAAAAGAGCAAAACAAATGAAATAACATTCATCTTACTTTAAAGTCCCCGGCTCCCATGACTTGTATAAAAGCACATTGAATATCCCTTTATTACACGGTGGGACTTTTTTATAAACCAATGGTGTTGGTCATTATCAATGCCATACAGCTACTGCACCCCAATGTTATCGGTATTTTACATCCTTGTTATTTTATGACTGGTTGCCAAATTCAGACCATGGACATAGTGGTAGCAGATCCCTGGGACATCAAACAGTTTTGGCCTGGGATGGGCAGACAACAAGCAAGTAACTGAGCATCCAAGGATGGTACCACTGGCACAGAGGACAGACTCTAGTTTTCTATCCATTTTCCTTTATTTAAGTCAGAATGGCTGCATGAAAACCTAGAAACTGCCGTCCCAAGTCTCAGTTACATATCCAATTTAGCATGCACAGGGGGAACCCTTGGACTATTTCAGGGGGCTTTGGCTAAAACAACCTCCTTGTTGGTTACCTATTTTCCCCGTCACTTTACTCAGTCTTGTGAATTGGTGGAACCTCTTTCTGATCCTTTCACCCTTGATCTTGTTCTCTCAGTCTCTCTGCCCATACTCACAGGAACAGCACAATCCATCTTTTCAAAGAGAGAACAATAGAAGTTGTTGATTTGTTTATCCTTTTCAGTATATACTTGACTTTGAACATGTGAATACTGAAAGATGTTATTCTATGATGCTCCATCTACTGGGGCTTGCCAAGGAGACTATAAATTTGCACAGTCAACCTGCCTGTTCTGCACCCTACAAGCCCATACACAATAGTAAGAAAATATAACAAATGGCTGCAGCACCATAAGTCTGTTAAAAGTCCAAACTTTATTATATATAAGTTAAAAGGGTTTTTTAGCAGATGGTGTCTTAGCAAACAACATGAAAAAAACAAGGTTTACCCTCACGCGTTTTGGAATACCGAAGAGTCCTTAATCATATCATAATCATATTCATACCTATGATTAAGGACTCTTCAGAAGTCTGAAACGCGTCAGGGTAAACCTTGTTTTTTTTATGTTTGTGGTTTGCTAAGACACCATCTGCTAAAAACCCTTTTTAACTTGTATATAATAAAGTTTGGACTTTTAACAGACTTATGGTTTTGCAGCCCTTTGTTATATTTTCTGGCTATTTGTGGAGGAGAAGCATTCCCCAGGCTGTATAGCACATGGAGTGAGTCCAGGTGAAGAGCTGAGGTAAGGAGTCAGAGCCGCCATTGTCTTACTTTGCATACACAATGGTGCACCTGACTGTAAATCAATCAATCAATACTCCCTGATCGCAAATCTGTTAAGGCAAAGCGATCAATGTACCAACTTGCACTATCAATCTTAAGCAGATTTCTAGAAGAAATCCAATCCAGAGGCAATAAAAAATCATGCTGAAATTACTAAGCATTACTTTTCTGTACCATGACCCTATGTACAATACACCCCTTTTTAGTGCCATAAAGTTACTCAACAGTCCTATTGTGTCTGCCTATACCGACACCTACAGGATTTCTCCTCTATATTAAATAATGACTAGCAGCAATACACTTTCTCACACATGTCAATTGATCAGTGCCCCATACTTATTATATTTACATCCAAATAAAGTCAAGGAGTCCTAGGCAGGTAAGTTGTGAGGTGCAACCCCTATATTCTGTGCCACATCCATTGTCCTCCCTAGGGTCTTTTAGCCGGGCGTCCCACCTGGCTACTTTTTCATGCCACCCGGCTGGAAAGAATTTCTTGAGAGAACAATTGTGATTTAAAAGAATTTAGATGTAGGTTTAATAGGTGTACCAATAGGTCAGACCTCCTGCCAAAACTGCCCAATCCAGACCACTTTTTTACACTTGCAAGATTATTTTAGCACGTTAACTAGCTTTTCCAAGATCCCTTAGGCCACAAAATGGTGGCACATGTGCTTGTGCTGCCATATTACATCTGGGTTACCCTCAGATGTTGTCAAACTACAACTCCCTGCAGATGTTGCCTAACTACAACTCCCTGCAGATGCTGCCTAACTACAACTCCCTGCATTCTACAACCACGGAATGCTGGGAGTCATAGTTTTCAAACATCTAGTGGGACGAAAGTTAGACACCCCTGACCTATATAATGGCCATAATGCAGTGCATATTCCCCCAACCACCAAATTTCCCCGTCCTACCTCACCCGGCTACTTTTTCATGCCACCCAGCTGGAAAAAAAATTCTGGGGAGAACACTGCACATCAGTTAGGTATCAATGTATATGTTTACAGGGAGGCACACTCAGGAAAGCTTCAAACAATCTTTTATTCAAGTGCTGAAAAAAACATGTTTACAACGAAAAAGGGGGCATTTAACCCCCCGAAACATTGTGTACATGGTTTTTTCAGCACTTGAATAAAAGATTGTTTGAAGCTTTCCTGAGTGTGCCTCCCTGTATATATATATTGTATATATATACATTGATATTTACATCCCTCTCAGCAACCATATCCTGGGTGAATCAGCTAATCACTGCTTTGCTCACACTGCTCCCTCAATTAACTTCATGCTCAGCCTATAATCATGCGTTCTACCTTTTTTATCATTCTTATCAATTTCCATATCTAACACAATAATACATGTTTGGGAAGAGGAATAAACACAAATATACAAATCCCCAGCAGATCCTGCAGTTATGATGTCAGGCTATAATGATTTCAATGTCCACAGCCCCTCCCCCCTCCAATGGAACATTGTTTTAGTAATCCTGCAGCAGGTAAGGTAGGCAGACAAGCCATGCCGGCAGGTGGGCATCTGGCCTGTCTATGGTCTGATCATCTTACAGGTTTCCTTATATTTCACTGCATACATTGTTCAGCCCTACTAAGATCATGTGCTTTAAAATAGAAAATTACTTTAATTGCCCTTTAAATCCATCTCATTTTAATTCATCAATAGGGAGACAATGTGTGACAGCTCCCATTCATAAACCGACCACGTCTGCCCCCCCCCCCCCCAACCCACACACTTCTACCCATCCACATCTGCCTGTGATTAGGGATAAGTGCCTGTGTGTCCCCTCCCCCTGTGCAGATGGCATTGACCTGGCCAAGTGCTATACAGACTGGTCCATCTAACCAGAGGGGACACCGAGTTTCCTATTTGAGTCAATGTTCTAAAGCTCTATTCAGCGTAGTGCGATGACATCAACACCCCCGGCCCATTGTCCCATGATATGAACCAATCAGACCCAGGCACAAGCAAAGCTCCAGAGTCCTCTGCAGCGGTTTGAAGAGGGAGCGACGTGGGGGATGGGGCGGAGCAGCCCATTGTGTGTGTGTGCGGGGGGGCTATTGATTTCTCTGGAGCCACATGTCTGTTGTTTAGGGTCTGGCACATGGTGGGCGGGACCCATTTCCAAACTGTTGCTTTCCCTTGTTTCCTTTGTGATTGTAATAAGGAGACGCGTGTCTCAGCTGGACACACTCCATCCGGCACGCAGCACAACAAAGAGCGGCACCTCGGTGTTAGCATCTGGAGGGGAGATTTGTAATCCGCTTCTGCTCAATGCGCCGGGGCCTAAAGGCAATTGGGGAGGGGCTAATGGGAGACAAAGGGGGTTTAGTAATGATTACAAAGGTAAGTAAGGGGACAGTGATATGGACCAGGGGCCATGATGGGATATAGTAAGGGCCTGTAGGTGGGCATGATGGGATATAGTACGGTCCTGTAGGTAGGCATGATGGGATATAATAGGGACCTGTAGATGGGCATGATGGGATATAATAGGGACCTGTAGGTGGGCATGATGGGATATAGTAAGGGTCTGTAGTTGGGCATGATGTGATATAATAGGGACCTGTAGGTGGGCATGATGGGATATAATAGGGATCTGTAGGTGGGCATGATGGGATATAGTAAGGGTCTGTAGATGGGCATGATGTGATATAATAGGGACCTGTAGGTGGGCATGATGGGATACTGTTCATAATCAAATCTGATTCAATACATGTATTTTTTAATCTTGTGTTGTAATTTGCCATGGAAACAGAAAGGTTGTTCATCAGGTGTGTGAAATATGTTTGTATTGGTAGTTTTTTGTGTTTTATTACTAAAACTAACTTTTTTGATTATTTAGGTATGGTTGTCATGGAAACAAGGGTAGGTTGGGTTGTGGAAAAGGGTATATCCTAGAGGTGTGTGTACCTGTGTGAATTTAAGGAAATGATTTTTCATTTTTAGACAATATGATTTTGGTATCATTGTCATGGAACCGGAAGGCTAGTTGTGTTTTAGTTGTAACAGTAGGTGTGTACCTTTGTCTGTGTGATTGTTAGTGGTAGTTTTTTGGTGTTTTGTGGCCATAAAAGAGAGAGACGTCCTTCCTGTGCCCTCAGTGTTTGAACTGCAACTCTCTGCATTTCACCAACACATAGGGAATCGGGTGGGAGTTGTAGTTTTGTCAAACACCTGAGGACCACCGATCAACCCTCTATAAAACTAAAGGTGGCCATACACATCACAAAGATCATCCTAAATATTGACCATTTGATATGATTCTGAGGCTGGGAGTCATTTGGAAATTTACAACACATCCGATAGATAACACGACTCAGTGCACCATGCCAGAGAGATAATTGACAATACCTTTATTGGGAAAATATTGCTGCAAATCGATGCCCATCATCTATGATGTCATGTTTAAATCCTACCACATAAACGCATACCCTTGCTTACTTTTTAATATTGTGTTTCTTATTGTATATACATTTTAGGACTAATTTTCTAATTGTGTTTATTGGTTTAGTTGTTGTGTCCTGGGAAACACGTGTGAGTTAGTGTAACCTTGACACCTAGAACATTCATGGCTGTGTGAGCTACGGTCTTTATTTCATCACATGTACTCCTCAAACCCCCGTGGAATGTTTATTTTGCGGATTGACCGCATTATATACGTTGATGGGAAAAAATGTGCTGAAAGTCGGCATCAATGCCGCTATACGCTTCCACGATTCCTTAGCTAGAAAAAACGAACCATTTCTCCTTGTGTCCCACACTCCTGGTGCTGATTCCTGTCTGTAGCTTAGATGTGTGGAGAAGTAATACAGTCCAAAAAGCAAAAGAATAAATAAATAAAAAGAAAGTAATTATAACAGGAATTCTACTCTTCAAGCCAATTACAATGGAGAAATTTAATTGACAATTACATCAGAATCTAGACACAAAAGTGCAACAGAATCTCTTGCAATATTGTTAATGATTTTCCTATACAATATTTGCTATTCTCCAAAAATTAGTTCAGCCTCACAATATAAACATCAACCCATTAATTGTATCTTATTGAAGCATGTACAAACTGTCATTCAACTGTTTATTAAGTGGCTAATTTTAACGGTTCAGAACATCCCGAAAGTTGGGCAGAAAAGTTGTTTGAAGAACTTGGGTGACTAACATGTGGGACTGCTTATTACCAAACTGTTTTCAAAGCATTGTAATCCTTAAAAGGAGATCTAAAGTCCTCCAGCACGTTTAGATTTTAAAGGACTACGTCCACTCACCAAAACCACACTCCCTCGTTGGAAGTACCCATGGTGAGGACCTTATTCCGCACTCCAGTGTAGATTGTTCCTTCGGTGCTACTCCTAAAGTCCGTCGCGACTCAGCCATGAGGAGACCACTCTGTTTCGCATCAAATTGCTTACGATGTATTTGTCCACAGCTGCCTTTCACTCCTATAAACGTAATCCAGTGTGATCTTGACAAAAGCAGAAGAAATGTGTGATTAAAAAATGCATTGACCTAATACGGGAAGGCAACCAGTAGATCTCCAGGGTGTGAAACTACAACTTCCGGCATTCCCTA
Source organism: Hymenochirus boettgeri (assembly GCA_019447015.1). Taxonomy (NCBI): domain Eukaryota; kingdom Metazoa; phylum Chordata; class Amphibia; order Anura; family Pipidae; genus Hymenochirus; species Hymenochirus boettgeri. The sequence continues at coordinate 227,281,004 of CM033476.1, read as the reverse complement.
ACTCCAAAATCCTTCTAGATGAATGCTGGGAGTTGTAGTTTTCAAACATCTGGAGATCTACGTTTGCCTATCCCTGGACTAATACATAGTAGGGAATGTTTGTTATGATCTAGAATGCAATAATGGAATCGGCGGCCTTAAGCGTCATCACACATAAGATTAAAGTAGTCTGGTCAGTGTTCCCCCAAATTTTTTCCAGCCGGGCGGCATGAAAAAGTAGCGGGTGGGTGGGACGGGGAAATGTGGCACTGCATTATGCTCATATAGGTCAGGGATGTCTAAGTTTCGTCCCGCTTGATGTTTGAAAACTATTGACTCCCAGCTTCCGTGTTGTAGAATGCAGGGAGTTGAGTTTGGCAACATCTGCAGGAGTTGTAGTTTGGCAACATCTGCGGTACCCAGATGTTATGGCAGTACAAGCATGTGTGCCACCATTTTGTGGCCCTAGGGATCTTGGAAAGCTAGTTAACTGTGTGCTACTAATATTGTTTGCAAGTGTAAAAAAGGGGTCTGACTGGGCAGTTTTGGCAGAGTTTTTACTGGCCTTTGGTACAACCTATTAAACTACAATCTAAATTCTTTAAATCACAAGTGTTCTCAAATTTTTTCCTGCCGGGTGCATAAAAAGTAGCTGGGTCAGCTGCCTGGCTAAAAACCCTTGGAGAACCTAAGTCTGGTTGTGGCTGAGAACATCCAATGGTTTTAAACATTTGGATGACAATCAATGTGTGCCATAGGTTTGCAACAACCCTGTTTGTAAAAACACTTCTGGGTGTATTTGAGGCAAGTCAAACACCTAGGAATGTGTTACTAATGTGGTTGTTTTTATTTGAGTTACGTTTATAACAATGGTGGAGATCTCATTGGTCAAAAACCTGACCCTATTTGCATATTTCTCCCTTTTTGTCATTGGTGTTCATTGTTAGTCCAGCCTGAATTGTCCACACTTTTCTCTGCATGGTGCATAGGCAACTTCCTTAGGTTTATGTAAGATATAAAGGGATCCCCTTTTCTCTTTGATGTGTTGATATCACACTTGTGAGAATTAGACACACTTCTCACCTTGCTCTGTGGCACACTCAGTCACACTGTTCTTCCTTCCCACACTGGTCTTTGCTGTAAATTTTGGCGACCATTTATGATGAATCACATTCCATTCTTTTATTTGGAGTTCCAAAATTTAGTCTTTTATTTTTATTTGTGCTGTTGTATTTCAATATTTTTGTTGTACCATTGACATGTTGCCTATGTCCTAGCGCTGCCTAGACTATTATTTGAAACAATGGTTTCTCATACGGTTTTCAGACTGGGCATACTAGAGAATGCAATTTGTGGACACTTTTGATGTTCTTAATGCATTCTACACTATGCCATGTTGTTGAATAGAGGTAATGGACTGTAAAGTTCTTCACAATCGATTTATATTAAAATTCCTATCAACAATGGAAACAAGACTGCAAAATATTCGTCCGACCAAATTAAGTGTCATACCATCAATCCTGCACATTTTAAGAAACCCAGTGTACGTGGATGCCTCCAATATTGCTTATGTTTGCATCTCTGCCAGGGAATCAATACCTTTTATCATTTATCTTTTATAATAGGCCCATACTTACGCTTATATGCTTGTGAAGTTTTCTCATTCCTCCAGGTCATGGTATATCCATTGTATTCATTAGATCAACTGGACTAAAGTTTAGTTCTTGAAGACCTTTCGCTAGTGATCCGACTACTTTCTCAATTCATTCATGAATTGAAAACCAGTCGGCTTCTTGACAAAGTCATCTGATTGAGAAAGCCAGTCGGATGACTACGAACCATCTTCAAGAACTAAACTTTAAGTCCAGTTGATCTAATGAATACAACAATATGACCATAACCTGGATGAATTAAAACCTTCACAAGCATAAATGTTATATAAAGTCTTGATTCCCTGGCAAAGAGCAAACTTACGGGGATGCATTCAGTATTGCTTATGGTATATCCGTTGTATTAGCATATGATCAACTGGACTTGAAGTTTAGTTCTTGAAGACGTTTCACTAGTCATCCCAACGGGCTTCTCATCCGATTAAATTGAGAAGCCAGTCGGCTTCTTGTACAATTCATTCTGAATTGAAAAAACAGTCGGATGACTAGCGAAACGTCTCAAGAACTAAAGTCCAGTGATCTACTGAATACAAGTGATATACTTATGCTTAGTTTCTTTTTATGAATAGGATTTGCAGACATCTTTTCTATAAAAGCTTGGCATTGCCAGTGATACTCCCTAATTGACTTTGAGGTTCTGTGTCCACTCATAAAATTAGGCACACTTTACACCACTGGTGTGAAAGGAACTTCCTAGATTTAATGTAAAGGTGTTATCCTCCTCTTTTCCTTTGATTGTTGGTGTCACCTTGCCTTAATAGGAGACACACTTCCACCTTTATCTACTGGCACACTCCTATTCACTGGACTTCCTTTCCCACACTTTTCCCTTAGATTTTAAGTTGGCGCCCCGCTTGTAATGTCTTAAAATTCACCCTAATTAACTCATATAGACATTGCTTAATATCGTGCCTTGGTATTTTGATTTTATTTCCCATTTTAACCTATTCTTCTGACATTTTGAGTAGGAAGAGATTGTGGATCACTTATGTATATAATAGTAACTGTGGGTGGTTATTGAACAACAAAAGGTAATATGTGTGTTTTGTTTGAATGATATACACACAATTTTGTCCTAACTGTACTTGCAATCCAATAATAACAAGGTAATATTCATCAAATAAATTAGCAAAATTGGATTTATTTTCAGTGAGTTTACACTTTGCACATTTTGCACCTATTAGAGTGTACAGAGTTTGAGCAATTTATATTTTACCTTCTTATTTCTCTTAGGCTGGGTACTGAAAAAGTCTGATATTGTCACACCAATCAACATCCATTGGTTGTTTGTGGATACAGACATGTTTTGTTATTTATGTATAACTTATATAAACCAAACAGTTGTTTCAACACAGATTACTTGCACAACCCTCTTTTTTACTACTGACCATCGGATTACCGATTGTTATCTTGATCATACAGTTGGTCTGAAGCATTTTTGCTTTTGTGTACCCAGCCTTGCAGCGTTAAGAGTATAGAGAGGTGTGTAGTATTTTCTACCTCTATTCTAGTTTTTGGTAGTAAAAAGTACCAAATAAAAAGAAGCAAAGTAAACTATCTTTCTCAACATCTACTTGTCATTGCCTTACATTACCATATTAAGTGGTGATTCAGGTATGTTTTCATATAATCATCCTAAGCGCTCTGGATTATAATTTAATATATTCCTTATAAATAAATCACAGGCTTCATAGCTGCATGATTATTATAAAACAGATTCAATCAACACCGTTGCTGTCCATAAACATCACAGAGCTTATGCCTGCCTTTTTAAAGGAAAACCAATGTAAAATCTGTTTTTTAAAATAAACAGTACCCTACTGGGATAGGGAGGTATATTGTCCGTTGAGGAGCCAGCATAAAACTATTTTCATCTGCCAGGTTGTGTTCTGGGATTTCCCTTTATTAAAGATAGTTCTGAAGCACTGAGGAAGTGGCAGGAGCAGTTTTCTTTTTACTGGCTCTCCTCAAAGCAATGATTTTTGGAGATAGGAATAATCGGTTATACCTCTGCCACAGGTCGATTTCATTTGAACTTTTCTTTAAAAAAAACTTTGTGCAACTATAGTTCCTCTTTTTAAAATGTGTTTTCTAGTCTAAAACAATAAGAAAGTTAAGTCTTGGTGTCACAAATGCTTTTAGGATCAGAAGTTGTATCTAATACTGACAACTTTAGTGATGATATACACGAGCAGAGAGCTTGGTGCGTTTTAATCCTCCTAGAAAGACATGCACTCTCTCCCACTGTAGAACCCTGTTAAGCCATCCATATGATATTTCGGGTGCTAACAACGTTTGTACTGGGTAACATCCTCTGTGGCGCTTTACAGTTGCATTATATACAGGAGGATAACATACATGGTACATACAGGGTAATGCAATTCTGGTCCAACAGCATTCAGTGTGGTAATTTACAGCATTACTGTGGTACAATATGTTACCTTCTCTTATGTTTTAGACTGGTACCAACATACTGATTTTGGGTGATCATGATAAGGGTGCGGTTGCTGGAATGGGTGGTGATCCTTTACTAGTCAGTCATGAACGACACCTGACTGAGCACCACACATGTGCGATTGTCGTGTGCACGGGGCTTTAACTAGGAATAAACAATTGGCAAAAACAAAATTTTTTTAACACATGACACTGCCCTAAAGAATACTGTAAGGGACGACTAATCCCTTAATCTTTATTGACTTTCCATCACAATTTTTTTCCTTTACAGATACCTGATGAATTTGACACAGGTGAGTGAAAAAACATATTCCAACCACAACACATGTTACTAGCCATACATGGCTCAATTTGTTTTATGCGATTTAAAAGGGTACTGTGGTCTTAAATTCTTCCAAACTAGTAAGAATTTTATAAAATTCCTTCTATCATACCTTCAAAAATAAAACCTAATACACTCTCTAGATAAAATTAGTGAGAAGTTATTGCTGGAAAGGCTCAGCAATATTACTTCCTCCTTAAACACTTCCTGTTTTTAGCCATGTGACCTGCTTGTAGTCATGTGACCAGCCTTCGGCATAAATAGGCTCCTCTTCTCAACTGTCAATTTTTCCCCCCAGGTACTTCCTGATTTCCTCAGCATTAAAAACTGAGCATGCTTCTCCTCAGGCGGATGGGTGGGGCAGAGGTCAGGTGATATCACTCAACTTACTGGAAACAGGACATTTGAAAAATTATCCCAATGTAATTCTCACAGGCTGCAGCCAGAGATGTGATAGTCGGCTCATTTTATAGGAACTACAGGCTCTTATTACCTTAACTTGTTTTGAGACCACAGTTGCCCTTTATAAATTATTAAACTTGTCAGATTCTTGTACAATTTACTAGAATGTTTTGACCTGAATGACCAAAATTCATTCAATCACGTTTAGAATCGAATACACTGATTGATAAAAGAAAAATACCCATATATGTTTTTTAAGGTTCTCATTCATCCAGGGCATGGTATATCTGTTTATTCATGCAAAAACAGAATTCTAGTGCACAAACATTCTAATTGCATATTGGCTACCGCCATAGAAGGTTGCTGCTACAAACACCTGCTAAACCCTGGATAAATAAAAGCAATTAGTTCAATAAGTTGGCCAAATTATTTTAGCCCAGTCACCACGTCAAGGTTCTTTCTTTAACTGGGTCCTACACCTACTGCCACTTTGCCTTTTTGGCTGAATGAGCTGACAGCTTCTCCTTTGTGGCCTGGATGGCTTGAAAGCTGACTCTCTAGTTTAAAGTACTTTTGCTCAAATAGCACATGACCTAACTCTGGTGGAGTAACATTTCACAGAAGGCTTGGTCAGCTCTCTAGCAAGCTATACCTTTTAAAAAATGTTTAGAGCATTCTACAATCTAAATACAAAACTAGAGCGCCAACCACTGACCAGTTTCGGCTTTATTCTGCCATCATCAGTGTTTGTGCAGGTCCTCTGGTTTTGCGGCGTGAGTGCCTATCGACAGAAGTCACTAATAGGAAATTACCCAGAAGTCTCCTTTCCTTATTTGCATAACACTGAATGGAGCTGCCTTAATTTCTTCCTATCTTATTTAGTTTATAATATTGGCTACAAAGTAGTAAATCTGGTTTTGATAAAGGAAGTAAGAGTGATTAAATGGAAACACTGTGGTGTAGTTTTAAATCTTCTTAAAACAGGGTAAAACATTTTGTGGTGCCATACCAAACTCCATCATGGATTTCTATATTCTTTTTTTATCTAGCTCCTCTGTAAAATGTTTATGATTTCCTTTTGCTGTCTTGGAAACCTTTTTTTATTATATCACTTTTTGTCACTTGCCACCCATTCTGGGTAATTTAATTAACAAGCTGAGTTTCAGACTATTTTTTTGCTCTCTTCTTAGTTTTTGATTCCAGTCTTTTATCTTTATTGCAGACCCCCCCTGTTTTACAGCAAGTAAAAAGAGCATACAGATACTTTAAAGATATCGACAGGTATGAAAAAAACTGAATTTGTTTTTCAGCAAATGTTTTTTCCTTATTGTCCTTTTTGTTCCATGTTCTGAACATTTTCATTTAATTTCTGTCAGATGATTATTGAGCCCCACAAGTCCTAAGCTTCTTCCAGATCCCCTCAAGGAGCCATACTATCACCTCCCACAACCCTAGTTCTAGAACTGCCAGATGTTCTTCTCCCCCAGAGTGGTCGGTAAGAGCTTTATTATTTACTACACTCTCCATATTCCCTTCTATGTCTGTCTGATTCTCCGATTATTTATTTTTCTCTCTTAATATGCTAAAGGTGGCCGTACAGGACAAAACTGATCCTTCAGCTTATTTGGTCTGAGAAAATTTCCGCATATGCGGAAAAGAGTATTCCAGAACGATCATCCCCCCTTTACCTGAATCTCATACATAGAGATATCAGGATATAGTATGATTGTATTGTTGCATGTATGTCCACCTTAAGTTGTTTCTAGTATTTCCTAATGTGCTTTCATTTGGATTGACTATTGTTTCCTTTAGTTGGCGACTGGGTGGAGGTTTAAGAAGAGAGCTGGTATCGTAACTTGTTTCAGCAGCTGGCTCTCTGTATGAGATGTTATATTTACCCTGAGACAGGCCTGGTGAGTTAAACCTTTGTGTACTTAAATGCCATTGGTAGACCAGCACTGACTGTAAAAGGAGCTAAGATAATATAGCAAGATGTAAGCTCTGCATTTGAAAGCTTAGAATGTTGATTAAGGTTCCCTTTAAAGGGTATCTCCACTGCCAAATTAAAATTTTTATCAGTCAGGTGCAGCAAACCATCCACGCTCCATGTACTATGCACTTGCAGTGCAAGGCAGTGTGGATGTAGTCAGGACCTGTCAATAAAGCACCGAGGAGAACAATTGTGGGTATTGTTGTAAAGGCTTCATTCCTGGCTCCTGATGCATTATTGAATAACGGAGGTAAGACAGCTCCTTTACCTCCCCTTCTTTTATTAAACTGAAAAATTAATTTTCATATTAAGCAGTGGAGAGACCCTTTACCCTTCATTAGCACTTAAGTTGCCTTTTAAAACTACGTAGGGCCATTCTCCAGAGTGGCTTGTTCATAAAGTTCATTTTGTATTGTGCCCTAAAATATGCAATAAAATATACCACAGACCACTTCTCGTGGTTAAAGTTCTTTTCTATTTTTTTATTTTGTTAACATGGTAATAAGATAAGAAATGCATGTTGAAGATTCTAAAGGTTTGTACATACAGCAATTCTGCATTTTCCTGACAAATGTCCATACAGTACGATAGTTGTAGTGTGTGGTTAGTTGTGTGTGGTCCGACCTGGCGAGAAACAATTCGTCTGAAAAAATTGCCACAAGCGGTTATCATACAGATGGCCACTTGTTTGACATGACTTGTGCTTCTATTGCTGTATGTTCAAGCCTTAAGGAGAATTTGGAACACAAAACAGAAGCATTTTGTTGACAAACTATTTAGGAAAACTTTTCAATAGATATACATTGCTTAGGGTGGGGTTCACAAAAGATGTTTAGTAAAATAAAATTCTGATAATTCATTGTGTTGTATGACTGAGCGGCTGAATTTATATGGAGATGTAAGCAGTGGAACTGTACATTGAATATTTGTTTCGATTTTTACAATAGACACAACATTTGAAATCTGAGCCCCGCAACAATTGGCAGTTGAATGGGAGATTATTGCATGTGTAGGGTCTTTACATCGCTAGTGATCCGATCTGGAAAAAATAAATGGCACCTCATGTGTTTTATCGTCCTTGTTAATTTTTGTTTGGGGGTAATGGTGTCTGTTGAGCTTGTGTACAAGGCTCTGTTATCAGTGATATTATCAAAATTACAAAAAAGTGCTACAATGAATTCCTTCTAGGGCATCTTTCTTTTGTGGTTTCTGGCACAGAAACAATTAAAAGTCCTTCATAACATCCTATTCTATGTATAAAGTTTCCCACTCCCAAATTGTACTAGAGATGTCCGAACTTCGCAAAATCCGGTCCGCTCGGGATCCGCGAATTTTCGGAAAATTCGGAAATACGCGAGCGAACCCATTAAAATGAAAAACCATCGAAATTACGATATTTTTCGTATTTTCGAAATTACGGTTTTTCACGTATTTTCGAAAATACGAGAAAACGTATTTTCGAAATTTCCGAAAATATGTATTTTCAAAAATACGAGTATCCTCGTAATTTCGAAAATACGTATTTATGGAAATAAGAAAATCCTTGTATTTTCGAAAATTTTCGAATTACATGTTTTTCCGTATTTTCGAAAATTTTCTAAATTACGAGTTATTAAAACCTCGTAATTTTGAAAATTTCGAAAATACAAAAAATCCACGAATCGGAAGTTCGGGAAGGCGGAAAATCCGGAAAAATCCGCCATTCGCGAACGGGATAATCCGCGGCGGATCCGGTTTCGGATCCGCGAACCGGCCATCCCAAATTGTACTTTGTCATTGCATATTAATTATATATACTTTTTTACTGGTCTCATTTTGTTATGCATTTAGCAAACTTCTCTGCTCTAAACCCCATTTCTTCTATTGCAGACTGCGTTTCCTTTAATCGATAATGTGATCCTCATGGTTTTTGTGTCATACAGGTATTTCGGGATGCAACACGCTACACAGATGGCACATCATGTTAGGGTTATTATGTTCTTATGTCTTGGCTGGGTACACACCACAATGATTTCAACATCCCTGTGATTTTCAATAAACTGAGATCGGTCATGGCCCCTACAACCATACAATATTTCTGACCGAACGATACACGGTCAGCCAGAAATATTGTATGGTGTATGCCCAGCCTTAGGTGACCATACATTAGGCTGATCTTACATACATCTGAGACTTACATTGATTGGCCAAAAATTTTATACATTTTCCCTATCTTATGTGCAACATTAGATCGTAATTACAACCGGAAAGACTTTTTTTAAGTCGATTGGTAAAATGACCAGTGTTTTCTGAAGTTATTTAAATATAATGTAATCTCACAAAGACGCATAGTTATTATATTAGGATATTAGGTTATCATCAAACATTGAATGTCGAACAATATGTATGGTACCTCTACGTACAATTACATTCAGGGTTATTCAATTCAATTATTCAATAAAGTTGTTAAAATTGGTGCTAATTTTTTCCCAACCAATCGATGTTGACTTTCAAATGTTAAATAATATCTGAATGTTCTAAATGTCTAGCAAACTATTGGTCGGTTAAGATCGCATTTATGATTGTAATAACCTTTTGTAGTGTATGGTCACCCTTAACACACTGGGTTCTATTGTAAAAAGTTTCTTTGCTGACTTCAGCGATTGAAAACACAAGCGCACAGAACTCACAGCTTTTTTGTGCTTTTCAGTGGGCCCCTCAGCCTCTGTTAGGAATTCAGGAATTGGTTAGTTAGGAATTCAGGAATTGGTTAGCTAGGAATTAGTTTGTTGGGAATTGAATTAATTCAGGCTCATTTTAATTTATCTCCTTTAAAAGCATCACTCTTAATGTTTTTCCTTGCGCAATATCCACCCTTTTTGACGGGCAGTCGCAAACCTTGTCCAATCCGGGTGAACGAGTGATCAGACTCTGCATTAATAATGGGTGATTGTACAATCTCCTGTGGATGGCACAGTCAAACTGTTGCCACGACTGACTGTGATTTGTCTCTGCCGATTGCTCGCAGTGTGAACTGTGGGACGGGACGAAAAAATCATGTGCACCCACCAAAGTTTACACTAGATTATAATAAAAGATGATTACATATACACTTAAAGTCCATAAAAGATAGGTAATTACAACATTAAGGAATACTGCATTGACATATGTGCCACAATCTGAATAAAAGAGGATACACACAGTCGTCAAAGAGACAGACAGAATCTGCAGTCTCACATCTTTAACAGATGGAATACAACCGGTCACAATCGTTCTCCCTATATGAAGTGGTGTTCAATCTGGTTGACTGCCTATTCTTTAGTAAGGGGGCTGAGCGCAACCAAGGGAAATTTTCCATTCCCTTGCTGATGCAGAACGTTCGATGCGTCAAACACATTGTTTTGCCCGAACACACGTTACCGATAAAGGGCCAATTCCTGCGGTGCCCTTTATGGGGAATGTGTGGACCCAGATTAAGTGTGAGAACCACCTCTATAGCCTACAAAGATAATCTCGTTTTTCTATGGTCTCTTTAACAACTGTCTGTTGCTAAATGTCAGACCATTACCCTTTAGGTAGATTTATCAGGCAGAAAGGATTATTTTAATTATTAGACTGTTGTCCTTTTCAGCACCTTATTCACATACAGTTGGTGACCAAGGAGAGTAGAACAACATTTTGTAACCTGCCTAATGCAAAGTTGCTAAATTTTATTGAAAAAAAAAGACATCCTTGCAATTCTGTCACTTGAACCTGTATTATAGAATTAATGTAAGGGTTGGGGCTCATTAGTGCACATATTTAGTTAGATAAATGGCAGATCCCTTGAATATTGCACACTTTATTTAGATACTGTATAGCATCTGACTGCAGCTATTGAGACAAAATGTTCTATATAAAACATCATGATTTGCCTGTCTGCAGGACATCTCTTGCCTCAACGAGATCCATCCCGAGTAGTTATTGTGGACTGTAACGAGAAGCCTTTAAATGCAGCCATATAATGGTTAGCCATAAAGAAATGGGATGGTAATTCAAACGATCGCGCTCTGTATGACCTGACAGCTATTTTAAAGTAAGTGGGTGGTTTAATAAAATTGATTGTTAAAATAAAATGTTGCATTATGAAGAACTGGAGAGAGGTGATCAGGATGGAAGTAAATGAGTTACATCAAAAAAGGGTATACAGTGCTTCCAGACTGAAGAAGACTCCAAAGGATCTTTAATGCTTTTATTGACACGACATGTTTCGGACAAGGTGTCCTTTATCAAGTACACTTGATAAAGGACACCTTGTCCGAAACATGTCGTGTCATAAAAGCATTAAGATATCCTTTGAGTCTTCTTCAGTCTGGAAGCACCTGTATACCCTTTTTTTGATGTACCTAGTTTAAGTGCTTGGGACAGTGCACAACAGGATCCAGCACCTAGAGAGGTGCAGGACACTAACCATTTGTTATGGAAGTAAATGAGTGGGTTGTTTTGAGGCATAGGTGAGTTAGGCGAACAACTAGGGCACTGAATTCCCAGTAGCCTTGCTGTGTGGACACAGTGTAATCATCTTGGCTGAGTTCATCTCTATCTATCACTTTGTATTTACACCTTGAGTACGCAGCTGTGATAGGATATCATTAATTCCAATACAGCGCTCTGACTCTTAGTGTGAATACAGGGTGTCTGAAAAAGTCAACTAGACATAATCCAATACAGAATAATCTGCTATCTCTTGTTCTACCCAAATACTAATGCAAGAGGTGGTTTGTGGGAGTTTGAGTTGGGAAGAGACACAAAAATGTCCAGAACCCGCCCTGAAACAAAGAGTTTAAAACAGAGTAAACAAGGGCCAGTATTTCATGCAGAGGGACCACTAAAACTTATAGCCAACAACAATCATTGCCAGATATATCTGTTGTATTCAATTAGATCAACTGGACTTGAAATGTAGTTCTTGAAGACGTTTCGCTAGTCATCCGACTGGCTTCTCATTCAGAATGACTTGTACAAGAATCTGTGGCAATTATTATACCCTGGAAATCCCAATTAGCATATCACAGCCGGTGTTAAGGGTGTGATTGGATAGTGGCTAAGAGTGTTATAGGAACGCCCAGAGTAGGTGTTAAAACAGCATTGTACATGGCAGACAGTTGGTGTCGACCCCCCACTCTATTTAGGCTTGGTTTCTTTATTTTCACATAAATGGCCTCCTTAACACCCTCTCTTACCCAGTCACGTTCCTTCCCAGTATGTTAACATTACAATCTTCAAAGGTATGTCCTTTATCCTTAAGATGCAGATACACGGCTGAGTCCTGACCCGAGGTATTGGCTCTTCTGTGCTGGGCCATACGTTGATGCAGTTGCTGTTTGGTCTCCCCCACATACAAATCAAAGAGTTTTTTCCTCCCTAATTTTCCCTTTAAGCCGTTGCATTAAGTGGTGTAAGTGATGTCCGCTCAGTACTTGAGAACTATTCTCTTAGAGATGATCCCTTGGAAGCATTCAAGCGCCGCCAAACACAGCTGAACAGGTAGATAAGTGCATGCAAATACTGAATGAAAGTGTGTGTACCAGTGGGAAATGGGGACTTTTTTTATCCCCTTATAAGGGATTTGTGGTTAATGCGGTGTACCACTCACAATATTCCTGCCAACATACCTACTAATTGTTTAATCATCGTAATTTGCTGGTCAGGAATTAAAGTGCCCACTCCGCTATTTCAGCCCAGTTGCATTGGTAGTATTAGCCCAACCAACTAAAAACCGGTTAGATGGTTGATCGGCAATATATATATATTAGTTCAGTGTAGCGTCGATCGGACCGAAATTATCGCATCCGAAGTGCCCATGTCCGATCCCGTTCGTCCGAATCGGACGAAAGGACGATCGGACAGGGTGGAAACCCTCGTCCGATCGTGCGTCTCCTCTATGGACCGCAGATCGGTCCGGTGACTATCGGACGCGGCTGCTTTTGCCGCCCGACAGTCCTTCCTCCTGCCGACCGTTCGAAAGTATCGAACGTGTCGGTCAGAGGAAAAATCGATAGGTGTGTACCCAGCTTTACAAGCCTTGTAGAATATGTTTAAAGGGTATCTCTACTGGGAAAAGTAGTTTAGGGTTTTCAGTTTTATTGAAGAACGGAAGGTAAAGAAGCTGTGTCTTACCTCCAATTCTTCTGCAGGACAGGAGCCAGGAACAAAGAGGAAACTTACCTGGCCTCGTGCCCCTGCAGATTTTATTGAAGGTGATTTAACAATCTACCTATTTGTTAAAATAGCCTCATAGGTATATAATGCTCAGTATCTTGCATGCACTGTTTATTGCATGTAAAATAATGAATTGTTTTTTCTTATCTCCTCCCTTTACCCTGCTTACACACACTTTCTCTCCCATCTTTGTCTCCTTTTTTTATACATATCAATTCCTGTCAACCCTCCCCTATACCAGGAGGAACAGCAACGACTATCTGACTTATCTCAGCTTAGTAAGAGACAGACATTGCCTCTTGGTTCTTTTACTGGCCGCCTGTGGCCACGTTCCAAACAGTGATTTCCCCATTCTACAGACTGAACCTACCTCTGTATGCCGTTCCCTGATGCTGGTGTACATAAAAGAGCCTTTCACAATCTCTCTGATATAGCATGGACTGTTTTACTGACAGAGGGATTTTTGAACATGCTAATAAAGAATATTTTGTAGAAATTTTTTGGTGTTCCCTACCTAGAAAATTGATATTGGCAGTATACACATATAAATTGGAGGAGTTGCAACTTGCAATTGCTTGAAAAGGGTGACTTTTTCCAAAGAAAATAATTTGTTTAGACTGGGGGGAAAAAAGGGCAAATGAGCAATGAAAAATTGGATAAATGTGGCTTAATAGGACTCTTTCAACAAACAAATATGTGGTCAGTAAGTCAAGCAGTAAAAAGTTTACTGTTACATTGAGGTTCTGCTATGGTGCAACTTGTAATGGTAATTTTTGGGGAATAACTGTTGATATCTATTCGTAGGTCAGTGAATGGATGTACGATGAATCTAATGCTCTATACTAAAAATAATGTTTGGATACATGCCCCCACTATAATTCCATGGGAGTAATCCTACCTCCGGTTCTGCTTGGTTTTATTAATGTGATCATGTGATCGCTTCCGCAGGATTGGATCGAATGTCGTGGGAGCGCTTGGTCGGGTAAGCAAAACGAATATATGTATGGATACCTTTAAACTTGCATACCCTACCTCCATTCTCCCATATTCCCATTTGCATCACTGGTCTGATAATTGGACTAAGGCACTTTTTTTTAGGTCACACACGCTTCCATTGACTACAATAGGCAGATATTTTATAGACCATTTATTAACCCTAAAACATTGAAAAATGAGCCAACATTTTGAAGGGAACATTATCCATTATAACATTAAAGTATATAAACCTCACTATCACTAACAGTGTTTAAACAATGTATCAGAGGGCTGTATATAGGGGGGGGGGGGGGGGGGGGGGGGAGAAATTGTTTTTAAAAAGAGTTTAGAAGTTACCAGCAGTTCCTTGATATATTAATGCAAACCTCAGTGGACTTGTTATTCTACTATATGGGAATGTGTACTTAATACTAAAGTTACTGATTTGAAGACTAAAATTAAAAAACGTTTTCAACCAATCTCATTTATGTGTGCTCTTTCATATTTCATTACTACATGCAGTTATAATATATAAAATATTTTTTCTGCTTCCCTCTGCACCAACGGGTCCAGGATGGGATGAAATTTTAATTCTTGTGGACAAGTATCGGCAATGTAGAAAGAAACTGTAAAGAAGTTTATTAATGCACAAAAACACTTTATTGCTGCAGTAGATCACACTACATGTTTCAAGCATATTTGTTCTCTCAAGTGTATAAGGGTGGACAAGTAGCAGATGAGGCCTCTTTCCCAGCCCTAAAGGTGGTCAATCACTGGAAGCTTACAGAGATTCAACAAAAGTTCTTATTGTTAAAGTGGTGTTAATTTTGCCCCAACCAATCAGTCTTTAACATTTGAAAGCTAAATCTGATTGGTTGGGGCAAAATTAGCACTATTTTAACGATAAGAACTTTTTATTAGACCCTGTTAGTTTGCAACTTTTTTCTGGCCAGATTACATTGCAATCGACATTACAAGTGTAGGCAATCACAAAGCCTTATCCAACTGGTAATGTTAAAAAGAAACCAGTACCTGGTCCATTACTATTGATTTGACATTTGGATCAGTTTGAACATCAAATTGATATACAGTCAGGACAGCATACGGCTGTGCGCACAAGAGCAGATATGAAATCCCGATCGACTGCTACATAGTTCTCCCAATAATGTGCCCACACACTCAGTCATGATGAAAAATTGGTACAACAACCGATCGGGTTTACATATTAGTAGTCTGTCTGAAAGGTTAGCCATGTGTACACAAATTATAACATTTCCTGCTAAACTTAAAGGCTAGATGCAAACATTGACCCTTGAATGAGAAATCATACTCTCGGTGTTCTTCAACCTGTAACAGGGGCCATACTTATAAACCCGATATCGCAAGATTGTACACTTATGGCAAACGTTCATAAACTATCGCAATGGTATCTAGGGGCGATCAAAAATATACAAACCCAATCGCTATTGCAGATTTACGATAGCAATCAAAATTAACAATCGTTAAAGACACTCGCTAAAAAGCGATACTGCAAAATTAGAAATATGGTCCAAGGTTAAATAACGTCATTGTAAGGTGCTTGTTCACATGCGATTACATATGGTAATTTGTCGGCTTTAACAACATAATTTAAAAATCGATACTGGTATCCTACATCCAATGCATTTATTCAGACAGTAAATAACCTTCACTGGGTCCCTATGGCTTCAAAATAGTTATATGGCTACCTATGGATTCCACCCTTAAGCTAGGTACACACAGTACAGATTTCTGAAAGATGACAGACGGGATCTGCAAGATCCCGTCTGACATCTTTCAAAGATCTGCATTCACACAGTCCAGAGCGTTCTCCCTATGAACATTATAGGGAGAAAGCTTGGGACTGTGTGTTTCCATCGGCCACGCTAGACTCCTCTATAGGAGTCAGCGTGGCCAATGGAAATTTTCTGTCTTTCCCGAACGCACCGTTCAGCCAACCCGATCGTTCGGGAAATGAAGGTACACCACATAACGATAAAGCCCTGATACTCGGATCTGATGGTATTGGGGCTTTATCGTTACTGTGTGTACCCAGCTTTACCTTAGCCAAGAAAACAAGGAAAGATTGGCAAGTAGACCAGATCATCCTAGAAATAAGAAACTGCAGGTAAGAATGCCCCAATCTTTAGGACCTCTGCTAACCATGACACTCTGCATTGGGTGTTCATACTTGGGAGCTTTTTTTTCCCATTTATTAGGTCATATTTGATACATAAAGAGCCAATATGTTGGAAGTATTTTATTAATTGCTGTATTTGTATTAGTTAACTCTGATTTCCTTCTGGATTTACTAAATTAAGTATATGTTACATAGGTTTGACTCTTTCCCAGCCCTGCCTGCATCCAAGAACTATTGAACTATAAAGTTGGGTACACATTAACAATCTTTAATAAAAAAAACAGACAGAATCTTAAGATTGTCCTCTTTCAAAGATGTGTCTGCAGACAATCCCGAGCATTGTCCCTATATAAAATATAGGTAGATTGTTGGGCAGCCGCATGCTTGCTATAGTGAATTTGAACCAGGAAGCAGTCAGAGGTTTTCATCTCTGCTGTGGTGGATTGCGTATGGGTAAATATACTTTTCTAATTGAACATTTGAAACTCTGCTTAGAACATTTATTTTTGACCTTATCACAATACTGCTGGAGGTTTTTTTGCATAAAATAAAATAATGCTTTAGTATAAATTGTTTGGCAAAATGTTGGTTTGATTGATTTTGAAATGTTATAATAATGGTTAAAAACACCCCATATGCATATTCCAACTAGCCAACAGATCACATTTGTAGTGGCTTAAGGCCTTCTGGCTTATCCCATTTGAGTTCCCCCTGTAATCTTTCTGGTGGCATCTGGGAGTGGAAGGGGGAACACGCTTTCCAAGAGATCCATAGGACCCTGCTCTTCCCAAAGTCTTTGTATAAGATTAAGTGTGGTCAAAGTCCAAAACCACTTGTCATATGGGCCTGAATCCATGTTTCTTGGGATTTTAAAAAAAAGTAAATAGTACTGCTTGTATGTCTGTCCACACCATTAGTGATGATGAGATTTGTGACCATAACTACACAAAAATTCAGGTGCTAAAAATCCTTTCAGTTGTCAAGTTCTACTTGCAAAACAGTGAGTGACGTAGTTCTACGTTTCTTTTATTTAACAGAGATGATTGCAAATATTGCGAGCTTGAAAGTTGTCCACTACCTAATATAGACAGCAGCTTTCTGTAAAGGTTTTGTGATTAGAACAGACCTTTCTTACGGCTTTCCCTGTGGGATATTGGTTTATCAGAGGCAAGGGTCTGAAGCTGTAACAGCTGTCCCTCTATTGAGGAAGGTTCAGTGCTGTGACCTCACACAATGACCTGGACATCCAAACCACTGTGTCAGGCACACATAGGGAAATAAGACAGAAGGGCAAATCCCAAAGATACTGAGGACAGCTGCAGCAGAAACAGCTATGCAGAACACAGCGCTAAACTATCAGTATTAAGATTTGTGTATGTAGATATATCAGTGTAGGGCACAGACTGGAAAGACTGACCATCAAGGACCTTTGAATTGTGGTAGATTTTACAAAGTGCAATTTATTCATAAACTAGCCAAACACCAGTTTGATTCCTTATTACCCTTTTTAACTGATAGTCTCTTGGTCAGTTTGTAATTTAAAGGTGATTGGACATGGCGGTTTGTCTATTGCACTGGCAACTGCAGCATCTTAAGCAGGTTTCTAGATCAGCATAAATCGGTGCTACATGTTGGTACATGATTGCTACTTCTCAATCAATTGTGCACCATCATTTAGCATTTTTAAGGCTGTGTAAAACCTGGTTTTTACTGTACAACCGTGGCCGTAATGTACATTCGCATTCGTACATAAATCTACGAATGTTGTAGAACACTATGCAGTAGTAAACTATCACAATGGTATTCTATGGGCGATCGTAAATCTACGACTGTGGTTGTAGAATAATGATAGCGTTAAAAATGAATGATTGTTAAAGGCGCGGTATCGTTAAAAAGCGATACCGCACCTTTAAAAATATGGCCCGATGTTACCCTCTAGTGGCAATTATAATGATATAACAAGTCACCAGAAGTTATGTCGTCATTAAAAAGCCTAAAGGCTCGTAAACATGCAATTGTGGGTGCCAAACTGCGACGCACGATGTGTACGAACGAACGTTTCGGCCGATAATTGGCCCGTGTGTAGGCGCTTTATCAGCCGCAACGGTCTTTCGTTCAGGGACCGTTGAACGTCCGATTGGCGATCTCACCCGATAAAGTCTACACACGTGCCGATTATCATCCGAAATGTTCATTCGTACACATCGTGGGTTGGGACCCGCATCGCACGTGTGTACAAGCTTAAGAATGAAGGACTAGTCTATTCATTAAGCACTCAAAGGTAACTATAGGGCAAAATAAAGCAGTGAAAATACCCAATGCACACACAACCACACAATAAACAACAAAAACATTAAAAAAAACATAAATCCAGGATCCAGACAAGGTAAGGTATATAATATATCCTAATAAAAGGTAAAGATTAATATCCTCAATGTGATGCCTCTTCCATTGTGTTTATAGGATGTGAAGTCGCCTCAATTTCCCAAGCCAACTCACATTAAATAAATGAAGCGGCATCTTGGAGCTAAACTCCAATTGCCAAAAATTGGCAAATATAATTAAAGATTGAGACACAGAAATTAAAGTAGCATTCTCTGTTCTCATCTGAATACACAAAAAATACAAAAAAATGTAACAAACACCCCTAGAATTAAAGAGTTGTGTTTATTCTCCTCTTATCAAAGTACAACCTATAGGGCAATGTTTGTGCAATCCTTGACTAAATATGAGCTATTGTGTAATGCACAAATAAACCAAGTTGTTTTGTACTTTTCTGCATTTCAGTGGTCCCTGAGCATTGAGGCCTGTAAACAAACACTCCTCAAATAATTACATTTTTGTTAAACATATGAAAGCAATCTTAACCTTTCCATTCTTTAGCCTTAACTCTTTATTTCTGGCTGCTAACCTCTTTAAAACAGCCATACATATTACAGGAGTTACAGGAGCTGGGAACAAAGATTCAAAACGTACCACGAATGCATAACAATGCTCCCTCCTCTGACAGGTCCCCACTGCTTCCATAGGAATATCTGCCTGTGTAGTCCAACTTTAGGCTGAGGGACTTTAGTCCCAACCTACCATTCACCACTAGCAATCGGTCAGCCTTGACAAATCACAGTCACATCAAACGTCGCAGTGAAGAATCATGCAGTCCATAGTTGACCGCATGATCGGCAGTGATTTATTGAAATGTCCGATCCAGACGAATTGATGACCGACATCGTTCACAGCAAAATCACTGCAGATTTTTCAGCCCTACTGACTGATCCACGAAATAATAGCTAGGTACACACAAGCAGATATTTGGCTGGTATTTTTCCTGCTGTTGCCGATTGATCTCGGTCAATTACCGGTCGCCTGATAGTGGCGACCGGTATGCCAGTCTGAAAAATCTGGCCGTGTGTACCTCACTTTAGGCTTGGTACACACAGAGGGACTTTTTGTCCCGACCGAGCAAACGCTCAGCCAGACAAATAATTGTCGGTCGCAGCAATAGTGGGTGTGGCCATTGGGAACACACGATTGCCTGTGATTTATCACAGTCCCGTTCGCCCTTCTGTCCAATACAGACGAACAGGCGTTCCGAGCTCAGTCACAGCTGGCTACCCCACACTATGCAATATTCCCGGTCAACATTCCCGCTACATGTCACCATCGGTCAGACCGGCCGAAAAAATATCTTATAGTTGTACCTATCCTTGGTTAACCAGCAGCAGCCAATGTTCTCAATGGGTTGCCTTCTGCATTTTGCAACCAATTTACTATCTTTGCTGTTATCTATTTTATGCGTTATCTATTGTCTTGTTCATTTCACTACTACATATGTAATTACAGGCACTAAAAAGAATAATGGGGCTGGTAAACGATTATATTATTATGGATTATATACAAACATATTCTGTGGCGCTTTACAATGACATTAAGGGCTAGCCGTGCTGTGCTTTTTTTGCGTTTGCGCTTGCGTTTTTTTATATCATTGAAAACACGGCAATACACCGAAACACGTGTTTTCCGGGGTGCATTGCAATTTGCATTCCACATTTTAAATCGCGATCGCATCGTTTTCAATTTAATGAAAAAACTGCATGCGCAAACGCAACGAATCAAACATGAAATCGCATGCATTTGCGTTGCAGTGTGCCATGCCCTAAAATACATCTATACAAAGTCATATAATTATATACCAAGGTAACGCAAATATTTTAAGTACAGATGGGGAGTTATTTGCAGCAAATCCCGTTAACAATATGAAAGAGGGCCCTGCCCAAAAGCTTAGCTGGGTACACACAGTAACGATAAAGCCCCAATACCGTTGGATCCCTTCGTTTCCCCAGCCGCGGCTGCTGAACGATCGGTTGGCTCGTTCGGAAAGAACGAAAATTTCCATCAGCCGTGCTAGACTTCCTATAGAGGAGTCTAGCCGGCCATGGAACACACCAGTCCCGTGTTCTCCCTTGATGTTCATAGGGAGAACACTCGGGACTGTGTAATGCGATCTTTGAAAGATGGCAGACAGATCTTGCAGATCCTGTCTGTCATCTTTCAGAAATCTGTACTATGTGTACCTTATTCAAGAGGAAATAGGTGTGAGACATTAGGTGACGTTAATCAGTAGGCTGTATTAGATTGGCAGTGGAGTTTTCTTAGCAGGCCGGTTATTTCTATATAAGGCGGCACGACTGGTCAACCCAAAATATTGACATGTACCTCTTTAATTCCTATTGACAGACTACCAATTGCTGTTTTTCTGTAAATCTGATGGCTCCATATATTGTGTAATGATAGATAATCAGTCCAATGTGGAGGAATTGAGGGATCGCACAGTCCCATTTGGCAGTAGAGTGTTAGGTGAGAACAGTCCTGGGAACCGAAAAGAGGTGTCACAATTGCCACCCTGCCTACTGAGTCTGAGTATGTTATACACACACCTTTTCTCACCCAGACACACACACTTAACACTTGGCCCACACTGTAGGTTTGGCACTAATTACAGGATGGAGAGCAAGGGTGAGCTGTGTTAAGAACATGCTGTTCATATTTGTATTGTATTTTTATTAAAACAGCATCACTTATTGTATAATATTTGTGTATACATTATGTATATATGTGTAAATATATACGGAAGGCCCCCTAATGCTGCTTATCACAACCGTGCCATTCATCCCCACGCATTTTGCGCATAAACGAGGTTCATAATATGTTAACCACTATTAACCAAACTAAAAAAGGCATTGACGGCCGCACAGTGGAGGTCATTTTCCAACATGTAAGATCACTCAGCCTTACCAATTTTACCTACGGCTACTCTCACACTAGCAAACACAAAATGCAAGGGAACATGCACTGAGCTAGGCCACACTGGCGTGATTTTGGTGCATTTACGCATGCAAATTTTTATTAACATTGCAATAGCGGCAACGTACCGAAATTACGTGATTTTGGGTGGGGTGCGATTGCGCATCCGTTTGCGATATGCAATTGCATGCGATCACCATTTTTAGCGCAATCGCATGCAATTTCATATCTCAAAAGTTGAAATAAGAGTGGCCAGGCCATGCCCGCAGTGTTTTTAAAATGCACTAGTGGGAATGTAACAATGCGATCCCTATGGGAGAAAATTGTTGGTCCATTTTTTTGAATGTAATCTCATAAAACCCTTTAATGAAGATTGGGCGAGCACCTCTACTTCTCTTCTATCTAGTGGCTTCCCAGCTTCAATAGGAGAGTGTCAGAGCAACAGACCAGGCAGTAGAGAAGTAGAGCCAATGATCTTCATTTAGCTTCTGCTTAATAAGAGTATCGGGACTTTTTTAAAAAAGAGGTGCCACTGTTGTCATATTGCAGCAACCAATCAGATGTTACCTTTTTTTCTGGTCCACTAGTTAGAAAACATTTTATAACATCTGAATGTTGTTTCAATCACACACAAATTTTGCACCTCAATTAAATAAACCCGGATGGTGTTTTTTCCCCCACCCCCCAATGCTATTTTTTAATTTAAACTTGTTTACTTTAATACCCACAACCTACTGGATTCAACTGTCTGAAGGTTAGGTTCTACTATGTGTGTTGTGTTTTATGGTTTGCATGCAATTTAAAATATATGGAAAAGTAAGACTCTGTTCCCACTATATAAATTTGCATTCTGAATCTATGCGGTCTGCGTTTCCATTGGCTGTGTGGATGTCTGTACAGATACATATTGGGTAAACACTGGGTTTATATTAGTTTTGTGTCACAGGATTGTTAGTGTGTGTATAATCACACAGCTTGGCAGAGTACACTTTCCTCATTTGTGTCCATCATGTCCACCTACAGGTCCTTACTATATCCCATCATGTCCACCTACAGGACCTTATTATATCCCATTATGCCCACCTACAGGTCCTTATTATATCCCATCATGCCCACCTACAGGTCCTTATTATATCCCATCATGCCCACCTACAGGTCCTTATTATATCCCATCATGCCCACCTACAGGTCCTTACTATATCCCACATGCCCACCTACAGGTCCCTATTATATCCCATCATGCCCACCTACAGGTCCCTATTATATCACATCATGCCCACCTACAGACCCTTACTATATCCCATCATGCCCACCTACAGATCCCTATTATACATGATGTGATATAATAGGGACCTGTAGGTGGGCATGATGGGATATAAAAGGGACCTGTAGGTGGGCATGATGGGATATAATAGGGATCTGTAGGTGGGCATGATGGGATATAGTAAGGGTCTGTAGGTGGGCATGATGTGATATAATAGGGACCTGTAGGTGGGCATGATGGGATATAATAGGGACCTGTAGGTGGGCATGATGGGATATAATAAGGACCTGTAGGTGGGCATGATGGGATATAATAAGGACCTGTAGGTGGGCATGATGGGATATAATAAGGACCTGTAGGTGGGCATAATGGGATATAATAAGGTCCTGTAGGTGGACATGATGGGATATAGTAAGGACCTGTAGGTGGACATGATGGACACAAATGAGGAAAGTGTACTCTGCCAAGCTGTGTGATTATACACACACTAACAATCCTGTGACACAAAACTAATATAAACCCAGTGTTTACCCAATATGTATCTGTACAGACATCCACACAGCCAATGGAACCGCAGACCGCATAGATTCAGAATGCAAATTTATATAGTGGGAACAGAGTCTTACTATTTCCATTATATTTTAAATTGCATTGCAAACCATAAAACACAACACACATAGTAGAACCTAACCTTCAGACAGTTGAATCCAGTAGGTTGATGGGTATTAAAGTAAACAAGTTTAAATTAAAAAATAGCATTGGGGGGTGGGGGGAAAAAACACCATCCGGGTTTATTTAATCTGAGGTGCAAAATTTTGTGTGTGATTGAAACAACCATTCAGATGTTATAAAATGTTTTCTAACTAGTGGACCAGAAAAAAAGGTAACATCTGATTGGTTGCTGCAATATGACAACAGTGGCACCTCTTTTTTAAAAAAGTCCCGATACTCTTCATTAAGCAGAAGCTAAATGAAGATCATTTGGCTCTACTTCTCTACTGCCTGGTCTGTTGCTCTGACACTCTCCTATTGAAGCTGGGAAGCCACTAGATAGAAGAGAAGTAGAGGTGCTCGCCCCAATCTTCATTAAAGGGTTTTATTGAGATATACATTCCAAAAAAATGGACCAACAATTTTCTCCCATAGGGATCGCATTGTTACATTCCCACTAGTGCATTTTTAAAACACACTGCGGGCATGGCCTGGCCACACTGCTTATTTCAACTTTTGAGATATGAAATTGCATGCGATTGCGCATAAAAATGGTGATCGCATGCAATTGCATATCGCAAACGGATGCGCAATCGCACCCCACCCAAAATCACGTAATTTCGGTACGTTGCCGCTATTGCAATGTTAATAAAAATTTGCATGCGTAAATGCACCAAAATCACGCCAGTGTGGCCTAGCTCAGTGCATGTTTTCCCTTGCATTTTGTGTTTGCTAGTGTGAGAGTAGCCGTAGGTAAAATTGGTAAGGCTGAGTGATCTTACATGTTGGAAAATGACCTCCACTGTGCGGCCGTCAATGCCTTTTTTAGTTCTGGTTAATAGCTGGTTAACATATTATGAACCTCGTTTATTGCGCAAACTGCTGTGGGGATGAACTGGCACGGTTGTGATAAGCAGCATTAGGGGGCCTTCCGTATATATTTACACATATATACATAATGTATACACAAAATATTATACATAAGTGATGCTGTTTTAATAAAAATACAATACAAATATGAACAGCATGTTCTTAACACAGCTCACCCTTGCCTCTCCATCCTGTAATTAGTGCCAAACCTACAGTGTGGCCAAGTGTTAAGTGTGTGTGTCTGGGTGAGAAAAGGTGTGTGTATAACACTACTCAGACTCAGTAAGGCAGGGTGGCAATTGTGACACCTCTTTTCTGTTTCCCAGGACTGTTCTCACCTCAACACTCTACTGCCAAATGGGACTGTGCGATCCCTCAATTCCTCCCACATTGGACTGATTATCTATCATTACACAATATATGGAGCCATCAGATTTACAGAAAAACAGCAATTGGTAGTCTGTCAATAGGAATTTAAAGAGGTACATGTCAATATTTTGGGTTGACCAGTCGTGCAGCCTTATATAGAAATAACCTGGCCTGCTAAGAAAACTCCACTGCCAATCTAATACAGCCTACTGATTAACGTCACCTAATGTCTCACCCCTATTTCCTCTTGAATAAGGGTACACATAGTACAGATTTCTGAAAGATGACAGACAGGATCTGCAAGATCCTGTCTGCCATCTTTCAAAGATCTGCATACACACAGTCCCGAGTGTTCTCCCTATGAACATCATAGGGAGAACACTTGGGACTGTGTGTTTCCATCGGCCGCGCTAGACTCCTCTATAGGAAGTCTAGCACGGCTGATGGAAATTTTCGTTCTTCTCCGAACGAGCCAACCCGATCGTTCAGCAGCCGCGCGCTCGTTCGGGAAACGAAGGGATCCAACGGTATTGGGGCTTTATCGTTACTGTGTGTACCCAGCTTAAGCTCTTTGGGCAGGGCCCTCTTTCATATTGTATAACGGTATTGCTGCAAATAACTCCCCACTCTGTACTTAAAATATTTGCGTTACCTTGGTATATAATATATATGACTTTGTATAAGATGTATTTTAGGGCATGGCCACACTGCAACGCAAATGCATGCGATTTCATGTTTGATTTCGTTGCGTTTGCGCATGCAGTTTTTTCATTAACTATTGAAAAACGCATGCGATCGCGATTTAAAATGTGGAATGCAAATTGCAATGCACCCCGGAAAACACGTGTTTTTCGGTGTATTGCCGTGTTTTCAATGATATAAAAAAACGCAAGCGCAAACGCAAAAAAAGCACAGCACGGCTAGCCCTTAATGTCATTGTAAAGCGCCACAGAATATGTTGCTGCTATATAAATCCATAATAATATAATCCGTTTACCAGCCCCATTATCTCTTTTTAGTGCCTGTAATTACATATGTAGTAGTGAAATTGAACAATGACAATAGATAACAGCATAAAATAGATAACAGCATAAGATAGTAAATTGGTTGCAAAATGCAGAAGGCAACCCATTGAGAACATTGGCTGCTGCTGGTTTAACCAAGGATAGGTACAACTATAAGATATTTTTTCGGCCGTCTGACCGATGGTGACATGTAGCGGGAATGTTGACCGGGAATATTGCATAGTGTGGGGTAGCCAGCTGTGACTGAGCTCGGAACGCCTGTTCGTCTGTATTGGACAGACGGGCGACCGGGACTGTTGATAAATCACAGGCAATCGTGTCGTTCCCAATGGCCACACCCACTATTGCTGCGACCGACAATTATTTGTCCTGGCTGAGCGTTTGCTCGGTCGGGACAAAAAGTCCCTCTGTGTGTACCAAGCCTAAAGTGAGGTACACACGGCCAGATTTTTCAGACTGGCATACCGGTCGCCACTATCATGGCGACCGGTAATTGACCGAGATCAATCGGCAACAGCAGGAAAAATACCAGCCAAAATATCTGCTTGTGTGTACCTAGCTATTATTTTCGTGGATCAGTCAGTAGGGCTGAAAAATCTGCAGTGATTTTGCCTGTGAACGATGTCGGTCATCAATTCGTCTGGATCGGACATTTCAATAAATCACTGCCGATCATGCGGTCAACTATGGACTGCATGATTCTTCACTGCGACGTTTGATGTGACTGTGATTTGTCAAGGCTGACCGATTGCTAGTGGTGAATGGTAGGTTGGGACTAAAGTCCCTCAGCCTAAAGTTGGACATACACAGGCAGATATTCCTATGGAAGCAGTGGGGACCTGTCAGAGGAGGCAGCATTGTTATGCATTCGTGGGTACGTTTTGAATCTTTGTTCCCAGCTCCTGTAACTCCTGTAATATGTATGGCCTGTTTTAAAGAGGTTAGCAGCAAGAAATAAAGAGTTAAGGCTAAAGAATGGAAAGGTTAAGATTGCTTTTCATATGTTTAACAAAATGTAATTATTTGAGGAGTGTTTGTTTACAGGCCTCAATGCTCAGGGACCACTGAAATGCAGAAAAGTACAAAACAACTTGTGTTTATTTGTGCATTACACAATAGCTCATATTTAGTCAAGGATTGCACAAAACATTGCCCTATAGGTTGTACTTTGAGTAAGAGGAGAATAAACACAACTCTTTACATTCTAGGGGTGTTTGTTACATTTTTTTGTATTTATTTTGTGTATTCAGATGAGAACAGAGAATGCTACTTTAATTTCTGTGTCTAATCTTTAATTATAATTTGCCAATTTTTGGCAATTGGATGTTTAGCTCCAAGATGCCGCTTCATTTATTTAAATGTGATTGGCTTGGGAAATCTGAGGCGACTTCACATCCTTATAACACAATGGAAGAGGCATCACATTGAGGATATATTATATACTTTACCTTTTATTAGGATATATTATATACCTTACCTTGTCTGGATCCTGGATTTAATGTTTTTTTTAATGTTTTTTGTTTGTTTATTGGTGGTTGTGTGTGCATTGGGTATTTTCACTGCTTTATTTTGCCCTATAGTTACCTTTGAGTGCCTTAATGAATAGACTAGTCCTTCATTCTTAAAGCTTGTACACACGTGCGATCGCGGGTCCCAACCCACGATGTGTACGAATGAACATTTCGGATGATAATCGGCACGTGTGTAGGCACTTTATCGGGTGAGATCCGCCAAGTCGGACGTTCAACGGTCCCTGAACGAACGACCGTTGCGGCTGATAAAGCGCCTACACACGGGCCAATT
Source organism: Hymenochirus boettgeri (assembly GCA_019447015.1). Lineage (NCBI taxonomy): Eukaryota > Metazoa > Chordata > Amphibia > Anura > Pipidae > Hymenochirus > Hymenochirus boettgeri. The sequence continues at coordinate 227,253,531 of CM033476.1, read as the reverse complement.
ATCGGCCGAAACGTTCGTTCGTACACATCGTGCGTCGCAGTTTGGCACCCACAATTGCATGTTTACGAGCCTTTAGGCTTTTTAATAGCGACATAACTTCTTGGTGACTTGTTATATCATTATAATTGCCACTAGAGGGTAACATCGGGCCATATTTTTAAAGGTGCGGTATCGCTTTTTAACGATACCGCGCCTTTAACAATCATTCATTTTTAACGCTATCATTATTCTACAACCACAGTCGTAGATTTACGATCGCCCATAGAATACCATTGTGATAGTTTACTACTGCATAGTGTTCTACAACATTCGTAGATTTATGTACGAATGCGAATGTACATTTACGGCCACGGTTGTACAGTAAAAACCAGGTTTTACACAGCTTAAACTGCTAAATGATGGTGCACAATTGATTGAGAAGTAGCAATCCATGTACCAACATGTAGCACCGATCTTATGCTGATCTAGAAACCTGCTTAAGATGCTGCAGTTGCCAGTGCAATAGACAAACCGCCATGTCCAATCACCTTTTAAATTACAAACTGACCAAGAGACTATCAGTTAAAAAGGGTAATAAGGAATCAAACTGTGTTTGGCTAGTTTATGAATAAATTGCACTTTGTAAAAATCTACCACAATTCAAAGGTCCTTGATGGTCATGTCTTTCAGTCTGTGCCCCTACACTGATATATCTACATACACAAATCTTAATACTGATAGTTTAGCTCTGTGATTCTGCATAGCTGTTTCTGCTGCAGCTGTCCTCAGTATCTTGGGATTTGCCCTTCTGTCTTATTATCCCTATGTGTGCCTGACACAGTGGTTTGGATGTCCAGCTGTCATTGTGTGAGGTCACAGCACTGACCCTTCCTCAATAGAGGGACAGCTGTTACAGCTTCAGACCCTTGCCTCTGATAAACCAATATCCCACAGGGAAAGCCGTAAGAAAGGTCTGTTCTAATCACAAAACCTTTACAGAAAGCTGCTGTCTATTATTAGGTAGTGGACAACTTTCAAGCTCGCAATATTTGCAATCATCTCTGTAAAATAAAAAGAAACGTAGAACTACGTCACTCACTGTTTCTGCAAGTAGAACTTGACAACTGAAAGGATTTTTAGCACTGAATTTTTGTGTAGTTAACCTGGTCACAAATCTCATCATCACTAAATGTGTTGTGGACAGACATACAGCAGTACTATTTACTTTTTTTTAAAATCCCAAGAAACATGGATTCAGGCCCATATGCACAAGTGGTTTTGGACTTTGTACCACACTTAATCTTATACAAAGACCTTTGGGAAGAGCAGGGTCCTATGGATCTTCTTGGAAAGCGTGTTCCCCCTTCCACTCCCAGATGCCACCAGAAAGATTACAGGGGGAACTCAAATGGGATAAGCCAGAAGGCCTTAAGCCCACCTACAAATGTGATCTGTTTGGCTAGTTGGAATATTGCATTATGGGGTGTTTTTAACCATTATTATAACATTTCAACAATCAATCAAACCAACATTTTGCCAAACAATTTATACTAAAAGCAGATTATTTTATTTTATGCCAACAAACCTCCAGCAGTATTGTGATAAGGTCAAAAATAAATGTCTGAAGCAGAGTTTCAAATGTTCAATTAGAAAAGTATATTTACCCATCACGCAATCCACCACAGCAGAGATGAAAACCTCTGACTGCTTCCTGGTTCAAATTCACTATAGCACGCATGCGGCTGTCCCAAACAATCTACCTATATTTTATATAGGGACAATGCTCGGGATTGTCTGCAGACACATCTTTGAAAGAGGACAATCTTTAAGATTCTGTCTGTTTTTTTTATTAAAGATTGTTAATGTGTACCCAACTTTATAGTTCAATAGTTCTTGGATGCAGGCAGGGCTGGGAAAGAGATCAAACCTTATGTAACATATACTTAATTTAGTAAATCCAGAAGGAATATCAGTAGTTTACACTAATACAAATACAGCAATTAATAAAATACTTCCAACATATTGGCTCTTGATATGTATCAAATATGACCTAATAAATGGGAAAAAAAAGCTCCCAAGTATGAACACCCAATGCAGAGTGTCATGGTTAGCAGAGGTCTACTAAAGATTGGGGCATTCTTACCTGCAGTTTCTTATTTCTAGGATGATCTGGTCTACTTGCCAATCTTTCCTTGTTTTCTTGGCTAAGGTAAAGCTGGGTACACACAGTAACGATAAAGCCCCAATACCATCAGATCCGACAGTATCAGGGCTTTATCGTTATGTGTGTACCTTCATTTCCCGAACGATCGGGTTGGCTGAACGGTCGTTCGGGAAAGACAGAAAATTTCCATTGGCCACGCTAGACTCCCTATAGAGGAGTCTAGCGTGGCCGATGGAAACACACAGTCCCAAGCTTTCTCCCTATAATGTTCATAGGGAGAACGCTCTGGACTGTGTGAATGCAGATCTTTGAAAGATGTCAGACGGGATCTTGCAGATCCCGTCTGTCATCTTTCAGAAATCTGTACTGTGTGTACCTAGCTTAAGGGTGGAATCCATAGGTAGCCATATAACTTTATTTTGAAGCCAATAGGGACCCAGTGAAGGTTATTTACTGTCTGAATAAATGCATTGGATGTAGGATACCAGTATCGATTTTTAAATTATGTTGTTAAAGCAGACAAATTACCATATGTAATCGCATGTGAACAAGCACCTTACAATGACGTTATTTAACCTTGGACCATATTTCTAATTTTGCAGTATCGCTTTTTAGCGAGTGTCTTTAACGATTGTTAATTTATGATTGCTATCGTAAATCTGCAATAGCGATTGGGTTTGTATATTTTTGATCGCCCATAGAATACCATTGCGATAGTTTATGAACGTTTGCCATAAGTGTACAATCTTGCGATATCGCGGGTTTATAAGTATGGCCCCCTGTTCACAGGTTGAAGAACACCGAGAGTATGATTTCTCATTCAAGTGGTCAATGTTTGCATCTAGCCTTTAAGTTTAGCAGGAAATGTTATTAATTTGTGTACACATGGCTAACCTTTCAGACAGACTACTAATATGTAAACCCGATCGGTTGTTTGTACCAATTTTTCATCATGACTGAGTGTGTGGGCACATTATTGGGAGAACTATTGTAGCAGTCGATCGGGATTTCATATCTGCTCTTGTGCGCACAGCCGTATGCTGTCCTGACTGTATATCAATTTGATGTTCAAACTGATCCAAATGTCAAATCAATAGTAATGGACCAGGTACTGGTTTCTTTTTAACATTACCAGTTGGATAAGGCTTTGTGATTGACATTACACTTGTAATGTCGATTGCAATGTAATCTGGCCAGAAAAAAGTTGCAAACTAACAGGGTTCTTAAATAAAAGTTCTTATCGTTAAAAATAGTGCTAATTTTGCCCCAACCAATCAGATGTTAGCTTTCAAATGTTAAAGATCTGATTGGTTGGGGCAAAATTAACACCACTTTAAACAATAAGAACTTTTGTTGAATCTCCCTGTAAGCTTCCAGTGATTGACCACCTTTAGGGCTGGGAAAGAGGCCTCATCTGCTACTTGTCCACCCTTTATACACTTGAGAGAACAAATAATGCTTGAAACATGTAGTGTGATCTACTGCAGCAATAAAGTAGTTTTTGTGCATTAATAAACTTCTTTACAGTTTCTTTCTACATTGCCGATACTTGTCCACAAGAATTAAAATTTCATCCCATCCCTGGACCCGTTGGTGCAGAGGAAAGCAGAAAAAATATTTTATATATTATAACTGCATGTCAGTAATGAAATATGAAAGAGCACACATAAATGAGATTGGTTGAAAACGTTTTTTAATTTATAGTCTTCAAATCAGTAACTTTAGTATTAAGTACAACATTCCCATATAGTAGAAGTAACAAGTCCCACTGAGTTTTGCATTTATATAATCAAGGAACTGCTTGGTAACTTCTAAACTTTTTAAAACAATTTCTCCCCCCCCCTATATACAGCCCTCTGATACATTGTTTAAACACTGTTAGTGATAGTGAGGTTTATATACTTTAATGTTATAATGGATAATGTTCCCTTCAAAATGTTGGCTCATTTTTCTAATGTTTTTAGGGTTAATAAATGGTCTATAAAATATCTGCCTATTGTAGTCAATGGAAGCGCTGTGTACCTAAAAAAAAGTGCCTTATGTCCAATTATCAGACCAGTGATGCAAATGGAGAATATGGGAGAATGGATAGGGTATGCAAGTTTAAAGGTATCCATACATATATTCGATTTTGCTTACCCGACCAAGCGCTCCCACGACATTCGATCAATCCTGTCGGAAGCGATCACATGATCACATTAATAAAACCAAAGCAGAACCGGAGGTAGGATTACTCCCATGGAATTATAGTTGGGGGCATGTATCCAAACATTATTTTTAGTATAGGCATTAGATTCATCTGTACATCCATTCACTGACCTACGAATAGATATCAACAGTTATTCCCCCAAAAATTACCATTACAAAGTTGCACCACTAGCAGAACCTCAATGTAACAGTAAACTTTTTACTGCTTGACTTACTGACCACATATTTGTTTGTTGAAAGAGTCCTATTAAGCCACATTTATCCAATTTTTCATTGCTCATTTGCCCTTTTTTCCCCCCAGTCTAAACAAATTATTTTCTTTGGAAAAAGTCACCCTTTTCTAAGCAATTGCAAGTTGCAACTCCTCCTATATTTATATGTGTATTACTGACCAATATCAATTTTCTAGGTAGGGAACACCAAAAATATTTCTACAAAATATTCTTTATTAGCATGTTCACAAATCCGCTCTGTCAGTAAAACAGTCCATGCTATATCAGAGAGATTGTGAAAGGCTCTTCTTATGTACACCAGCATCAGGGAACGGCATCACAGTAGGTAGGTTCAGTCTGTAGAATGGGGAAATCACTGTTTGGAACGTGGCCACAGGCGGCCAGTAAAAGAACCAAGAGGCAATGTCTGTCTCTTACTAAGCTGAGATAAGTCAGATAGTCGTTGCTGTTCCTCCTGGTATAGGGTGAGGGTTGACAGGAATTGTATATGTATAAAAAAAGGAGACAAAGATGGGAGAAGAAAGTTGTGTAAGCAGGGTAAAGGGAGGAGATAAGAAAAACAAATTCAATTATTTTTACATGACAATACACAGTGCATGCAAGATACTGAGCATTATATACCTACTGAGGCTTATTTAACAAATAGGTAGATTGTTAAATCACCTTCAATAAAATCTGCAGGGGCACGAGACCAGGTAAGTTTCCTCCCTTTGTTCCTGGCTCCTGCTCCTGCAGAAGAATTGGAGGTAAGACACAGCTTCTTTACCTTCCGTTCTTCAATAAAACTGAAAACCCTAAACTACTTTTCCCCAGTAGAGATACCCTTTAAACATATTCTACAAGGCTTGTAAAGCTGGGTACACACCTATCGATTTTTCCTCCTGACCGACCGTTCGATACTTTCGAACGGTCGGCCAGGAGGAAGGACTGTCGGTCGCGGCAAAAGCAGCCGCGTCCGATAGTCACCGCGACCGATCGTGCGGTCCATAGAGGACCGCACGATCGGACGAGGTTTTCCACCCTGTCCGATCGTCCTTTCGTCCGATTCGGACGAACGGTCGATCGGACATGGGCACTTTCGGATGCGATAATTTCGGTCCGATCGACCGATACACTGAACTATATATATATATATTTGCCCGATCAACCACTCTAACCGGTATTTTAGTTGGTTGGGCTAATACTACCAATGCAACTGGGCTGAAATAGCGGAGTGGGCACTTTAATTCCTGACCAGCAAATTACTGATCGATTAAACAATTAGTAGGTATGTTGGCAGGAATATTGTGAGTGTACACCGCATTAACCACAATCCCCTTAAATAAGGGGATAAAAAAAAGTCCCCATTTCTCACTGGTACACACACTTTCATTCAGTATTTTGCATGCACTTATCTACCTGTTCCAGCTGTGTTTGGCGGCGCTTGAATGCTTCCAAGGGATCATCTTCAAGAGAATAGTTCTCAAGTACTGAGCGGACATCACTTACACCACTTACTGCAACGGCTAAAGGGAAAATTAGGGGAGAAAAAACTCTTGATTTGTATGTGGGGGAGACCAAACAGCAACTGCATCAACGTATGGCCCAGCACAGAAGAGCCAATACCTCGGGTCAGGACTCAGCCGTGTATCTGCATCTTAAGGATAAAGGACATACCTTTGAAGATTGTAATGTTAACATACTGGCGAAGGAACGTGACTGGTTCAAGAGAGGTGTTAAGGAGGCCATTTATGTGAAAATAAAGAAACCAAGCCTAAATAGAGGTGGGGGGGTTCGACACCAACTGTCTGCCATGTACAATGCTGTTTTAACACCTTACTCTGGGCGTTCCTATAACACCTCTTAGCCACTATCCAATCACACCCTTAACACCTGGCTGTGATATGCTAATTGGGATTTTCCAGGGTACATAATTGCCACAGATTCTTGTACAAGTCATTCTGAATTTAGATGGGAGTTGTAGTTTCCAAACATCTTGAATGCCAAGTTTCTACCCTCGGTTTATACTCGAGTCAACAACTTTTGTTAGGATTTTTAGCTGAAATTGGGTACCTCGGTTTATACTCGGGTCGGTTTATACTCGAGTATATACGGTAAGCTCTTTGGGCAGGGTCCTCTCTCCTATTGTATTGCTGTAAGAAACACCACACTGTTTACTTATATTATGTATTACCTGTGTATGTAATATGTATGACTTTGTATGACATGTATTACCCTGTATGTAATGTAGGACTATGTAAATTGTAAAGCGCCACGGAAGATGTTGGCGCTATTTAATCCCTAATAATAATAATAATAATAACATACAGACCCATTCAGTACAGGATTAACATCTCAACCACTCACCTGATGATACAGCACTGGTCCTTACTGTTGCGTTGCATGTTGAAGTAGCAGTTATCTGCAATGGCAAAGATATGTGGTGGCATCTCCCCGATCTTCTTGTTGGTGTACAGCCGGATTTGGTCCGGGGTGTAGATAGGAAGCAACTGATAGGGATTCACAGCAACTAAAATGGAACCAGTATATGTCTGCAACAGACACATAGGGTATAAAGACTAAATATTGTATAAATATCTCCGTATAAAGTCTGGATATTGTATAAATATCTCCGTATAAAGTCTGGATATTGTATAAATATCTCCGTATAAAGTCTGGATATTGTATGACATTAGACTTCCCATGTGTACCAGATCCTTATCATCCTGACGTTACCCACTGTAATTAGACACTGACCGGTGACATTTATAGTATTATACGTTACAATGGACGACACAGACGTGTACATGACACAATATCATGCAGTGAATGAAATTCATGTCTGGTGTTTATTGGGATTGTCAGATCATTGGTCCAATCTGCAGCCATTAGCCATGCACAGAGGATAATGGGAACATGGTGGGAATAAGGCAATGGAAGCAAATAAAAGGGTAGGTCGTAGCACAATGGAGGGCGTGGTCTGGATAACGACTCTACTTACCCTCCCGCCACAGTTCGTCTTGAGGACAGAAACACATTGATATTAGAGGCAGCTGGAGACTCGTGGGAAATACATATTCTACCCTGATACACAGGGACAATTCAAGGACAAGTGAAACCAATTACAACATTAATCATAGCAAAACCATAACAAATGGTTAGTGTCCTGCACCTCTCTAGGCTGCTGGATCCTGTTGTGCACTGTCCCAAGCACTTAAACTAGGTACATCAAAAAAAGGGTATACAGGTGCTTCCAGACTGAAGAAGACTCCAAAGGCCTTATATATTACACTGTAAGGGGAACATTATCCTTATATATTACACTGTAAGGGGAACGTTATCCTTATATATTGCACTGTAAGGGGAACATTATCCATTGGGATCTCACCTGTTATTCGGAGTTTGGCACTGGACTGTAAATTCCTGGCCTGGAAGGTGATTTCTCCCCCATCGTCACACTGAGCGCCACAGATTAGGAGGAAATGCTTTCGACCTGCGAGTAGACAGACAGTTGACATGTGACCATCCTACAGTTAAACTAGGTACATCAAAAAAAGGGTATACAGGTGCTTCCAGACTGAAGAAGACTCCAAAGGATATCTTTAATACTTTTATTGACACGACATGTTTCGGACACTTGATAAAGGACACCTTGTCCGAAACATGTCGTGTCAATAAAAGTATTAAAGATATCCTTTGGAGTCTTCTTCAGTCTGGAAGCACCTGTATACCCTTTTTTTGATGTACCTAGTTTAAGTGCTTGGGACAGTGCACAACAGGATCCAGCAGCCTAGAGAGGTGCAGGACACTAACCATTTGTTATCCTACAGTTAAACTCTAGATTCCAATTCCCAAGTAGCTGAAGAAATAAAGGGGATGAAGATTTCTAAAACAGAAAGGAGCTACCAAACTGAATTCTCACCTTCCTGGCGGATCTTAGTGGTGTTTGTGACTTTGATCTTCTCTCCATTCTTGAACCATTCGCCCTTAGCCTGAGCACAGGACAGTTCGCAGGTGAACACTGCGTTTTCATTCTCTCCGATATCCACATCCTGCAGATCTTTCACCATCTGAGCCTCTTGCTCTGCACACACACAGACAGAGACAATCAAATAACTACTAGTGAATGGGCCATATGGGGTCTAAGGACTGCAGGGGAAGGGAATGGAGTTAGCCTGTTTGTGCAATGTGTTTCTCAATAATCTACCTAATTAGAGGGCAATGTTAGGGGGTAGGTACCTCATTTACTTCCATCCTTGATCACCTCTCTCCAGTTCTCCATAATGCAACATTTTATTTTTTAACAATCAATTTTTATTAAACCACCCACTTACTTTTTAAAAATGCTGTCAGGTCATACAGAGCGCGATCGTCTGAATTACCATCCCATTTCTTTATGGCTAGACCATTATATGGCTGCATTTTAAAGGCTTCTCGTTTACAGTCCACAATAACTACTCGGGATGGATCTCTGTTGAGGCAAGAGATGTCCTGCAGACAGGCAAATCATGATGTTTTATATAGAACATTTTGTCTCAATAGCTGCAGTCAGATGCTATACAGTATCTAAATAAAGTGTGCAATATACAAAGGGAATCTGCCATTTATCTAACTAAATATGTGCTACTAATGAGCCCCAACCCTTACATTAATTCTATAATTACAGGTCAAGTGACAGAATTGCAAGGATGTCTTTTTTTTTCAATAAAATTTAGCAACTTTGCATTAGGCAGGTTACAAAATGTTGTTCTACTCTCCTTGGTCACCAACTGTATGTGAATAAGGTGCTGAAAAGGACAACAGTCTAATAATTAAAATAATGTCCTTTCTGCCTGATAAATCTACCTAAAGGGATAATGGTCTGACATTTAGCAAACAGACAGTTGTTAAAGAGACCATAGAAAAACGAGCATTATCTTTGTAGGCTATAGAGGTGGTTCTCACACTTAATCTGGGTCCACACATTCCCCATAAAGGGCACCGCAGGAATTGGCCCTTTATCGGTAACGTGTGTTCGGGCAAAACAATTGTTTTTGACGCCATCGAACGTTCTGCATCAGCAAGGGAATGGAAAATTTCCCTTGGTTGCGCTCAGCCCCCTTTACTAAAGAATAGGCAGTCAACCACGATTGCAACCACTTCATATAGGGAGAACGATTGTGACCGTTTGTATTCCATCTGTTAAAGATGTGAGACTTGCAGATTCTGTCTGTCATCTTTGACAGACTGTGTGTATCCTCTTTTATTCAGATTGTGGCACATATGTCAATGCAGTATCCTTAATGTTGTAATTACCTATCTTTTATGGACTTTAAAGTGTATATTGTAATCATCTTTTATTATAATCTAGTGTAAACTTTGGCTGGGTGCACATGATTTTTTCGTCCCGTCCCACAGTTCACCACTAGCGAGCAATCGGCAGAGACAAATCACAGTCAGTCGTGGCAACAGTTTGACTGTGCCATCCACAGGAGATTGTACAATCACCCATTATTTACTGCAGAGTCTGATCACTCGTTCACCCGGATTGGACAAGGTTTGCGACTGCCCGTCAAAAAGGGTGGATATTGCGCAAGGAAAAACATTAAAGAGGTGATGCTTTTAAAGGAGATAAATTAAAATGAGCCTGAATTAATTCAATTCCCAACAAACTAATTCCTAGCTAACCAATTCCTGAATTCCTAACTAACCAATTCCTGAATTCCTAACAGAGGCTGAGGCCCCACTGAAAAGCACAAAAAAGCTGTGAGTTTCTGTGCGCTTGTGTTTTCAATCGCTGAAGTCAGCAAAGAAACTTTTTACAATAGAACCCAGTGTGTTAAGGTGACCATACACTACAAAAGGTTATTACAATCATAAATGCGATCTTAAACCGACCAATAGTTTGCTAGACATTTAGAACATTCAGATATTATTTAACATTTGAAAGTCAACATCTGATTGGTTGGGAAAAAATTAGCACCAATTTTAACAACTTTTATTGAATAATTGAATTGAATAACCCTGAATGTTAATTGTACGTAGAGGTACCATACATATTGTTCGACATTCAATTTGTTTGATGATAACCTAATATCCTAATATAATAACCTAATGTCGTCTTTTGTGAGATTACATTATATTTAAATAACTTCAGAAAACACTGGTCATTTTACCAATCGACTTAAAAAAAGTCTTTCCCGGTTGTAATTACGATCTAATGTTGCACAATAAGATAGGGAAAATGTAAAATTTTTGGCCAATCAATGTAAGTCTCAGATTGTATGTAAGATCAGCCTAATGTATGGTCACCTTAAGGCTGGGCATACACCATACAATATTTCTGGCTGACCGTGTATCGTTCGGTCAGAAATATTGTATGGTGTAGGGGGCCATGACCGATCTCAGTTTATTGAAAATCACAGGTATGTTGGTAAATCATTGTGGTGTGTACCCAGCCTAAGACATAAGAACATAATAACCTTAACATGATGTCCATCTGTGTAGCGTGTTGCATCCCGAAATAACCTGTATGACACAAAACCATGAGGATCCACATTATCGATTAAAGGAAACGCAGTCTGCAATAGAAGAAATGGGGTTTAGAGCAGAGAAGTTTGCTAAATGCATAACAAAATGAGACCAGTAAAAAAGTATATATAATTAATATGCAATGACAAAGTACAATTTAGGGATGGCCGGTTCGCGGATCCGAACCCGGATCCGCCGCGGATTTATCCCGTTCGCGAATGGCGGATTTTTCCGGATTTTCCGCCTTCCGAACTTCCGATTCGTGGATTTTTTGTATTTTCGAAAATTTTCAAAATTACGAGTTTTTAATAACTCGTAATTTAGAAAATTTTCGAAAATACGGAAAAACATGTAATTTCGAAAATTTTCGAAAATACAAGGATTTCTCTTATTTCCATAAATACGTATTTTCGAAATTACGAGGATTACTCGTATTTTTGAAAATACATATTTTCGGAAATTTTCGAAAATACTAGTTTTCTCGTATTTTCGAAAATACGTGAAAACCCGTAATTTCGAAAATACGAAAAATATCGTAATTTCGATGGTATTTTTCATTTTAATGGGTCCGCTCGCGTATTTCCGAATTTTCCCGAAAATTCGCGGATCCTCGAGCGGACCGGATTTTGCGAAGTTCGGACATCTCTAGTACAATTTGGGAGTGGGAAACTTTTATACATAGAATAGGATGTTATGAAGGACTTTTAACTTGTTTCTGTGCCAGAAACCACAAAAAGAAAGATGCCCTAGAAGGAATTCATTGTAGCACTTTTTTGTCATTTTGATAATATCACTGATAACAGAGCCTTGTACACAAGCTCAACAGACACCATTACCCCCAACAAACAATTAACGGACGATAAACACACTGAGGTGCCATTTATTTTTCCAGATCGGATCACTAGCGATGTTAAAGACCCTACACATGCAATAATCTCCCATTCAACTGCCACTTGTTTGCTGGGGCTCAGATTTCAAATGTTGTGTCCTATTGTAAAAATCGAACAAATATTCAATGTACAGTTCCACTGCTTTACATCTCCATATAAATTCAGCCTGCTCAGTCATACAAACAATGAATTATCAGAATTTTATTTACTAAACATCTTTTGTGAACCCCACCCTAAGCAATGTATATCTATTGAAAAGTTTTCCTAAATAGTTTGTCAACAAATGCTTCTGTTTTGTGTTCCAAATTCTCCTTAAGGCTTGAACATACATGCAATAGAAGCACAAGTCATGTCAAACAAGTGGCCATACTGTATGATAACCGCTTGTGGCAATTTTTTCAGACGAATTGTTTCTCTGCCAGGTCGGACCCACACAACTAACCACACACATACAACTATCGTACGGTATGGACATTTGTCAGGAACATGCAGAATTGCATGTATGTACAAACCTTTAGAATCTTCCAACATGCATTTCTTATCTTATTTACCATGTTTAACAAAATAAAAAAATAGAAAGAACTTTAACCACGAGAAGGTGGTCTGGGTATATTTTATTGCATATTTTAGGGCATACACATAATGAACCTTTATGTTAACAAGCCACTCTGGAGAATGGCCTACTTAGTTTTAAAAGGCAACTTAAGTGCTAATGAAGGGTAAAGGGTCTCTCCACTGCTTAATATGAAAATTAATTTTTCAGTTTAATAAAAGAAGGGGAGGTAAAGGAGCTGTCTTACCTCCCGTTATTCAATAATGCATCAGGAGCCAGGAATGAAGCCTTACAACATACCCACAATTGTTCTCCTCTGGTGCTTTATCTGACAGGTCCTGACTACATCCACACTGCCTTGCACTGCAAGTGCATAGTACATGGAAGCGTGGATGGTTGCTGCACCTGCCTGATAAAAATTTTAATTTTGGGCAGTGGAGATACCCTTTAAAGGGGAACCTTAATCAACATTCTAAGCTTTCAAATGCAGAGCTACATCTTGCTATATTATCTTAGCTCCTTCTTACCAGTCAGTGCTGGTCTACCAATGGCATTTAAGTACACAAAGGTTTAACTCACCAGGCCTGTCTCAGAGGTAAATATAACAATCTCATACAGAGAAGCCAGCTGCTGAAACAAGTTATCGATACCAGCTCTCTTCTTAAACCTCCACCCAGTCGCCAACTAAAAGGAAACAATAGTCAATCCAAATGAAAGCACATTAGGAAATACTAGAAACTAACTTAAGGTGGACATACATGCAACAATACAGATCATACTATATCCTGATATCTCTAATGTATGAGATTCAGGTAAAGGGGGGATGATCGTTCTGGAATACTCTTTTCCGCATATGCTGGAAATTTTCTCAGACCAAAATAAGCTGAAGGATCAGTTTTGTTCCATGTACGGCCACCTTTAGCATATTAAGAGAGAAAATTAAAATAATCAGAGAATCAGACAGACATAGAAGGGAATATGGAGAGTGTAGTAAATATAAAGCTCTTACCGACCACTCTGGGTGGAGAAGAACATCTGTCAGTTCTAGAACTAGGGTGTAGGGAGGCTGATAGTATGGCTCCTTGAGGGGATCTGGAAGAAGCTTAGGACTTGTGGGCTCAATAATCATCTGACAGAAATTAAATGAAAATGTTCAGAACATGGAACAAAAAGGACAATAAGGAAAACACATTTGCTGAAAAACAAATTCAGTTTTCTTTCATACCTGTCGATAATCTTTAAAGTATCTGTATGCTCTTTTTACTTGCTGTAAAACAGGGGGGTCTGCAATAAAGATAAAAGACTGGAATCAAAACTAAGAAGAGAGCAAAAAATAGTCTGAAACTCAGCTTGTTAATTAAATTACCCAGAATGGATTGGCAAGTGACAAAAGTGATATAATAAAAAAAGGTTTCAAGACAGCAAAAGGAAATCATAAACATTTTACAGAGGAGCTAGATAAAAAAAGAATATAGAAATCCCATGATGGAGTTTGGTATGGTCACCACAAAATGTTTTACCCTGTTTTAAGAAGATTAAAACTACACCACAGTGTTTCCATTTACATCACTCTTCCTTCCTTTATCAAAACCAGTATTTACTACTTTGTAGCAATATTTATAAACTAAATAAGATAGGAAGAAATTAAGGCAGCTCCCATTCAGTTTATGCAAATAAGGAAAGGAGACTTCTGGGTAATTTCCATTATTAGTGACTTCTGTCGATAGGCACTTCACGCCGCAAAACCAGAGACCTGCACAACACTGATGATGGCAGAATAAAGCCGAAACTGGTCAGTGGTTGGCGCTCTAGTTTTGTATTTAGATTGTAGAATGCTCTAAACATTTTTTTAAAAGGTATAGCTTTGCTGAGAGCTGACCAAGCCTTCTGTGAAATTGTACTCCACCCAGAGTTAGGTCATGTGCTCATTTGAGCAAAGTACTTTAAACTAGAGAGTCAGCTTCAAGCATCCAGGCCACAAAGGAGAAGCTGTCAGCTCATTCAGCCAAAAAGGCAAGTGGCAGTAGGTGTAGGACCCAGTTAAAGAAAGCAACCTTGACGTGGTGACTGGGCTTAAAATAATTTGGCCAACTTATTGAACTAATTGCTTTTATTTATCCAGGGTTTAGCAGGCTGTTTGTAGCAGCAACCTTATGGCGGTAGCCAATATGCAATTAGAATTGTTTGTGCACTAGAATTCTGTTTTTTGCATGAATACAACAGATATACCATGCCCTGGATGAATGAGAACCTTTAAAAACATATACATGGGTCAATTTTTCTTTTTGATCAATCAGTGTATTCGATTCTCTAAACGTGATTGAATGAATTTTGGTCATTCAGGTCAAAACATTCTAGTAAATTGTACAAGAATCTGACAAGTTAATACATTTATTAAAGGGCAACTGTGGTCTCAAAACAAGTTAAGGTTAAATAAGAGCCTGTAGTATTTCCTATAAAATGAGCCGACTATCACATCTCTGGCTGCAGCCTGTGAGAAATTACATTGGGATAATTTTTCAAATGTCCTGTTTCCAGTAAGTTGAGTGATATCACCTGACCTCTGCCCCACCCATCCGCCCTGAGGAGAAGCATGCTCAGTTTTTAATGCTGAGGAAATCAGGAAGTACCTGGGGGGAAAAATTGACAGTTGAGAAGAGGAGCCTATTTATGCAGACAGGCTGGTCACATGACTACAAGCAGGTCACATGGCTAAAAACAGGAAGTGTTTAAGCAGGAAGTAATATTGCTGAGCCTTTCCAGCAATAACTTCTCACTAATTTTATCTAGAGATGTGATTTAGGTTTTATTTTGAAGGTATGATAGAAGGATTTTTATAAAATTCTTACTAGTTTGGAAGAATTTAAGACCACAGTTACCCTTTAAATCGCATAAACAAATTGAGCCATGTATGGCTAGTAACATGTTTGTGGTTGGAATATGTTTTTTCACTCACCTGTGTCAAATTCATCAGGTATCTGTAAAGGAAAAAAATTGTGATGAGAAAGTCAATAAAGATATAAGGGATTAGTCGTCCCTTACAGTATTCTTTAGGCAGTGTCATGTGTTAAAAAAATTTTGTTTTTGCCAATTGTTTATTCCTAGTCTAAAGCCCCGTGCACACGACAATCGCACATGTGTGGCTGCTCAGTCAGGTGTCGTTCATTGATCTGACGTAAAGGATCACCACCCATTCCAGCAACCGCACCCTTATCATGATCACCCAAAATCAGTATGTTGGTACCAGTCTAAAAACAATAAGAGAAGGTAACATATTGTACCACAGTAATGCTGTAAATTACCACACTGAATGCTGTTGGACCAGAACTTGCATTACCCTTGTATGTACCATGTATGTTATCCTCCTGTATATTAATGCAACTGTAAAGCGCCACAGAGGATGTTACCCAGTACAAACGTTGTTAGCACCCGAAATATCATATGGATGGCTTAACAGGGTTCTACAGTGAGGAGAGAGTGCATGTCTTTCCTAGGAGGGATTAAAACGCACAAGCTCTCTGCTCTGTATATCATTCACTAAAGTTGTCAGTATTAGATACAACTTTCTGATCCTAAAAGCATTTGTGCCAAGCAATGACTTAACTTTTCTTATTGTTTTAGACTAGAAATACACATTTTAAAAAGAGAACTATAGTTGCACAAAGTTTTTTTTAAAGAACAGTTCAAATGAAATCGACCTGTGGCAGAGGTATAACCGATTATTCCTATCTCCCAAAATCATTGCTTTGAGGAGAGCCAGTAAAAAGAAAACTGCTCCTGCCACTTCCTCAGTGCTTCAGAACTATCTTTAATAAAGGGAAATCCCAGAACACAACCTGGCAGATGAAAATAGTTTTATGCTGGCACTCCTCAACGAGACAATATTACCTCCCTATCCCAGGTACTGTTTATTTTTAAAAACAGATTTTTTACAATGTGGTTTTCCTTTAAAAAGGCAGGCATAAGCTCTGTGAATGTTATGGGAGCAACGGTGAAATCTGTTTTTATAATAATCATGCAGCTATGAAGCCCTGTGATTTTATTTTTATAAGGAAATATATTAAATTATAATCCAGAGCGCTTATGGATTGATTATATGAAAACATTACCTGAATCACACTTAAATATGGTAATGTAAGGCAATGACAAGTAGATGTTGAGAAAGATAGTTTACTTTGCTTCTTTTATTTTTGTACTTTTTACTACCAAAACTAGAATCAGAGGTAGAAAATACTACACACCTCTCTATACTCTTAACGCTGCAAGGCTGGGTACACAAAAGCAAAAATGCTTCAGACCAACTGTATGATCAAGATAACAATCGGTAATCCGATGGTCAGTAGTAAAAAAGAGGGTGCAAGTAATCTGTGTTGAACAACTGTTTGGTTTATATAAGTATATACATAAAATAACAAACATGTCTGATTACCCACAAACAACCAATGGATGTTGATTGGTGTGACAATATCAGACTTTTTCAGTACCCAGCCTAAGTGAAATAAGAAGGTAAATATACTTGCTCAAACTCTGTACACTCTATAGGTGCAAAATGTGCAAATGTAAACCTCACTGAAAATAAATTCCAATTTTGCTAATTTATTTGATTGAATATTACCTTGTTATTATTGGATTGCAAGTAACAGTATAGGACAAAATTGTGTATATTCATTCACACAAAACACACATATTACCTTTTTGTTGTTCAATATACACCCCACAGTTACTATTATATACATAAGTTGATCCACATATCTCTTAAACATACTCAAACTTGTCAGAAGAATAGGTTAAAATGGGAAATTAAAATCAAAATAACCAAGGCACGATATTAAGCAATGTCTTAATGAGTTAATTAGGGTGAATTTTAAGACATACAGCGGGGAGACCAACTTAAAATCTAAGGGGAAAAAGTGTGGGAAAGGAAGTCCAGTGAATAGGAGTGTGCCAGTAGATAAAGGTGGGAAGTGTGTCTCATTCAGAGCAAGGTGACACCAACACTTCAAAGGAAAAGAGGAGGATAACACCTTTACATTAAATCTTAAGGAAGTTCCTTTACACACCAGTGTGTAAAGTGTGCCTAATTTTATGAGGTGACACAGAACATCAAAGTCAATAGGGCGTATCACTGGCAATGCCAAGCTTTTATAGAACAGATGTCTGCAAATCCCTATTCATAAAAAGAAACTAAGCATAAGTATATCCATTGTATTCAGTTAGATCAACTGGACTTTAGTTCTTGAAGACGTTTCGCTAGTCATCCGACTGTTTTTCTCAATTCAGAATGACTTGTACAAGAAGCCGACTGGCTTTCTCAATTTAATCTGAATTGAGAAAGCCAGTTGGATGACTAGTGAAACGTCTTCAAGAACTAAACTTCAAGTCCAGTTGATCTAACTGAATACAACGGATATACCATAAGCAATACTGAATGCATCCCAGTACGTTTGCATCTTTGCCAGGGAATCAAGACCTTTATATAACATTTATGCTTGTGAAGGTTTTCATTCATCCAGGTTATGGTATATCTGTTGTATTCAATTAGATCAACTGGACTTAAAGTTTAGTTCTTGAAGATGGTTCGCTAGTCATCCGACTGGCTTTCTCAATTCAGAATGACTTGTACAAGAAGCCGACTGGCTTTCTCAATTCATGCTGAATTGAGAAAGCTAGTCGGATCACTAGCGAAAGGTCTTCAAGAACTAAACTTTAAGTCCAGTTGATCTAAATGAATACAATGGATATACCATGACCTGGATGAATGAGAACCTTCACAAGCATATAAGCGTAAGTATGGGCCCCTAGTTATAAAGCATAAATGTTATATAAAGGTCTTGATTCCCTGGCAGAGATGCAAACATAAGCAATATTGGATGCATCCCAGTACACTGGGTTTCTTAAAATGTGCCAGGATATGATGGTATGACACTTAATTTGGTAGGACGAATATTTTGCCAGTCTTGTTTCCATTGTTGCATAGGAATTTTAATATAAATCGATGTTGAAGAACTTTACAGTCCCATTACCTCTATTCAACAACATGGCATAGTGTAAGAATGCATTAAGAACAAAAGTGTCCCACAAAATTGCATTCTCTAGTATGCCACAGTCTGAAACCGTATGAGAACCATTGTTTCATATAATAGTCTAGGCAGCGCTAAGGCAATAGGCAACATGTCAATGGTACAACAAAAATATTGAAATACAAGGCACAAATAATTATAAAAGACTAAATTTGGAACCTCCAAATAAAAGAATGGAATTGAATCATCATAAATGGTCAGCCAAAATTTACAGCAAAGACCAGTGTGGGAAAGGAAGAACAGTGTGACATGAGTGTGCCACAGAGCAAGGTGAGAAGTGTGTCTAATTCTCAACAATGTGATATCAACACATCAAAGAGAAAAAGGAGGATCCCACCTTTATATCTACTATAAACCTTAAGGAAGTTGCTCTATGCACCATGCAGAGAAAAGTGTGGACAATTCAGGCTGACTAACAATGAACACCAAATGACAAAAGGGAGAAATATGCAAATAGGGTCAGGTTTTTTGACCAATGAGATCTTCCACATATTGTCTATAAAACGTAACTCAAATAAAAACAACCAAACATTAGTAAACACATTCCTAGGTTGTTTGACTTGCCTCACAATACACCCAGAAGTGTTTTTACAAACAGGGTTGTTGCAACCTATGGCACACATTTGATTGTCATCCAAATTGTTTAACCATTGGATGTTCATCAGCCACAACCAGACTTAGTGTTCTCCCTAGGGTATTTTAGCCAGGCAGCTGACCCAGCTACTTTTTCATGCCACCCGGCAGGAAAAAAATTCTTGAGAACACTTGTGATTTAAAAGAATTTAGATGTAGATTTAATAGGTGTACCAATAGGCCAGTAAAAACTCCTGCCAAAACTGCCCAGTCCAGACCCCTTTTTTACACTTGCAAGATCATTTTAGCACATGTTAACTAGCTTTTCCAAGATCCCTAGGGCCACAAAATGGTGGCACACATGCTTGTACTGCCATATTACATCTGGGTTACCTGCAGATGTTGCCAAACTACAACTCCCTGCAGATGTTGCCAAACTACAACTCCCTGCATTCTACAACCACGGAATGCTGGGAGTCATAGTTTTCAAACATCTAGCGGGACGAAACTTAGACATCCCTGACCTATATGAGCATAATGCAGTGCACATTTCCCCGTCCCACCCCACCCGCCTACTTTTTCATGCCGCCCGGCTGGAAAAAAATTCTGGGGAGAACACTGACCAGACTACTTTAATCTTATGTGTGAATGACGCTTAAGGGCCTGATTCCATTATATGCACTTCTAGAATCATAACAAACATTCCCTACTATGTATTAGTCCAGGGATAGGCAACCAGTAGATCTCCAGATGTTTGAAAACTACAACTCCCAGCATTCCTCTATAAGGATTTTGGAGTTAGGGAATGCTGGAAGTTGTAGTTTTCAAACACCTGGAGATCTACTGGTTGCCTATCCCTGTATTAGTCAATGCATTTTTTAATCACAACATTTCTTCTGCTTTTGTCAAGATCACACTGGATTACAAGTTTATAGGAGTGAAAGGCAGCTGTGGACAAATACATCGTAAAGCAATTTTGAATGCGAACAGAGTGCGTCTCCTCATTGGCTGAGTCGCTGACGGACTTTAGGATTGTAGCACCGAAGGAAACAATCTACACTGTAGTGCGGATAAGGTCCTCACCATGGGTACTTTCCAACGAGGGAGTGTGGTTTTGGTGAGTGACGTAGTCCTTTAAAATCTAAACTTGCTAGGAGACTTTAGATCTCCTTTTAAGGATATACAATGCTTTGAAACAGTTTGGTAATAAGCAGTCCCACAATTGTATATAGTAACCCACAGTTCTTCAAACAACTTATTCTGCACCAACTTCTCGGGATGTTCTGAACCGTTAAAATTAGCACTTAATAAACAGTTGAAATGACAGTTGCTACATTGCTTCAATAAGAATACAAATTAATGGGTGATGTTTATATTTTGAGGCTGAACTAATTTTTGGAGAATAGAAAATATTGTATAGGAAAATCATTAACAATATTTGCAAGAGATTCTGTTGCAACTTTTGTGTCTAGATTCTGATGTAATTAAATTTCTCCCATTGTTAATTTGGCTTGAAGAGTCGAATTCCTGTTATAATTCTTCTTCTTCTTATTTATTTATTCTTTTGCCTTTTTGGACTGTATCTTCTCCCACACATCTCCAGCTACAGACAGGAAATTCAGCACAGACGTGTGGGACACACAGGAGAAATGCGTTTCTTCTAGCTAAGGAATCCGTGGAAGCGTTAGCGCATTGATGCCGAATTTCAGCACATTTTTTCCCATCAACTATAATGGGTTCAATCCGCAAACATAAACATTCCCGGGGTTTTAGGGTCATGTGATGAAATAAAGACCGTAGCTTTCAGTATGAAATGTTCCTAGGTTCAAGGTTACACTAACTACACACTGTGTTTCCCAGACACAAACAACTAAACAAATAAACACAATTAGAAAATTAGTCCTAAAATGTATATACAATAAGAACACAATATTAAAAATAAGCAGAGTGTATGGTTTATGTGTTTAGGATTAAACATGACATTCATGATGATGGGCATCGATGCAGCAATATTTTTCCCAATACAAGGTATCTGTCAATTATCTCTCTGTGCATGGTGCACTGCGTCCGTTTTATTATCGGGATGTGTGTAAATTTCAACTGATCGCAGCCGATAATATCAAATGGTCAATATTTAGATTGATCTGTGTATGTGTATGGCCACCTTTAGTTTTATAGAAGGGTTGATCCGGTGGTCCTTCAGGTGTTTGCAAACTACAACTCCCACCCAGCATTCCCTTCTGCTGTTGGTGAATGCAGAGAGTTGCAGTTTTCAAACATCTGCAGGGCCACAGGAAAGACGTCTCTCTCTTTTATGGCCACAAACACAAAAAAATACCACCTAACAATCACACAGACAAAGGTACACACCTACTGATACAACCTCACAACCCAACCTATCCTTCCGTTTCCATGACAATGATACCAAAATCATATTGTCTAAAATGAAAAATCATATTCCTTAACATCACACAGGTACACACACCTACTGATATACCCTCACAACCCAACCTACCCTTGTTTCCATGACAACCATACCTAAATAATCAAAAAAGTTAGTTTTAGTAATAAACACAAAAACATACCACTACACACATATTTACACACACCTACTGATACACCTTTCTGTTTCCATGGCAATTACACACAATATTAAAAATACATGTATTGAATCAGATTTGATTATGAAATGTAAATGTCCTCTTTCATTACAATCAAGAAAAGAGATGATCAATGCACATTCCTGGGCCCCATATATCATAATATCTATGCTAGTGCAAACAGTAAAAACATGGGTGTTTTCATTACAATAGCAAAGTTTTTGAGTTTTAAAACCTGCAGCACAGACACGCACAAATATATACTTTCCCTTTCTAGTTCTATCTAGTGTCACCAATGGCCAAATAATAATTATATGAGCAAGGCATGCTGAAGAGGTGCTGGTGGGCATATCTAAATGTTAATTAGCTATTATCAAGGAAGGAGACATGCATTACCACTATTGTTGCTAAATAAATGGCCTGTTTACCATTAAATTGGAACTTGATTGTGAATCACAAATCATCACATAGTTGATGAGGGTTATCATTCTCCTATCTTCCCTGAGTGTACAACTTTTATGTCTGCTGCTCACCATTATGCTACCAGTCATTCCCCAGACAGATCTTTTGGCAAACAATCCATTCATTTAGTGACAGTAGTTGATATGTAGTGAACATTAAACATTTAGTTCTTTAAACAGTATGCATGTGCAATTAAAACAGTCTGATTATTACTTTGTCTGTTGGCAAGTTTCTGTTCCACTACTGTTCATAGCTAGTTATAACTGGACCTGGGTGATGCACAGTGAGACACCATTGATGATTACAGTCTATGTAATCATGGGTGGACAACCCCACCAGCAATTTTCCGGAAACATTTTTAAATGTTCCCTCCCCTTTCTGGAGTTTAAAAAAGTATTTCAGCCTCGTAATCAAATGTATATTACATTTTAATTGAGGAGTGAACTACTTTAGGTTTCTAACATGTACCTATCTGCATACACCTATACATATTTGCACCCTATTTCTTTCAGAGATATAGGACTTTTAATACCAATGTAATTTTGGTTGGTATTATGCACACCCCCTCACCATATTTTTATTTATTTATAGCCTTGCTTGTTGTAGACATTAAACAGATACCAAAATCAGCAATATTTAGAAAGTTATTTATTTACATGTTCTAGGCCTAATTTATTAACTATTGACTCCACTCTTTACTTTTCTAACAACATTGTTGCAAAAACCTGTTGCTTTTTCCTTCGCCATATACCTAAAATCTGCAGGTTCCTTTCTCTTTTGACTACTGCTATGCTTATGCATGCTCTCATCCAATTGCGTCTGGACTATACTACTTACTAGTCTCCCTGCATCCCTCCTGTCTTCCCCTCAGTCGATACTAAACTCTGCTGCAAGTATTGCTTTGCTCTCTAATAAAGAGGATCTCAAATCTCCTCTGTACTGGACAACAACCTTGCTCCCCCCCAAACAGCACTTTGTATACAAAATCCTTCTCTTAACGTTTAAATTCCTTCGCTTTGCTGCACCTCCTTTTATTTCCTCTCTAGTGTCCCCATATTTTCCTGTCTGCACCCTTTGATCTTCACAGAACCATCTCCTGTATAGACCCCCCACTTTCTCTCGCCTTAAACCTCTCTCTTGTGGCTCCCATCCTCTAGAATTATATTCCCCCACGCTCTTCATCAAGAAACCTTTCCCCTTGTGGCAAGGCTCTAGCACTTAAATTGTTATAATTATATTTATGTATTTACCCCGCTTGAATGTCTTTTTTGTATTTTGTTATTGTACAGCGATGCGTCCCCAAGTGACGCTTCATAAATAAACAATACATACAAAGACCAATACCAGTTAAAATTGCTAAAATCACAGTGACCTCTAGTGTTTAAAAGGAATCATAACACTAATTTTATGTATTTGACTTCCGTTTACACAGCACATATTACATTTTCTTAGAAGAGTAATGGAGAGCAAGTGTGTACATTTGTGTGTGCTAAATCTTAAGTGAGGCTACTGCCAATGCATTTAAATAATTAAATCAATGATTTCAGATAGAGGCGTGTATTTTTGTAAACACTTAATCGTTTGTTACAAACTTAGATTATTCACAGCTGATTTTTACCTTGTTTCCTTGATCATCCACCGAATTGCTTCCTGGAAAATGAAAAATGTTTAATTATATTACAAACAGGAAAAATTTTGACTTTGAAATCTGCAAGTGCAACTATGAGTCAGATAGGTCTATATGAATTTTTTTTTGTTTTAGTAGTGCTTTAGAGGGATTGAAATGTTTGAATGTGTATATATATATATATATATATATATATATACACTTAAAAATGTTGCTTAACTATGTGTTTTTTTTTTTTTTTAAATAACCTATGAGTGTTCTTGACTTTATGGCTATCAACATTTAAATTTACTGGTAGTTGTGGGGCAGCTGGAAAACTGAAATGTGAATAACTACTATTCTGGACAAACTGATTAAGCAGGAGTGTCTCCAGTATTATGTTATAACTTGTGCTATGTTTTATGTGTTTGTGAAAGAACAAAACGGGCCATTATTAGACACAAATAGATTTAAAGTGTTTTTCCCTTTTATCTCTGCAGTAAAAAAATATGGTAAATTGCACCTTCTCTGGAATAAAAAATACTTATAAATGGTACACTTTCTACACCTGTACCACATAACCACATTTAGTCAATCAGGGCAGATCAAACCAACCAATGACTCCGCACCACTGGATCTTCGTTACTATGTTACTACTACATTCAATATAAGGATAATGTTTTTTCATTGCTTCCTGTGTTAATTTAAAATAGCAGTTTAACATTGAGATATTTAGAGTATTAGAAAATTTAGCAGAATTTGTTCCTGCAGAGATTAAAGGGCAAGTCCACCCCCAAAACTAACTTTTTATATTTATTTGGCCCAAAAAAGTGCTCCAAAACAAACTTTACAGCATGTAAATCGGTCCAGTGGTTCAAAAGTTACAGACCTTTGTAGCTGGCTTAATCCTGCAGCATGGACCAATACAGCGATGAACAGAGACAGGTTACATTACCTTGCCTCTGTTCTTTTCATGTTCTTGAGCATGTCTGTTAGCATCCAGCAGTGAGAACAGAGGAAGTTGCATCAGTAATGGTCTGACCCCTGGATCCCTGGATTTTCCCTCTCAACCAATCACAGCTGTAAAGTTATGTGTACTGAAGAAATCCAGGATCAACAGCTGCAGCCAGCCAGCCCAGAGAGAGAGAGATAGAGAGAGACACACACAAACACAGGCAAGAATTTTTTTTTTTTCTAAGCTGCAGCTCGGGGTCATCTAAAGTGGAAGTGGAGAGGAAGTGCAGCCTGATATATATCTCAAAAGGTCTGTAACTTTTGAACCACTGGACCGATTTACATGCTGTAAAGTTTGTTTTGGAGCACTTATTTGGGCCAAATAAATATAAAAAGTTAGTTTTGGGGGTGGACTTGCCCTTTAAGGCAAAATTAACCATTTAATAGTCTTGTATTGGTCCCAGGAACGGAATTCTACTGAAACCTGTTTTGGGTAAAATATCAGTTATGGTAGGATTTCAGCGGCGATTGGTTTCAGTAGAGTTATAGTAGGATTCCGAAACTGGTTCTGATACCTTCACGACACTGCATTTAAAAGCCATATATGGAAACAAGGCCAAGCAACATAAATATGCATGGAAACATAAGAACTGGGGTGGAGAAAAGGTGCAGCAGTTGCTCTGGACTGACTGAAGTCACAAACGTTAAAAATTTGGCTCTAGCAAAATGTGGTACAATAATCAATGCCTGCAAGAAACAGTGAAGGGAGTTAGGGATTTGATCAGATTTTATGGTGTCCTCAATGCTGAAAAATACCAGCAGACATTTAATCATCATGCAATACCATCAGGGAGGAGCCCTCAGCATAAAGAGCAAGATGTCCTAAAATTTTTGGTATGGCCCACACAGAGCCATGATCTCAACATCGAGTGTCTGTGACTACATGAAGAGTCCAAAAGGATTTGAGGCAATAACGATTTACAGTCACAGAAGATCTGTGGTTAGTTCTCCAAGGCATTTCAAACAACCAGCCTACCGAGTTCCTTCAAAAACTGTGCAGCAATGTAACTAGAAAAATGTATGTGGTTTTGTAGGCAA
Source organism: Hymenochirus boettgeri (assembly GCA_019447015.1). Taxonomy (NCBI): domain Eukaryota; kingdom Metazoa; phylum Chordata; class Amphibia; order Anura; family Pipidae; genus Hymenochirus; species Hymenochirus boettgeri. The sequence continues at coordinate 227,227,642 of CM033476.1, read as the reverse complement.
AGGACGGTTACAACAAACATTGTTTTGGTTTCTTTTCTGTTCATTCCCTTTGCATTTTCATGGGACTCAAAGGATGTAGTCTTCCCTTGTAGAAACAAGGTGGACTGCACTCCAAAATTGAACGTTTATTTCAAGCCAAACATCGAACGGCAATACAACGTTTCGAGGGTAACACCCCCTTCATCAGGACTTCCCTTGTACCTGTGCATTGCATGTTTTTAAAGTCCTATTTTTTCCGATAACACATTTCCACATCTTAAAATATTTCCTGCATCTGCACGTGCTAATTCGGTGTTGTGATATTTAATAGACTTTTTATTTAATACACTTTTCTACATTTACTGCTAAATAGGCAACAAGGCAGAGAGGGAATGTGGTTTCAATGCAAATCCTTTGCAATATTTTCTTGTCATGGGCATTTTTATTTTTGCCTCCTGATGTACTCACCAAATATATAAATGAGAGCTCCACTTCCAGCAACCCCAAGCCCCCCTGCAACTCTTAATACAATTCTTTTGGCATTTGCTGTGTTTTCCTTTTGCTTCTTTTGTTGCTCTTCAGAACCAGGTGGATCTGTATTGCTCTGAGAGAGACAGGATTAAAAATAAGGGTAATGTAAAAGGAAACCAAAGAGTAAGGAGTAAGATTAAAGGTGGCCATACACCTTTATGTCACAGTCGTTTTGACATTTGATGAATGTTAGATCAAGTGCAACAGCTACCCACCAGTATTAAAGGGCAAGTCCAGCCTTAAAATAAGTAACTTTTAAAATGATTATTACTCCCCAAAACCCCACTTTCGCAAGGTTCCTAAAGATCAAAGATGCCCCAGAACTCACTTACCTGACCCAGTCCCTCGACGGCTATTCCACACCCCTATCTCCTGTTTCGAGCTCGTTGCGAGCAAAAACAGGAGCAGGGGACTTCTGCGCTGACAGACGCTTCTCTTCCTGGTCGCGACTGTCAGCACACGCTGCAGATTAGATGGGGCGAGGGACCGGGTCAGGTAAGTAAGTTATGGGGGGATCGTTGAAGTTTAGGAACCTCGCAAAAATGAGGTTTTGGGGGGTAATCATCATTTTAAAATTTACTTATATTTAGGCTGGACATTCCCTTTAATCTGACGATGTTACCACAACATTTCCCGGCTTTATAACGACATTACATCAGTAACATTGTGGTTGCCCAGAATGTTGCAGGAACATCATCAGGTAAGCTGCAGTGTATTGGCACCTTAGGTTTTTGTAGAGCGCTATATCCCCAAGTGGCGCTATATAAATAAACTATACCAACATACACTTAGTCATTAATTTCAGAGAATCTGAAAACAAAAAAGGTGTAAAAAGGAATAAAAAATAAAAATAACACACACCTCAGACAGGGTTAAAGGGTATGTCCATCCCCCAAACAAACTTTTAGGACGATGCTAATTGTCCACCAAAACCTCAACCGTGCAAGGTTCTTAAGTGTTCCACGGTGCTGCTAAACCTACTTACCAGCCCTTGTTGCCTCGTCTGTCTTCTGATTAGCTTCCGTGCACAGATGCTGCAGAAGGGGCTGGACCAGCAGCGGCACCTGTGATTGGTCGAGACGCGATGTCTCAGGCAATCACAGATGCTGCTTGGGTCCTTTAAATTATTTGGGGTTACTCTTTATCTTTGTTATCTGTTTTCTGACATACCCTCCAACATTACCCCTTTTTAATAGGTACACTGGTGCAGAGCTGCAGGTGGAGAACCTCATCTTTGCAAACTTAAGCTAGCTATACACAGAAAGACTTTCTTCCTATCGGGTTTACGATCAAGAGCACATTCCTTAAATTCCCTACCTTGAGGCCTCGTTCTTTCTGCAAATTTCAGCTTAAAACCTTCAGAGAGATTGGGGTCTGTGTAAAATTTTCTGCCTGGTCCGATCTTTTTTGTTTTTCTGATAAACTGCACAACATTGTCGAGCGGTTGTTTGGACAATGGGTTTCGACATTGGGGCGATGCGGGGGCTTTGGTGAGATGCATCTCTCACCCATTTAAAGGGTAATGTTGGAGGTACAAAGCAGCAAAATATGGACAGTAAGGCCTAAGATCACAAACCCAAGGGAATGGAGACAGACAAGGACAATGTTAACTGCACATACACAGCTGGTGGGAGACAATAGTGAGATGAAAATAAAAGCTTAGAGAGGGTCACAGTTGCCAAGGTTAAGTCTGACTGGTCCCACATGGCCACAGCTTCATGACATTCCTCTTTCTTTTAGCCCCTCACCTCCTTCTCGCGAGTCTGCAATTTATCTTGTAACACGGCTCCAGTCAATCCCCCGCCTGCTCCCTGCTCAGAGCTGTAATTCTTAAACCTTACATCCACTCTGGATCCTAAAACCGGCAGCAACCTCACCGAGCTCCGGCACAAGGGAATCAACGAGACCGCCATCTTTTTCCCACCACTCACTACAAAACTCAGCCAATCACCCAGTAGCCGGTTTCACATTCAGCAAATCGTAAATTAGAAGGGGAATTAAGCAGCCAATGAGATGCCAACATAACAGTCAGCCAATCGGAAGCAAAAGATGCCAGAACGAATAATATTCGAGCAGTTTGACAGAAAACCTGACGGCTTAGACCCGCCCATGTCTGGTTTTGTTCGCCATCTTGCTTGTGGATAAAGTAAATGGTGTGTTGAAGTATGTATGTATATGTTTATTTATAAAGCACCACTAGGGGACGCAGCGCTGTACAGTAGGGCTAGGCCACACTGAAACGCAAACGCAAATGCAATCGCAATCGCATGCGATTTCATGTGCGATTTTGTTGCGTTTGCGCTTGCGATTTCTTCAATAAGTATAGGAAATCGCATGCGATTAAAAATGCAGAACGCAAAACGCAATCGCACCGAAAAACGCGCATTTTTTTTGCGTTGCCGCGTTTTCAATGATTTTTTTAAAAACGCAAGCGCAATCGCAAGCGCAAACGAAAAAAAAACGCAGCAGTGTGGCCTAGCCCTTAAAATACAATAAAGTCATACAAGGGGGATAAATAGATAGTTCAGTACATAAATATATAAATTATATAAATAGAAGTGCTAGGGCTTTGCCACAAGAGTAAGGCTGAGGCCACACTGCAACGCACAGGAATCGCGCGCGTTAGCGCACCCGATTGTGTGCGCTTTTCTTGTGCGTTTGCGTTTGCGTTCACGTTTTGCGCATGCGTTTTTGCCTTTCGCGTTCTGAAAACGCTGCGTTAACGCACCAAAAATGGTGAACGCATGCGTTACCAAAACGTGAACGGACGCGCAATTGCATGCGCATCGGAAATCGCGGGAATTTTCGCGTTCCCGCGATTTCCATTTTATCGAAAATCGCGGGCGCAATCGCGAGCGCGAAACGCGTGCGCAAACGCGAGAAAAACGCGCTAGTGTGGCCTAGCCCTTAATGAGGTCCCTGCCCCATAGAGCTTACAATCTAGTCGTTGTGACACCCACAATCTGTGTAAACAAATCTCTTTCCTAATACCAGTAACAGTATTTATATAAATCAATAATAATAATAGGGTTGACATCTTTTGTCATTGTGAACCAAAACAGATGTGGGAAGAGTTACCAGTCATTGCACCTGCCACTCAAATATACATCTCACATCTAAAACCTACTTGTGTCCTATATGTATGTATGTATGTATGTATTTTATTTCTTGTATAGCGCTACGTATTCCGCAGCCCTTTACAATTTACCCAATTCACATCAGGCCCTGCCCTGAAGAGTTTACAATCTAATCACTTATACAACCTTATACACTTATACATATACAACCTATCAGTATGTCTTTAAGATGATTGTGGGGGAAACCAGAGTGCCCGGAGGAAACCCACGTAAGCACGGGGAGAACATACAAACTCCTTGCAGATGTGTCCAAGGGTGGAATTAAACTCAGGACCTCAGCGCTGCAAGGCATCAGTGCTAACCACTGAGCCACACACTCAGACATCCCACCCTGTCGAATCTGGCTTCCGGGCAGGGTGGGGGAGAAGGGGAAGTGGCAGATCGACGTGACGTAACTGACGTCACTAAATGGGCGTGGCAGAGTTAGAGGTGTGACATGCCGTGTGATGTAAATTACGTCACATAAGAGGCGTGGTTAGGGACGTTACCTAGCCATGTGATTTAATTTACGTCACATAAAAGGCGTGCCCGGCAAGAATGGGCAGTTCGGAGGCAGTCTTTTCAGGTAGGTTTGGGTTGCAGGAGTGTGGGGTGTTCTCGCGGGTACACGGGAGACCATCCCAAAATCAGGGAGACTCCCGGGAAGGGTGGGATACCTGATATCTTCAATCCCTACTTTGGTGGAGGGACACGCCTTGATCTGAGGCATACTGTTAAAGGATAGCTATACTCTGAAAACAAACTTTTTAAAAATGGAAAGTACATTGTGGAGGAGCTACAGCATGTACAGTTTTCATTTGCCAGGTTAGACTAATCCTATATAAAAGTATTGAAGCCAGGAGGAAGATTGGCAGAATCAGTTTTCTTTGGGCTGGTGATCCTCACAGAAACAATATTGGGAGGTAGGAATTACCATTCCCATATCCCTGTCCCAAGTACTTTTCATGTTAACAGTTTTTTTAAAAAAACTTTATACACATGATGGTTATCCTTTAAGCTAGGTACACGCTTACGAACAAGTCACAACCTGCACTAAATGTCCATTATGGATGATAATTGATTTGTGTATGCATGTTTGGTCGGGCAACAATGAATCACATGGTTGAATCGCTTATGGTGCCCAATGAAATGCCCATAAATTAACCCAATTGTTGGCCATTATTTGTTGCAGGTAGAGATCACAGATGTCCTCTTTTTCTCCCGATTCTCCTATTTTTGTAGCACGAATCCGGGGTCCACCAGAATTTTGTAATTTTGATCCTAATGTCTGGCTTTTATTATGAATATTAACTTGTACAAATGTTTTTTTAATTTCCCCTTGCTCTTCTTGTGTGTGCGTGGCTGGGCTCTGCCTCTGGACTGATTAGAAAGGTACCACTTAAGTTGCACTAAGGGCTCCAAGAGGCTACAGAGTGAACAGGAGATTAAAACTCCTGCTGTCTGTAAGGCCAGATACACATGGAAATTTTTTTGGACCAACTGACATTTGCCGCAAGCTGGCAGTCGAGGCAAAAGTCACTGCAGCTGACAGTTTACCACAACCAATAGTGCAGTTATGATTTGGCAGCTGCAGGAAACTGGAGCACATTGTAATAGGGGGTTTGTACCTGACAAAAGAAAGTTTCCTGTGAGTGGAAAAAAACTTGAGTGGAAGCTGTTGTAAATCCTCTTGTTATAAAGGACTGTTTATTAAAGAAAAAGAAGCACATTTAATCATCTGATGGTTGTATGGTTTGTGCGAAAGTTTGAAAATAAGGATTGTTTGTGCTGATAGTGTGCTGTGATAAGAACTTTGTGCAAGTAGATAAATCTTTCTTCCTTCCAATTAAAGGGATGCACTGGGATTCTATATTTTAGTATTGCACCTGTTGTAATTGCAAGCAGGTGGTGTAAGGGTTAAAAAAATTTTTCCCCCCTCTCCTACTGTCTCTGCGCTGATTGGTGTGGAGGCTGGGGCCAATTAGTTAAAGGGCATCTATAGTGAAAAAAACACATTGCCCCTTTGCAAAGTTAAATTCATGTACTCTGTGCTACCTTAATCCTACCTATGTCAGTGACTTTGTTTAACCATGGTGTCAGATCTGTGTGCAGCACTCCCCCTTCACCCTCCCCTCTGTTACCTCCTTCATGTCTCAACTCCGGCTAACCGACAAGCTTATCATGTGCACTAGGAGTTAAAAGCTCAACATCCTGAAAAACACACCCACTCACAGTGGCCAATAGAAAGCAAGCTGTCCTGGAGACACAGAAGAAGAAGGAGAACAGTACAGTTTACGATCTCTCACTTTGTGACCCATCATCAATCAGTGAAAGCTATTAAGAAGGAGGGTCAAGTGCAGCCTTATATCTACCATCAAAGCTACCTCTCTCCCCTTGCTAATGCTCTTATCTCTATGTTTATTACAGAGCAGGGAGGGGGGATCACGTCACAGGGATTTGGTTGACAGTCCAAGTAGGAGTAGAGGAATGCAATCACGTATTCTTCTAACTGGTGTATCTCAGGACAGAGAGGGAATCTGAATAAAGTGAGGACACTCTAGGGGTTGTGGGGAATTATAGAACATATGGAAGGAAAGAAAAAAAAGTTCATTTTCCCACTATTATGTATGGCATTGCCACAGATTCTTGTACAAGTCATTCTGAATTGAGAAAGCCAGTCGGATGACTAGCAAAACGTCTTCAAGAACTACATTTCAAGTCCAGTTGATCTAATTGAATACAACAGACTTCCCTTCTCTACTTACAGCACCTCGTTCCCTCACTATTCTCATTGATGGCAGCAACGGCTGTGATTGGTTGCCTCTCAGGGCAGGGGAGCCGGACCACTGAGGAGGGGAGGGAAAAGCAGTCCCAGTCAAAGTGTCAGTACAATAGTAGTAATTAACGGAACAATCTTACCCGGCTGGTATGTCGGTGCACGGTCTCCCTTTTAATAGCGGCCAATCAGTATCGCGCTGCCAAAGCATCCGATCGGTGCAAAGTCAGTACAAGGAGCATGTATCACAAATAGATGTCCATCTGCGTCGAGGTATGTACAGGACGCCATGCATAGAGTCAATCCACCCAAGACCTATTTATTTTGTATTTACCAGGATTTGCACACACTTTAATTAGTGATACATTTGGTACCATTTATGCATTGATGCACAATTCAGAGCACCTCATTTGTCTATTATCTCTTTTGCCCCTTTATAAGCTTTTTTGTGTAAGAATATAGCAGTTGGGGGTGGGGGGACATGCCCTACAGTATAGCAAAAGTTGTAAAAGAGGGTGGACATGCCCTTTAACCTAATATTGATTGGCAAAGTGGAACTGCCAACACAGAAAGGGGTGATGGGTTCCTGAATTTGCTGCAGGATCATTTTCTCTCACAGGTGAGTGTAGTTCCTACTAGAAAAAGGAGCTCTGTTGGATCTGGTTATATCTAACATTGTGGAGCAAATTATAGATATAAAGGTAACTGAATGCTTAGGGAATAGTGACCATGAAATAGTGTAATTTAGCTTATGTTATCAAAAAAGTGCACAGGGTTAACAAAACTTTTAATTTGAGGAAAGCAAATTTTCCCAGGTTAAAAGTAGCTCTTTTAAAAAGCATGTCAACTGGGAATTATATATTATCAGGTAAAAGTACTGAACAGAAGTGGACTCTTTTTAAGTTTTTTTTTAACCCATTTCACATCTAAATTTATACCCTTGGGAAATAAATGTTAAAAAAATAAGTCCGCACACATGTGGCTTAATTCTGATGTAAAGAATGAAATGGAATGGAGAGGCATTTAAAGCCTTTAAGTCAGAGGGAATGGAAAGGGCCTTTAGGAATTATAAAAACTTTAACAAGGATTGTAAGAAAGCAATTAAACTAGCTAGCTAGTAAGAAGATGAGGACTGAGAATGTGGCACAATTATTTATTGGGGATAAGTTAGTTACAGAGAATGGCGATAAAGCAAATGTCTTGATCAATTTTTTCCCCTCTGTATACACTATAGTAGATCCAAGTACCGATAGATTACAGTATAGTAACAATAATAGTGTAAAATCGCTTGTGCACTTTGGTTAACCAAGGATATGGTGCAGAATCAACTAAATAAGGTTAATCCATGAATCCATTAGTAAATCTCCTGGACCGGATAAAATATATCCTTGGGTCCTTAGGGAGCTAAGTTCAGTTTTATCTAGGCCATTGTTTCTTATTTTTTCAGATTCCCTCATGTCTGGATGTGTGCCTCTGGATTGGAAAAAAGCTGATGTAATTCCAATATTCAAAAAGGGTAGTTGTTCACAGCCGGGTAATTACAGGCCTGTAAGTTTAACTTCAGTGGTGGGGAAGATACTGGAAAGTTTGATACGGGAACATATTCTAGAGTATATTATATAGTTTATATTATATTTTATATAGTTTCAAGGACTGACCTTATAAGAAATAATCAACGTGGATTTAGGAGTAATAGATCTTGTCAAACTAACTTGCTTGGTTTTTATAAGGAAGTGAGTAGGAATTTAGGGCCCTATTCATAAAAGATCGTTATTGTTATCGAAAAAATAACGATTGCTATCGTAAAATAACGACCATTATTTTCCGATAACGACCATTATTTTCCGATAACGATCTTTTATAAATAGGGCCCTTAGACTCTGGCATAGCAGTAGCTGGATTTTGCTAAAGCTTTTGATACAGTCCCCCATAGGTGACTAATGTATAAGCTAAGGTCTGTTGGGTTGGGTTGGCACATTTGTACATGGATAGAAAGTTGGTGAATGGATAGGATGCAAAGAGTAGTTGCTAACGGGGCTTCATCAATATGGACTAAGGTTCTAAGCAGGGTGCCACAGGGTTCTATTTTGGGGCTGCTTCTATTTAATCTGTTTATTAATGATTTTAAAGTAGGTATTGTCAACAAGGTTTCTGAGTTTGCTGACAACACAAAACTTTGTCCACCATTAAAAATTTCAGAGGATGTGCAATTGTTGCCGGTGGATCTAGATAGATTGTCACATAGGGCTGCTAAGTGGCAGATGAGCTTCAATGTTGATAAATGTAAATTGATTCATTTTGGACGTAAAATCCTTGTGCTGCTTATACTATAAATGGCTCTGTGTTAAGTGAATCCCTGTTGGAAAAGGATCTTGGAGTTTTGGTGGATAACAAACTTAAAGGTAGCAAGCAGTGGCAGGCAGCAACAGCCAGAGCCAACAAGATATTGTCTTGTATAAAGAGATTCAAGGGAGAAAAATGTTATTCTCCCTCTTTACAAAGCATTGGTAAGGCCTCATTCAGAATATGCAGTGCAATTTTGGAATCCTGTATACACAAAGGATATCTTGGAAATGGAAAGGGTTCAGAGAAGGGAAAATAATAAAATAATAAAGGGAATGGGGAGGCTTTAATATAAGGACAGATTGGATAAGTTACAATTATGGACACTGCGGCCCATTATCTTACCGCCCCATGTGGCCGCGCCCACTTGTGGGTGTCTAAGCCCCGCCCACTCACGGGTGCCTAAGCCATGTCCACCCACGGGTGCCTAAGCCACGCCCACCCGCAGGTGTCTAAGCCATGCCCACTCACAGTGCCGTGGGTTACTCAGGACCCCCCCACAGAAAACTCTGTGGAATCAGCCTTTTCAGGCAGAGTGAGAACTCTGCCTGAAAAGGCTGTTTTCACATAGTGAAAGAGAAGGGCTGTAGATTCCCTTACCTTTTCTGTCAGGACTTCACACAGCAGAGAGGAGGAGGGACTTCCTGTCTCCCTCACACACTGAGGGAGTCTGAGGCTGTGCTCGCCGGCCGGCACTGTGCAGGAGAAGCCTCAGGAATGTCACAAGTCAGCCTCCCACCCATTAACTTTCTGGTCAGTCATTTCTGTATATCTTGGGCTGTGGGGCACGTAGAGAGTGGTTGATGGCTCGTTTTAAAGGTAGGAAACTGGCCTTTCATTTAAACTTAACTTATTTGGAGACCACAGTTCCCCTTTAAACTTTTCTCCTTCTTTAACGCAGCCTTTTCGCCAAATTTGGACTTTTCTCTATTTATAAAGAACTGATAACCAGTAGCGAAAGGTCATTACCACTACATTTAGCTTTTTGCCATACATCTCTGTGGTAACCGCTCAAGCATATTTATAAAACGGCGAAAAGTGTATTTTTGCATTAAGTTCAGCCATTCCAATTCGCCAAGTCTGAGGTGGCGAAAACGCATAAGTGGCCATTTATTTAGCCTACCTGCCATGGAGGGGTCAGTACATTGTGGAGTGTTTCTCAATACTAATAAGTACTCAGGGGGGTGTTAGACTATTTTCCAGCATTTACTGTAATACGATCTGAGATTTCGCTTTTTTAAGGTTAATTTTTCGCTTTTTAAAGATCTTTTTTTTAAGGTTCCGACTATCTTTATTTACCAATAAAGTCAAATGGGGGTCTGAGGGACATATTTATAAAGGGGCAATATTTTTGCTTTTTTTCCCCACCAGCCTTTACCATAAATTTTTTAACTTTTCTTTTCATCAAAGTTATTAAAAAGGCAAGTTTTCATCAAAAGCGAAAATTATATAGCAAAAAGTAGCACTAATAATACTAAAAAAGCTCAGCACATATGATGGTAAATAGGTAATACTCCCTGGTGGTTTTTCAAAGTAGTATAAAATTGGTTAATACACACTGAACACTTTGTTATTTAAAAATAGCCTAACACATTTGGTGTTTTTTTCAGCCAAAGTTATAATAAATAGTGTGAAACTCAAAAGGCGAATTTTCTCTAATTTTATTAATAGGACACATTTTTTAGTATTATTATTTTCAGCAAACTGCAACTAATTATCAAACCAGTTCCATTAATATGGGAACATACCATAGTGCTGTGTAAGAAATAGCCATGTTAATGGAACATTCCAGTAAGTAATGATGTTTGGCGAAAATTCTGGTAAAACTGCAAAAAAATGCAACAAAAGGGAGAAAAGGGGCAAAAAGGCGAATTTCCACCTATTTATAAAATGCTTTAAATAAAAAAGTGCCAAAAATAGCTCTGAAATTACACTAGAGAGCAATCTCTCTTTTTGTAGTGATACCACATTTAACGCAATGAATAAGGCGAAAACTATCGCCACACATCGCCTCAGCGATACTTTACCGCAAAGGCGAAAACGAGTGTGAAAATATCGATATTTGTCATTGCGATGTTCTGCGATAGCGACGTTTAGAAATATGCTCCTTAGTCTTCAAGTTTGGAAAGGGTTTTTCACTGAGAACGGTAAAACTAACTGTCTCCCATTGGAAGTTGTGATAGAAGATTTATTAGATAGTTTCAAAAGAAAGCTGGATGAGTTTCTGAAAACAATGTATGTTGCATGTTACTGGTATTGATACATGTAGTAGAGTTGATCCAGGGATATTTCCAATTGCCAGTCAGGAAGGAATTTTTTCCCCTTCATAATTCTGGTGGGGTTTTTTTTGCCTTCCTCTGGATCAACAGTTAGGCAGGAAGTGTGGGTATTGCTGAGAGGGTTGAACTGGATATTCAACCTCATATACTATACAAGTGTGGAGGAATCAACAGCAGCATCACAGGATGTCCTGCAATGTGAAGGTATGCAGGGAAAGTGTCAAGGTGTTGAGAAAGCAGGGACAAGTAACTGAGGGAAAAGTAATAAGAAATGTGGTGGAGGAAGGGTGGGGGGTGTTAGATGATGCAAACCAGTAATTTGTAATAAGGTGAATTATGGGAGCTGACAAACAGGATATTTCCTAAATCACCCAGCATTCACAGCAAAGGGAGGGGTGAGACAGCTTTTCGTAACTTTGTAAATGTTCTCTTTCTACTGGGGCAACATTGTCTGGAGACTTTAGTCCCCTTTTTAATGTAGCAAGCAGTACCAGACGGCAACAGCTAGACCCAGCAAAACAAAAAATAGTGGGCATAGATTCAAGGGAGAATTTTTTTTTCTCCTTCTTTACAAAGCACTGGTATGGTCTCATTTGGAATATGCAGAGCAATTTTGGAATCCTGTGTACAAGAAGGACATCTTTGAAATGAAAAGAGAAGTAGAGCTGTGATACCTTTTATTGGTAAAAAAAATAAGCATTTCTCTGCTTTCGAGAGTCCTAAGCCCCCTTCATTAGGCTGGATGTTACAAAAGAAACTGAGAAATCACAAACTTATATACACATATGGACAGTAAACATCAAACAAATTGAACAGATGACCAGGTACAGATAGAGACTCAGGAGGGAGGGGATGGGTGCATGGAAAAAACAGCAGTGGAGGTGTGAAATGGGCACAAGTAGATAACTGTAATAATGTGAGAACAGTGTCCTTTGTAACATCCAGCCTGATGAAGGGGGCTTAGGACTCCCGAAAGCTTGCTTAATTTTTTGTTTAGTTAGCCAATAAATGGTTTCACAGCTCTACTATTGCTTTAATCTTTGAAATGGAAAGGGTTCAGAGCTTGAATATGAAAACAGATTGCATAAGTTACAATTATGCACACTAGAGAAAAGGCACTTGCATGGGAATATGATCACTGTGTATAAATACATTTCTGGGCCATACAATAAACTATCTGGGACATTGTTCACCAATAGAACATGTTAGCAGACATCCCTCAAGGCTGGAAGAAAAGTTTAATCTTCAAGTTCGAAAACTAGAACTGTAAGAACTTAGAATTTTGCATGACGCTGGTTTTGATTGAGGGATATTTCTACATTGATGAATGTAGGTCTTTATTCAACCTCAAAATACTATACTATACTATCTTGAAAATGTAGTAATAATTATCTAGTGCAGGGATCCTCAAACTGGGTGCCTCCAGATATTTGAAAACTGGAATGCTGGAAGTTGGTAGTTTTCAAACATCTGGAGGCACCCAGTTTGAGAATCCCTGATCTAGTGAATTTATTATAAGATTAGATTATGCTTAAATAATTTGTCAAGATCACGTTCATTTGTGAATTCTTATATAATAAATGAATGAAAAAGCAGAATCAATTATCACCAGTGATTTATTTTATCTGAAATATTTACAGGGAATAAGTATAGACAAAATGTATAGCAAACAAAACAAATAAGTTAAAAATAGTATCTCCTCCAGGGAGTGAAAATAAATTATAACATGCATAAAAATATTTTTTTTTTTCATAACTAACAATAAAAGCAAATAAATAACCATCTTTAAGTTTTCAGTGTAACACTCTTTCATAGGATGAAAGGCAACATGGCAGGTCTGGTTCTTGGTAACTGGGACAGCAAGGAGAGCTGGCATATCTCTCCCTTGATTTAAAACTTGGGGGATTGGACTGTTACAACATAGATAAAGAAAATAGGAAAAAGACAAAAACCACCATTGGTGGTCAGGTATTTAAGGTGAAACAACTGGCTCTGAAGGGAGGGTCGGGTGGAACAACCCTCAGCCCTCATCACAAGCACAGGCGTTTCAACCATGGACTAACAAGAAACAGTACTATCAAGTACTCACCAAGACCAGATGGTGGCCCGTGTGCAGCCAAGCCCCAGACCAACGTGAGGCAACCGGAACACAATAAAAGAGCTGTGCAAACCAATACAAACTGCAATCACGTCTCCCTTAATAAATGTTACCTCAATAAATTTATAACTATTGCTAACAGTGATGTGATTGCAGTTTGCATCGGGTTGCACAGCTCTTTTACTGTGTTCCAGGGGATTGGACTGTATTTTGTCAGGTTAGAGAAGAAGCTAATGTACATTTTGTCTGAAGATTGTCCGGGGTGTCACTCTGGAACAAAAACCTGTGAAATATTCTTTGTCTTTAGGAATTTCTTTTGGTGTATTTGTGCAGCTTACAGCAAGGAGTTATTCATTATTAGCCCAGCACATTACATCTTCAATTAGAAGGCGGGTTAAACTTAATAACACAGCATCCTGTACACATTCCAAGGAAACCTGCAAAGAAGGAAAACATAGATTTAATGCCATATTATACAGAACATAAATGTGATGCATAGTCCAAAGATTAAATTACTAGAAAACACACAGGGAGATTCAATAAAAGTTCTTATTGTTTAAAATTGTGCTAATTTTGCCCCATCCAATCAGATGTTAGCTTTTAAATGTTAAATAAGATCGGATTGGTTGGGGTAAAATTAGCACCATTTTAAACGATAAGAACTTTGATTGAATCTCCCTGAAAGTTTCTTTTTTTACATTACTTGCATGTTAAATCATTTTCTCGTTAGGAGAACTAATCAACACCAAAACACTTTACTTATTGATTAGGTAGGGTTCAGGGGTATGCTTAAAATGTTTGATAAGATGTTCTTTATTTAATGTCCTATGCTATGTAACTTAAATCTCTGCAATTCTATTTGGCGTGTGGTTCAGTCTGTAACTTCATCTCAATATGTCCTCTAAATCAGGACAAAAACATATGCATTGATAAGAAATATTCCAGGGGATGCACAAAAGCATCATAGCTCTCTATTATCCTTGTTTTGTAAGTGACCTAAACAGGAATATTGGAAGGTATGCTTCAGATAGGATTGCTGTATAGCAGGACATCTAATGTTCCTCTATAACAGTAAAATGTTTGTCCAGTTCTATAAGTGACTATATTTTTGCCGTCTACACTTTTTTTTTACGACACATAAACAGTTTATACTTTGCCTATAATACCAGCCTCAGTAGGTGCAGTATAGGTGGGATGTCCTAACACCCATTGAAAGTACAGTAAAACTGGATCTGTTTTTTATTTTTGCAGTCACCTGCCAATTCGCTGCAATTATAAACTATCATCTTCAACTCTTAAGGATTTTTACCTCTTCTTGGAAATGCTTGAGGTGGGTCAGCCAAGGTATAAGCTTTTGGGTGGGAGGATTTCCGTTCTTTGGAGAGTTCCTCTATAAGAAAAAAAGCTTTGTTATACATATTTTTCTAGACAATGTCACTACAAAATGTTCATAAAGTTCAATAATCCATCATATTAATGTGTTACAGCTAAGAGCACCCTGTATATAGAAAGAACATTGTGCTCTAATTGCATATTTTCAATAATGCCAACAGGAAAGACGCATAATTCAGTATCTCAATATGGTTATGCCATCATTTTCAGGGAACATTTACGATATTCACATAAACACAAGAAACAAGGTAAATATTTTTGTATACAAGATAAAGGGAACAAATTTGTTTCAGCTTAATAGGGGTATCCTGTGTTTATTGTGCAAATGACAACGTTTTAGCTGCACAGAACTTTTGTCAATAACTTGGATTGCATTTGCACAATAAACATGGGATACCCTCACAGTATTTCTTTTGTCACATAAACCTAATCTGCTCAGAGAATTGAAAAATTAAGGATGTCAGCAGCCCTGGTACTGATGGGACCTGGAAAGTTTAGATGCTTAAGGTGGCCATACATATATTCGATTTTACTTACCCGACCAAGCGCTCCCGTGATATTCGATCGATCCTGCAGGAACCGCCTCTCCCGTTCTTCTAAGTGACTGACATGCGATTGCAAAATGAATGGGATTTGCGATCTAGGTCGGTCGCATGGAAGAACGGGAGAGGTGGTTCCAGCAGGATCGATCGAATGTAAGCAAGATCGAATATATGTATGGCCACCTTTAGTTAAAGAAGCCGAATCCCTGTGACTTGGGTGATGCATAGATCAGTCAATAATACTGTATACAGAGCAACAATGAAATAGTTTAAATAAAAAAAGTAGATGCCTCGGAGGTCTATTTCTACTTACACAGAGCTTCAGATCATTTTCCAGGCTGAGCAAAAACGGGATTGTTTGTGATACCAGTTCAGTAAGTGGAGAGTTGGTCAAGTTTGTCAGCACTTCAGCAGCCATGGACACTCTCTCCAGTGTCAGAATTAGTTTGTCACTTCCCTGAGGAAGAAATTGATATATATTAGTGAGTGAAAATATGCATCAGTGCAAAGGTGACAATATTAACGATAATTTTAGTCAAAGCATTAACACAGCTAGAGTCTGTAAAAATAACTACAAAACATAAACAGCCTGGATTATTATGGTAACAATTGGGGGATATTTTACTTGTGAAAATCACTCAGCTACATACAGTAGTTTTGTGAATATTAGAGGAAAAGTTTCCACTGTTGCTCCCATTACATTGCTCTGCTTCTTGTTTCCAAATGTAACAAGTGTAAAATGTCTCACAGAATAAATCTGATAGGGAAAAGACTCACAGGCCTTATTTTGAGTTTTATTACTTCATAGTGTGGCAAGGGTAAAAGGGTATCTCCGCCCTTAAAAAAAGATTGTAATATACTGTAGGGCTCCCTAGCCCACCCCCAACCACCAAGTTTGTTAGTTGCAGAAATGTACTTACAGTCCTTCGATCCCCTGACGCTCTGAGCGACAGCCAATCACAGATGTGGCTTCTGGCAATGCAGAGCGCCGGGAAATGAAGCACTGAAAGTACATTTCCAATGCTATTTTTAACAAAAGGACTTGGCGGTTGGAGGTGGGCTGGGGTGCCCTACACTACAGAAAAAACTTTTATAGGTAGGGTACCAGGCAGCAAATATAGATCCATGGGGAGGGGGGCTCTCCTGCACATGCAAGAAACCTCTCAGAGCACAAAGAAGAAGCAGGGACCGGATGATTTACTGACAGCTCCTACTCTTCACTTTGTTGGACTTTGAACAGGCACTGCAGGAGAACCAATTGACACAGAGATGTAAGGTAAGGATTTTTTACACTACACAGTGGGGCCAGTGGTGGGTTAAATTGTAGTTTTGGGGATGGACATGTCCTTTAAAAGGTTGCGGCCCATCCTCAGGCAATCATCATGATACTACGCATGAAGTAATATAACTCTTGAAAGTAGTCATGTAAGTGCTCAAGTATCCTCTCTCCCTTTCCTAACCCCCACACACATGGAACACTATAGTGAGAAAATATCCTTATATTACACTGTAAGTAGCACATTATACCTTATAAATTAGCTAAAAGAAGTGAGATAGATAGATAAGTCATACTTTATTAAGACAGACTGTTTTGTGTATACAAAAAGTATACTATAGGAAGAAAAACTGCATTTTCTAACCTTCAGGTCACACACAGATGGCTTGTGGCGAAACATTTTCCTGTAACATTTAATCCCCTCGCAGAAAGGGTTTTTCTCCTGTAAAAGATCAGAGTCAGGGTATTTAATATACAATGCTTACATAGTCAAATTACTCAGGTACTCAATTTACAACCTAGCTGCCAGGTCTATATAAACACATTAATCAAACACGGCAATGATTTGCACAACAAAAATACAGAATCCATGGTCAGAAAAGTCAACTGTTGTCTTAATGTGATGCAGACATTGATGTTATTCTATGGTGAACTTCCCCTTTGTACATCTTATGCTACATGGTTCAGTAACAAATGATACTCACATGTTCATTTTGAAGAAGTCTGACTGCCTTTATACTGTTGGAAGGTATTGATCTGTATTTGGCCATATGGCACAGTCTTCTATGTGGATGCCCTGTTACTGCCACCAGTAGGATTATTAAAATGGCCAGTGTAATAGAAGTTTTCATGGTGGCTGGAGTATTGTGTTTAGATAAAGAAGTATGCATACCTGTACAAGGGATTAGAGAATAGACAGTTTTACTGAATGAATCCACATGCAGTTCTGCAGATATAAATACATGGTATGCAATATGTGAGAGACCTTACCTCAGGTTCTGAGCAAAAGTATCTACCAATGTTCCTCATCTTGATTCTTTTATATGTTGATCAAAGACTATAAAGAAAATGCAATTGATAAATCACTTTCTATATGTCAGTATTTTTGTGTTAAAAAAAACCCCAACAATTACAACAACACAAGCTGTATCAGCGAGCACTGGGAACTTCTAAGGAAGCTTTCGCTTTCTTAACTGGTCAGGTGAAGGCGTGATTGTGTGACAGGAAATTCCTGCACTTGGTTGTAAAGAGATTTTGTAATACACCTGACACCTTTAAAACTAATATTGCTGTTGATACTGCCATCTAATGGATAGAAATATAAAATTTCATACACCTATAGGAACATTAAACCTTATATTCAAATTATTTCACATGAAAGAGACAATTAAAAATAATATTTTAGTAAAGCTGGACTTCACCTCAACCTTTTTTCCACATTATTAAATGTATTGGGGAAATTCAAAAGGCTGGATTTTTAAAAATCGAAATTATGGCCTTATGTTGTCCATAGTTTACTTTTTGATAAATCCCTTCAATTCCACAAATTTATAGATTTATTACCTATTTAAGTTACTGTGAGATAGTGTTTCTGGAGTTTAGTGATCACAAATTATATTTAACCAGACATTAAGCCCGTTACATTAACAGGCACTAGAAGCCCAGAGTGTACCCTTAGTGTACCAAGGTCAGAGTCCCCTCTTAGTGTCCTAAAGCCATAGCCCCCTCATCCATGTCCCAAGGCCAGAGTCCCCTCTTAGTGTCCCAAGGCCAGAGTCTCCCCTCAGTGTCACAAGGCCAGAGTCCCCCCTCTGTCCCAAATCCAGGGCCTCCCCTCTGTCCCTCAGTCCCAAATCCAGACCCCCCCTCTGTCTTAAATCCAGGGCCCCCTCTATCCCAAATCCAGGGTCCCCTCCCTCTGTCCCAAATCAAGGGTGTCCCCCCCTGTCCGAAATCCAGGGGCCCCCCTCTGTCCCTCTGTCCCAAATCCAGCCCTCCCTCTGTCTCAAATCCAGGGCCCCCCTGTCCCAAATCCAGGGTCACCCCCTTTGTCCCAAATCCAGGGTGTCCCCTCTGTCCCAAATCCAGGGGCCCTTCTCAGTCCCAAATTCAGGGTCACTCCTCTCTCCCAAATCCAGGGTCCCCCCTCTGCCCCAAATCCAGGGTCCCTCCTCTGTCCCAAAGCCAGCCCCCCCTCTGTCCCAAATCCAGCTCCTCCCCTCTGTCCAAAATCCAGCCCCTCCCCTCTGTCTAAAATCCACCCAACCCCTGTGTCCCAAATCCAGGGACCACTCTCTATCCCAAATCCAGGGTCACTCCTCTGTCCGTAATCCAGACCCTCCCCTCTGTCCAAAATCCAGGCCCCCATCTGTCCCAAATCCAGGGACCCCTCTCTATCCCAAATCCAGGGTCACACCCTCTGTCTCAAATGCAGCTCCCCTGTCCCAAGTCCAGGTCCTCCCTCTGTCCCAAATCCAGGGTCCCCCCCTGTCCCAAATCCAGTAAACTAATGGACCTTGTAGTATTTATTAGGATTGAATGTCCTATTTTGAATATATACTTTTGGTACCCATGGATGCAGTTTGAGTGCCGTGTGGGCTTTGGGCACCTCGTTTAACCCTGGTTCTCGTGTTTATATTTCTTCTAGTATTTCTACCTTTCTTTCCTATTTCTCTCTATATATCTATACTTGTCTACATCTATCTATACTTGTCTTCAGCTATCCCTTTTATATATGGCTATTATTATTGATTTTTCCAGGTATTGCATCCACTTTAATAAGTGATACTGCCGGTACCCAGTATGCCCATTTGCATGCCTTAGTGCATTGTTTGTCTATTTCCCATTTATTTTTTGCTGTGTTCTGCCTTGCTTGTTTCCTGTGTTTCTCCCTCTGGTG
The DNA here is from genome assembly GCA_019447015.1 of Hymenochirus boettgeri. Lineage (NCBI taxonomy): Eukaryota > Metazoa > Chordata > Amphibia > Anura > Pipidae > Hymenochirus > Hymenochirus boettgeri. Next base: position 227,208,411 of record CM033476.1, on the reverse strand, counting down.
GTGAGTCCATAGAAACTGCAGTGACACACACACGCGTAATCACATAATTTGGGATTTTATATATATTGATAGATGGACAAATACAATAAAAATAACACATAACTAAAAACCATCTAAACATCATTCATTAAAGGCCAGCTAACTGTACTGGCCAAAACCTACCCCCTACCCTAAGCATACACTGGGTGAGGACCTAAACTAACTCATGGGTTTGGTGTAGTTCCTCCATTACCATGGCTTGAAAGTGCATTTGGTGCCCCCTATAGTTTTACTGTAATTAAAAAAATGTCTGATTTTTTAATATTTTTTCTATAGAAACTAGTTCAAAGATTATAGGACATGTACACCCTTTTTCACTCCACTTATGTGCTTGTGAAGGTTCTCATTCATCCAGGTCATGGTATATCTGTTGTATTCAATTAACACCTTACCCTGGGCGTTCCTATAACACCTCTTAGCCACTATCCAATCACACCCTTAACACCTGGCTGTGATATGCTAATTGGGATTTTCCAGGGTACATAATTGCCACAGATTCTTGTACAAGTCATTCTGAATTGAGAAAGCCAGTCGGATGACTAGCGAAACGTCTTCAAGAACTACATTTCAAGTCCAGTTGATCTTATTGAATACAACAGATACTCCACTTATGTCTTTCTCCTAACTTCAAAGTTTTGATTTCCCTTGTTTACTTTTCCCCCCTGTAATTTGTAAATAGTAGATTTCATCACTTTTTCCAGTCTAACTTCCTCATATACAAAGGCATCTCACACACACACTGGATTTCAGTGAGATCTCTTTCAAGCTTGGTTAGTGTCTGTGGTTATTTGAGTAAATAGCAAAAATGTGGAGCCAGAATGATCTGCTCTAAATGTTTCATTCCTCTTCAGATGGAAAGTTTCGTTTCATTTCAGATAGATACACTACTGCAGCTCTATAAGTGTAACTATTAAAGGGGTAAGATTGAAGGGTATGCAGATGGTATGCAATATGTGAGAGACCATGGCAAATTTAAAGCATTTTTTAGGAAATATGGGCAGATTGAAAGCAATAGCTTGGTCCATAGAGGAGTGCACGATTAGTCATGGTATTCCAACACGTCCAATCGTGCTTCCATCTGGTTCAGACAAAGCAATGGTTGGCGATTGGTCAGAACCGCCATACAATAATTTGGTCCGACCGACACACTGAAATGTTGGTTGGGCTGAATTATTGTATGGTGTGTACCTAGCTTTAATCTGCCACATTCTACTAGATATTGTTTTCGATCTGCCCAAAGCATCTAAAGATAAAAAAAAAAGGTGATAGTGTATTTTCCTTTAAAAACAAAACATTTCCTATGCAGAATTTCATGTTATGGACTTCATGTCAATAATGAGTTGTGTCTGGGTAGAAAATACTTAAAAACGAGATTTTTCTCTGTGTATTCCCAAGATATTAGGTCATTGGTGGCGAACCTTTGGCACGCGTGCCAGAGGTGGCACTTGGAGCCCTCTCTGTGGGCACTCATGGACAGCAGAGTTCACCAGAGTTTGTTACCAGAAAGCCAGAGAGAAAGTTTAGTGGCTGTCAGTAGCAGAGAGAGGTCATGTGCTATAACATTCAGCTCTGCTTGAATGCCTGTCTAATAATGTAGGGGTTAACGATCAATGTTTTAGATCTCAAACTCCTGTGTAGAGGTTAAAGGGGAACTGTTGTCTCCAGACAAGCTGAGTTTAAATGAAAGGCCAGTTTCCTACCTTTAAAACGAGCCATCAGTCACCTCTCTATGTGCTCCAAAGCCCAAGATATAAAGAAATGACTGACCAGAAAGTTAATGGGTGGGTAGCTGGCATGTGACATTCCTAAAGCTTCCCCTGCACAGTGCCACCGGCGAGCACAGCCTCAGACTCCCTCAGTGTGTGAGGGAGACAGAAAGTCCCTCGTCCTCTCTGCTGTGTGAAGTCCTGACAGAGTAGGTAAGATAATCTACAGCCCTTCTCCCCCACTATGTGAAAACAGCCTTTTCAGGCAGACTTCTCACTCTGAGTTTTCTGCGGCTGCAGATCCGGACCCTGTTTGCAAGTTCCCGGCAAACAAAGGGCCGGTTCAGAGCACCACAAGAATAAGGCGATGTAAGTAGAGTTCTGGTTCTTTTTTTTCTAACATAGCGGTTGGGGGTGGGCAGGGGTGCCCTACATTATATATATATAAAAAAAAAACTACTTAGAGGGTAGGGATACGTTTTAAGCACTGTAACCTGTAAAGCAGGCCATTGTACGATCGGGGTTGGTCCAATAATTTTTCCCCTAATTTCCTGATAAGGCCAAAAATTGGCCAAAGAACAGGCAATTGACCATACATGATACGACAATTGTATAATATCTCAGTATCGTATGACCTGAGATTGGATTGTGTATAGGCCCCTTAAAAAGGAAGGGCAACTAAAGGCAGATGTCAGTGAAACCAAACAAATCGTTTCACTGACATCTGGAATATTTCCTGCCTCCTACAAAGTGTCTATAGTACAGTGAACTTTCCCATTTAAAAAAATATATTTTACAAGGGAGAAAGAGAACAGTATTCCTATTGCAACTTGTAATCCAAGTTGAGCTGTCAAAATGTAAATTATGCTGCAGCCAAGAGCTCTTCTGCTCGCTTCCTCCTTGTCCCGAGCTGCCAAATGAAGCACAATTGCTCTGTTTGAAATATAGATTAAAGGGTATGTCCACCTAAAAATGAACTTTTAATATAAGATCCACCCTGGGCTCCCAGCCCCAACCGCTATATTTTTTTTTTAGAAAGCCCCCCAAACTCTACTTACCTCCCCTCTTTCCTCCGCCGCGCTCCCGGCCCTCTGCTTGCAAGGAAATGCAAGCGAGGGGCGGGACCGGCAGCCGCGTCTGTGATTGGCTGAGCGGCAGCCAATCACAGACGCGGCTGCCGGCAGCTCACTTCGCCGGAGGAAAGAGGAGAGGTAAGTAAGAGATTGGCGAGCTTTCTAAAAATAAAAAAATATGCGGTTGGGGCTGGGAGACATGGGGGAATACTGCACTGAAGGGGTTTTATGGTAGGGGGAGGGATAGTAGAACGGGAGGGAGAGGGAGGGGGGAGAAGGGCTGCAGTACACATGGCAAAAATCTACCTGAGGCCAGCTAGCAGGCAGTGTCCTATATGGACCTGCTAGCCTCCTGGTGGGCAGTTTTTTGGGACTTTGGGGGGGGACTACAGGAGAACCCTATGAAGCTGGGATGTGAGGTAAGGATTAAACTACACTACATGATGGGGCCAGTAGTTGGGGTGATTATAGTTTTGGGGGTGGACATGCCCTTTAAACTAACAAAACTCTTTTGGAAACTATAGGAGCCTTTTAAGAAGGGATGTACAAGAGTTTTAATCCAAACCTAATATTTGGAAAAATATAACGATTCAGTGATCACAATTTTGATGTTTGAAACTACTAATGAAATGTGTATAAGAAACTACCAAAATTCAACCTTCAAAATCATGTTTTGAGACTGTAATTTGCATTTTCAGTCTTTCCCCTCCAGTTCCTCTTATTGTGGGGGTGTCACAAGGTTCAGTGTCTATAATTTTGAAAAATCACTTGATTTCATACCGTTTGCTATGCTTTGCCGTGGTCAGTAGTGAGCTGCCATTTCAAGTTCTGTAACTTTTCTGTCTTTCTTCCCAGGAGGCCCACCTGTTTAAAATGTTCCTGACAGTAAACTGTACTGCTTGGCTATTGATCTCTCCAGAGCAAATGAATCAACCCAGGGATGAGATCATAACGGACACTATCAGACACTATAACAGGAAGTCAGTACTTGGAGTGGAAGCATTTATTTATGTACAGAGAATTTGCTCAATGGGAAGATTATGATAATTGTCATAAAATGCAGTCTGTGGAGGTCTCTCACTGGATCACCATACAAGTTTGTTTCAGCTAAGCGACAGCTTACCGATAATGCCTCAACCCTAGAAGGGGTAGTTCCATCATACAAGGTCATCTTATTCCTTTAGCATTATATGGTCTGTTATGGAACACATCTTAGCAATAATTACAGTGGGGCCCCCCCCAAGGACTTCATCCTTGGAATTTAACATTAATATTTATACCATTCATTTGCAAAGTGCACTTTAGTTCAGTATACCAATAATAAGGTATTTTTAAGGGTGTTTTAGAGATATATATGTATAGAGTTTTTATGTATTAGTGCTTATACTTACCTATGTTGTGACACTCTCAAAGAGGGAATAGGGGTAATAGGTGTGGGGTGTGTGTGTGTGTACCTGGATATTACTCATGTTAATAGGATTTTGTCTATTTTTTATATACATCTGTATACTAATAAATGTGTATTTAGTTCTATATATATGAACTATTTTGTTGTATATCAGCGCGGGAAAGTATATGTCTTGTTTTTGAACTCTGCCCATGTTACCCTCATCTATTTGGGATTCCGAGCACTACCCATATTTATATACATATGGTTTTTGGTTTTATTAAAAGTTTAATTAATAAATATTATTACCAGCGCGGTTATATTAAGGTGGCCTTGGTGGCTTGGGTACATAGATTTGTTGGTGTGTACTATTAATGCCAGGATCTACAACCTTTTATTACAAGAATCTCTATTTTATTTGGTTTAATAAAATATTAGTATCTTTCATACACATATATAAAGCTAATTTTAAAATAGTCTTTAAAAAACAATACACTCTAGTATCAGTATACATAAATCCATAAAAAGGTTTGCACGTTGTGGCGCTATTTTACTTCCTATATCAAGCCCCATAGGTTGGAGGTAGGTTTATGGCGCCACAATACTTTTTATGGCTGACTTGGAGGAGAGATTTCTAATATGTTCACTCTACAAACCATACAGATATTTAGCTACATAGATGCTATTTTTATAATATGGACAAAAGAAGAAAAACACCTCACTTAATTTCACATTTCATTTACAAACTTTCATCCATCCATCGCACAAGAAATGGACTGTTCAGCAGATTCCCTTCATTTTCGGGACACTACAGTGTGTAAAAGATGATAAACTTCACACCTCTATCTACAGAAAACCTACAAACAGATGCAGCTACCTCCAGTTCTACAGTTTCCATCCTGTACACAGCAAAAAGGCCATAAAACACAGGCAGGCCATCAGGTGCAACATAACATGCTCAGACCCAGAGGATCAGAACAAACATCTTCACAAGCTAGTTCTATCACTAACACAGAAAGGATATAAGCCTAACATCAACAAAAAAATCTTGGAGGATGACACCTTTAAACACATCTTTCCAGACCCTCCAATCTTAGCATTCCGCCAACCACTCAGACAGAAACTGGTAAACAGAAAACAGCCATTGGATCTTAATGGTCTTACCACAGAGACCAAAACATGCAATAAAAAGAAATGTAAACTATGCTATCAACCAACATTGCACATGATAAAGGCACCTTCACCATTAAAGGATCATACTGCTGCTCATCCAGTAATGTTGTTTATATGATCCAATGTAACAAGTGTCCTAGTGCACATTATATTGGGGAAGCCGGACAGAGTTACACCAGAGATCTGTACATCAGACACCATTTTACAGACCATAATCATTCTGATATGGACCTCACAATTTTGGTACTAAAAGGACATTTCAAAAAAACCCAGGAAAGGATATCCAATCTGAAACACCTTACGTTTTAACATATCTGTAAGCAGTTTTGCTGTAGTTGGAATGATTTGACAGTTGGTGTGCTGTGCTGTGTATTGTATTGAAAGCATGCAGCAACACACACCTCAGAGAAAATGCCCGGTAGTGTGAACCTTCTACAGCTGATGTATTGTTTACTGAAAAAGGTTTGTTGAGTAACACTGCTCTGAAAGCAAGTCCAAATGTCTAAGTATGGACAAATTGAACACCTGGCACTGCCACATTTTAATGTACCACAATGTTTAAGCCAAGCTTTAGAAGGTTCTTGAACACTATGGTATATACTGGGGGAAAGGATGTCCCTGAGATTCTCTGTTCTCTTGGGGACTGCAGTCCATCCAGAATCTATAACTTTATTCATTAATTCGTCACCAAATAATATGGGTATATGTTTTTTAATTATATTAGTTATCTCTCAATATTGTGGGCTATAGCGGGTAGTAAACCTAAAGTTAGATGGACTAAAACTAAAATCAGTACTGGCAGATGATTTTCGCTTGATTTTTTGTCATTAGAAGAAGGGGGATAATGAGTAGGACACTTATCCCTCCATAATAATGTATAACGATCTACAGCCAAAGACATATTAAAAGCTAACTTTAACAGCTTGCTCTTGTATACCCTTTTTACAAGGAAGTCAGTCAGTTTGGACTGAATGGTAAATTCTTCAATAGTAGAACAATAACAGCACAAACGTAGAAACTGAGACCATACACACAATCAACATGCGATTGCGTATCGCAAATGGAATCACAATCACGTGTTGCCGCGATTGCTGTTATAAAAAAAAATTTGCATGCACAAACGCGAGTGCGAAAAAAAACCTGCGACAGTGTGGCCTAGCCCTTAAAGTATCTCATCAGAATGTCAACTGGGATAAGGTATTATCAGGTAAATGTACTGAACTGAAGTGGACTGTGTTAAAGGCGATTTTAAGCCATTTCACATTTAAATTTACACCTTTGGGAAATAAATGTAAAATAAATGTCCGGTGGTGCGCCTCTGGATTGAAAAAAGCAGAGCTGATGTTATTCCAATATTCAAAAGGGTAGTCGTTCACAGCTGGGTAATTTCAGGTCTGTAAGTTTAACTTCAGTGGTGGGGAAGATACAGGAAAGTTTAATAAGGGAACATATTTTAGAGTATGTTTCAAGGACTGACATTATAAGTAGTAACCAGCATAGATTTAGGAGGAATAGATCTTGTCAAACTAACTTGCTTAGCTTTTATGAGGAAGTGAGTAGAAATTTAGACTCTGGATACTTGGATTTTGCAAAGGCTTTTGATACAGTCCCCCATAGGCGACTAATGTATAAGCTAAGGTCTGTTTGTTTGGGGAGGCACATTTGTACATGGATAGAAAATTGGTTATTGAATGGGATGCAGAGAGTAGTTGTTAATAGGGCTTCATCACTATGGACTAAAGTGCTAAGTGGGGTGCCACAGGGTTCTGTGTTGGGGCCGCTTCTATTTAATCTGTTTATTAATGATTTGGAAGTGGGTATTGTCAGCAAGGTTTCTGTGTTTGCTGATGATACAAAACTTTGTCGACCACTAAAAACTTCAAAGGATGTGCAATTGTTGCAGGAAAAAACAACAACGAAGGAACTGGCCGTATGGAATGGCCTCTATAGTGTGGCGGGGATGGCTAGAGTCAGAACGAAGGATGCTATTACTAGCCTCTGGTTTTCTATAATCCTCAGTGTAAAGAGAATCACCTACTATGTTAATTCTGAGAATTAACATAATTCTGTGATTCTCCAGTTCCTTCGCCTTAGAAGGAACTGTTCCACTGAATCTTCTTTTAAGACATCTGCAGATATGATGATCAAAAGATTCTTACGCAGAGGGTACAAAGCCACCTCTCTCCATAAAGCATATAATAAAGCCCTTAATCAAGATAGGCTTACAATGATTGATAGAGCGAATAACCCTATGCATAATTCTAGAAAGAATAAGGATCCTTTTAAAGGGGTTTGTTTCTCAACTAGATACAGTCCTCAGTATCCCTCAATTGTTAAAATCATCAAGTGATACTTGCCTATTTTAGAACAAGATATAGCCCTCAAAAAGAGGTGTTAAATTTAGGGTACAAATTTGTCCCCAGAAGAACTATGTCATTAGGTGACTTACTATCTCCGAGTATGGTCACCACTAATCGGACATCCCAGAACAATTGGATGAGGTTTAGGGGTACCTACCAGTGTGGAGGTAAGCGCTGTAAAACCTGCAGACTTATAAAAAATGACGACGTATGCGTTAGTAGAGTGACTAAGAAAAGTTATTCTTTGAAACAGTATATCAACTGTAACACACCCTATGTAGTATATGTTATCTCATGTTCTAAATGTAACATTCAGTATGTAGGATGCACTATCAGGACCCTTAAATCCCGTATTAGGGAACATTTGAGAGACGTAATGATTCAAAATATAAAAAGTCCGGTAGCCAGGCATTTTTATGAATGCAATAATGGTAATATTAATTATCTCACAGTTCAAGGTGTACAACACATACCTGAAAACAGAAGGGCAGGTAATCGTCAGTCACGCCTTCTCCAGGCAGAATTTAGCTGGATTTTTAATTTAGAGACGAGGACCCCTGATGGTTTAAATTCAATATATGATGTCCTGTGTTATACAGGATAATAACGTATATATCTCTATATCCATGGGATTTAATATATCCCTTCTTGGTGTTATTAGAGCTCTTTGTGTATTTTTGGCATGCTGTTTTTCCAAATTTAATGTAACTTAAGGTTTGGTCTTTTTCAATGTATATTTTATTCTATTGTGTATATTATGGTTTTTTGTTTTTCTTTTTCTTTTATTATTATGTATTCCTTGTTGTAAGTTCAGCACTAGTATTTAGTGTCTTGTTAGATCTGATATCCCTACCCGGCTGATTAGCTAATTGGCTTGTATCAGGTGCATGCTGAGCTAATTAATGCTGTATAGCCTAGCATCATGGGATATCTAGGCCTTTTTAAGTTTGCCCTGTATGGAGTGTGATTCAGCCTATGACTAAGGGCAGAGCTTCGCCCGAAACGCGTCAGGCGGTTCACCTTGTAAGCCATTATGGGCTTGTGTACCGTGCCTTTGCAATAAATTTAGTTATTTCTTATTACCTAGAAGCATATGTGTGGATCCTTGTCTGATGGATTGATTGCTCTTCACTTTGTTTTATCTGGATAAGAACCTTTAGCGGAGGGTTCGGGGCAATCTCGCACCCGGACCAAGAGACAGAAGCGGTGAGTGCTAGCTTGCTTTCTTCTATTGGGCATTCCGCCCTATATACCGGTTAAACTGGAGTCTCCATTAATGGTGCAGTGGGACAGTTTCTTACCTGTTATTCCACGAAGGGCCCGGGGCTGTGTTGCACCTGGGCCACCTTGATTATAGAAGTAAGCACATAAGTTTTCTATGTGTGCTAATCTATATGTTCTATAGGGTCCTATCAAACGTTGTTTGTATTTTTATGGACATCCCTTAAGACTTGAAAAAAAAAAAGGTTTAGGCTTCAAGTTCGGAAAGGGTTTTTCACTGTGAGAACGGTAAAGCTATGGAACTGTCTTCCAGTGGACGTTGTGATGGCAGGTTCATTGGTCAGTTTAAAAAAAAAGCTGGATGAGTTTCTGCAAACAAGGAATGTTGCAAGTTACTGGTATTGATACATAAAGTGGAGTTGATCCAGGGAAATTTCCGATTGTCACTTAAGAGTCAGGAAGGAGTTTTTCCCCCCATCATACCATAAATTTTTGATCAACAGTTAGGCAGGAAATGAGGATATTGCTATTTAGTTTATATAGTTTTATTTACTTACCTATACTTCTATTCATTTGCTTGTTTTCTTAGCTTTCTTATACTTAGGGTTAAGTCATCATTGGCTTTACCCAGTTGTTCACTTTGGACCTTCCCCTTTTCCCCTAAAAAGGCAGCTGCCTTTGGACCATATCGCGCCTTTGTTCAAAAACATGCAACGTCAGTGTTGTATCCAGTCACGTAATTGTATTAAAATATTACATTATCTTTTTATATAGGGAGACGTGATTGCGGTTTGTATGGGATGCTCATTCCTTCTATGTTTTCTGGATTGTCCAATACTGGCCTTTGTGAAGGGCCTGGGGCTTGTTTGTACCCAGGCCATCATCTGGCTGTGGCGAGTACTTGCTAGTACTTTTGTTTACTCTTGTTCTACTTACCTGAATGGTTCACGTTAGCGATGAGGGCTGTGGGCAGGCCCTCCAGGACCTCCTGTCGGGCTACTGTAAGCAAATTTACTTGAAATTAAGCATTAAAAAAAAAAGGAAGCACTAATCTAGGAGGTCACTGGCAGGCAGGCAGGCAGTCAAACAGCAGTACCACCAAAGAAGGCTTAAAGTTCAAAAGCAGCAGAAGTAGGAAAATACAACTCCTAAAAGCTGCCTTAAAAAGATGGGTACCGGAACACTCAAACTGCCATCAGATATGATGCATCTATGACAGACATGTACATGGCCCTCAAATTGAATGAAGCACGGAAGTGTGTGTATCGTCACTAAAGCTCAATACTAAAGGTAATAGTAAGAGCCTGGTCACACAGGCTTCTCCCATAGGCAATCAAATGGTGCAAATAACAAGGGTGAGAATTCTCCCCTCTGTATCTGACGCAATGGCTGCTAGGCCCAAGAATAGACAGGAAACGCAAAAAGACACTGGTAAGGAGGCAAGGGTCCTTTTATTTGTGCGTTTCCTGTTCATACAGAGGAGGCTCCACCCATTGGTATATGGCTGCCATAGGATGAGCCAGGAAAAACTGCAACATGCATTTCTGTTCGGAAGTGTAGTAAAACTAATATGAACAAGGCCATAGATGGCAGGTAAGAACCTACAGTATCAGTAAATATGCACCTAAAATCCTTTCCTAGCAAATTTATATTGGTGTTATAATAAATTCAGTGTAAATTGCAAGATGTGAGACTTTTTTTTTTAGAACTTAAAGGACAATTACACTGTAAAAATTAACATTTTCAAAACAAAAAGTACCCGGGTGCACAGAGGTAGGATTAATTATTGCTACCTCCCAATATTGTTTAGTTGAGGAGTGTCAGCATGTACAGTTTTCATCTGCCAAGTTAGTGCCAGTTAAAAGATAGTGCTGAGGTCAGGAGCCTGGAAAAAGCAGTTTTCTCCATGCTGGCACTCCTCACAGAATGGATATCGGGAGGTAGGAATTACCCTACCTTCACAATCCTTTAAAATAAAAAAACAAGGATAGTATTCTATTCAGTTTGAGCAATGTTCCAACAACCACCTAGCCTGATTATAATTACGATCATAAACATGATCGTAACACAACAAATCTAATCGATGTAATGTCGAGGTAATGTATGATTAGCACAAGTCACAAATTCCACCAGAGTCCACTAGCTGGATTCATTCTCTCCTAAAATTGTCTTCAACCAGTACTGATTGCATATACCGTATATACTCGAGTATAAGCCAAGGTACTTATTTTTACCTAAAAAACTAGTAAAACTGATTAACTAGAGTTAAAGCCGAAGGTTGACTTTCTCTCATACACAGCCCCATAGAAAGTCCAATAAACAGCCCAATAGAAAGAGTATAAGCCGAGGGGACACTTTCGGGATGATTTTAAAGGTAAAATTTCTTGGCGTATACTCTAGTATATACATTAACCATTCAGGATGCAGTTTGTATGTCGATTTCTGGGCTTGACTATTTAAACTGTTCATTTAAGTACTTTGTAACATGCAATATATAAAATATTATTTGACATGACTACTGACAATGACTTACCCTCTGTGAGCTGTCAGAAGAGGAAACTCCGATGTCAGAGACCGATGACTTACCCAGGGCTTTCTCCTCTGATTGTACATAGCTTTTAGGTTAACTGCTTTCATACTGGAGGATTAACATTACAAAGAAGCACTTTTAAGGTCTGTACCCAAATATGAATTATTGTTTTGGGGGTGGACATTCCCTTTAAACACAAACAATTATTTTACCCAACTTAAATCACAATGTAAGAGAAGGAAATGCACAAAGCTCACTCAGAACAGAAGATTATCGATAATTTAGACATTTTAAATGTCCCATTCTGCCTGAAAGCAAAGACAGTACACATGAAGCCGTTCCTCTGGTTTATTGACTGCACCATATAAATATTACACAGTGGATGTCCAGTGGATTAGGTTAACCACAGTAAAAGAGGTGATGGCATTACTAAAACAGTACAGACCTGTGAAATCTGCAGAGTGCAGTAGTACACTTAAATCTAATTCAATAAACGGTTATCTAATATTCTTTATGAAGCAATGATTCTTTATAAAGCAATGGCTATAATGAGCAATGCTACTCTGGTTAAAGGTTGTAATCCATAGCCATCAACAATATTGCAGAGATGCAATGGCATGTACTGACTCATTTAGAATCAAAACTAGAGCAGTAAGTCATTACACACTCATCTCTAATGCAAAGTTAAAAACAATGATGTTATTCATTTTTTAAAGTCCAGCATTTAAATCTATAAAGACACTGCCTAAAATACAAGTGTGTATATATGATTTGAACTAACCAGCAGATATGTAATTTAAGGTAGTAACAGTAATGCATATCCAAATATCAATCAGTGGACTGCAGTTAGATCATACATAAATACTTTATTGTTTTTTAAATGCAGCCAAAAAAGTTATAAGAAAGCAATCTTAACGACAGCAAAAAGTTGCATGTGTATACCTTAGCATGTGAATACCTGCTGTACGATGCCCTGCATGAGATCAAGTACTGTAAATAATTAACCACCGTAATCATATAAAACACTCCAAATACAAATGAAGTAATTATATACAAAGATAGTACTGAGGCAGCTTGGTCTGTAACCAAATATCCCAAATAAAACAGACATTCTGCAGTTGTGGAAACTTCTTATACACTCAGGACTCCAACTTTCCCAGAAAGTGAAGGTTAAGGATCTTAAGCTGTTCATTAACATCCATTCGAACAATGCCATCATCATTGTCTATGCCAAGCAGAACTCCCATTGCCTCGCGATCTTCTCCTAAAATAACTTTAACCTGTAAAATGAAATAAAGATATTATAGATAACCAAGAGATATCAGGCATTAAAAGTAAAAAACAAGAAGGTTAGTCATACGGATTATTTTATGAACATATTTAGTTAAATTATAGGCAGACTATATATTATGGTTTTAATTTTTTTTTGGGAAAGTACCTGGGGCAGGGATGTAGGATTGATTATTCCTACTCCACAATATTGTTTCGTTGAGAAGCTACAGCACATACAGTTTTCATTTGCCAGGTTATTCCTTAACTAGCCCTATATTAAAGGACAATTATCTTCTCTCCACTCCTCTTCCTTAGTCAGTACTCTCTACCCAGGGTGAGGACCTGAACCTCTAGGTCCTCACCCCTGGGTTCCCTTAACTTGCGGCATATACTTACACGCTGCTCCGATAGGCTCCACCCCCTCCTCTCCTTGCGCGACGAGGCCAACAGGAAGGCACGCTCATTGCAGAGCACGTCTTCCTATTGGCCACACCGCCGACGGGGAGTAGGGGGCAGGGCTCACAGGAGCAGCCCCAAAGTAAGTAGATGCTGCAAGTTAAGCGAACCCAGGGGTGAGAACCTAGCAGTTCAGGTCCTCACCCTGGGTAGAGAGTACTGACTAAGGAAGAGGAGCAGAGGGAAGGTGAGTATAATTGTCCTTTAAGGATAGTGCTGAAGCCAGGAGGAAGACTGTCAGACTCCGTTTTCTTTGGGCTAGTGCTGCTCACAGAAATTACCAGTCCTATATCCCTGTCCCAAGAATTACAATATTACATACCCGACTGTTCTTTGTGGGTGTCACTGGTTCCAGATGATCCCCAGAAATACTGACTACTTTTTCACTATCCTGCAAGAGCACAGAACAGAGACCACCCTGTGGGACAAAAAAATAAATAAAAAGTTTATTTAAATCGATGTAATGTATTTAATTTTTTAAAGACAAATTAAATAGCATGATTATTTTATGTGTCAGGGGTAAAGTCAGCAGATTCACCTGCTACACAGTATTTGTTCTGCCTGGGTTCCCAGGTCTGTTAATGGCAAAAACCATGATCTGGAGCGATGTAAAACCATTCAGTTGTATCACGCTGGTGGTGAAATGATACTTACTGTCACACTGCGAATAATCCCAGTTTGTCCTATTACTTGGTTGTCTTGGTAAGTGTCTCTAACTTTGACTTGAATGTCTGTAGTCACCCAGTCACTGGAAATTTGTTCTATGGATGAACCTGGAGTGTGAGGGTTATAGCCTCCTGGAGAGGGAGCACCAGGTGTCATTGGACTGTAGCCCATGGGACTTGGACTCGGACTTGCCTAAAAGGAGACAAAATAACTTTAAAATGTTGAACGATTTATCAAAAGTGAAACCTAGCCAAAAAACTAATTACCTGATATGCCATGGGTGAAGGTGTAGGGTGGTAACTGGCTGGTGAGTGAGTATTTTGGTATCCCACTGGGCTGGGGGCCACTTGATGGTAACTCTGTGGACTAGGGCTAGGCTGATAAGATCCTTGTGGAGAGGGGGCAGCATATGGCGAGAACTGGTCTGTGTTATACCTGAAAGAAAAAGTAACATTTTAAGGAGGCACTGCTGAACTTGGACTATAAAATCTTTGCTAATAGTCTATGGACAGTGATCCGACAATAATTGCAAATGACCAAACAGGACTTATGCCACCAACAACACAATAAGAATGCATGCTAACTAAATACCACAAAAGGATCCTCTAGTCTATAGCCTACATACAAAATCCTAAAATTCATGCATATGGCTCCATGACAACTCTCCATATGCAAGCAGCCAAAATCTGGAAAGACCTTGATAACATTATCTCAACGTCTGCTATACCAACAGTAATACCTTTGTGGAACAAACTTTATTACCCACACCATGCCAAATTTATTTTATTTCGAGACTGATCGATAAAGGTCATCAAAAACTTAAGCCATATCTTCCAAATTTTACTATAAAATACTTTCAAAACTTTAGCTGAAGAATTCCAACTTCCTCCTTTTTATCAGATTCGATATTATCAACTCAGACACTGCTTACGAATCGAATTTCCCATAGGTGTAAAGTGGAACCTCAACCAACTAGTCTATGCAGCCCAGAATAAAAAAAAATACATCCATTATATATACAAAACTGGTAAGTGCATTAGCTGGTCCTGAAATTCAAACACTAGAAACTAAATAGAGAAAACATTTACCCACATTGGATGTGGAGCCAATTGAAGAAATGACCGAATTGCCTATATAATACAATAGACAATTTCAATACTTTGTCCTACCTCAAGCTTACCTATCCCCCCCCAAAGAATGGCCAAAATGCATCTACTTCAACAAATTTTATGCCCTTAATGTGGTGTGTCAAATGCATATTTCTGTCATCTTATCTGGGACTGCCCCCATGTGGCCACCTACTGGACTCGCATACTCAACTTTATTACAACTCAACTTTCACTTCCTGTATCACGTACAGCAGAGACCAGTATTCCTTAACTGCTAGACCAGGATGATCGGAGCATGCATAGAGACTGCTCTATGCATGTAAAGCTATTCTCCTTAAATGGATGCCCCTTGAACCCCTTTACAAGAAACAATGGCTTCACTTAAATATTGGCCTTGCTAACTACAAGATTTTATATCTTCCCAAATACAATACAATGTGGGGCCTGTGGACCACCACCCCTTTTTCTAACTTACCCTTGTTAATACAGAGATTTATGATTACTTGCTACATACAATGCAGAATCCGACTATCAACTGTAATGTTGATGTTGTCTCATACTCCATCATATATGTATGTAAATAAAACAAATATAAAAAAAATTGAGGACATGCATGGGAGAAGAACGATGGATTCTTAAAGGTCTTATGCGCTGGGTTACACACATTCCTGATAAAGGGCCTATTACGTTGGTACCGACAGGACTTGTGTTTTATTGGGAAAGTGTGTGTGGCTGAAACCAGAGTTTCCAATGGCAACGAACGTTCTGTGTCGGGAAAGGTTGTTTCGGCCCAAAAAATTTCCCTCATTCGCGGTTGGTTCCCTCTACTAAGGTACAGGGAGTGGGCCACGATAGTAGGGAGTATGGCAGTCAGGAACGTTCTCCCTATACTTTAAATAGGGAGAACGCATGTGACGGTGTGAACTCCCAGATTGTTAGTGTGTACCCACATTTAGTTTTCAAAAGGAGTTATATACTGGACAGTATGTATATGTTTATTTCTAAAGCGCCACTTGGGGACACAGCGCTGTACAATATAGAATACAAAAAGCTGTACAAGGAGGACAATAAATATATAAATAAGTATGTACATCACTAAATATACAAGTGCTTGAAACATGTAACATGAGGGAAGAGGTCCCTGCCCCGTAGAGCTTACAATCTGCTTAGGTGGGTAAGATACAGATACATAGGAAATATAACAAAAAATCTCAAGGGCAATGAATAAACAGAATATCAAATGGAATGACATGTAATATATATGTAAATATATGCAGTAAATAAATTAACATGTGTTATGTAAATTATACTATCGGTAGAAGAGAGACTGGGCGTGTGTAAAGGAGGAAGGGAAAAAAACAGATGACAAGGAGGCATTGAATATGTGGGTTAGTATAGAAAAGCCTGATTACAGTGCTTTTAATAGGAAAGAGGGCATGGGATTAAGGGGACATGTAGTGAGCGGACGTAGCAGAGAGACCTCTGACTGGGTCACTGGACTAAATGATTCAAGAGCAGTAGAAGGGGGTGTGGATAAAAGAATTAAGAGAGCTCTGCTGAGGACTAGAATCCTGCGCGTGGATAGAATCTATTTTAATTATGAAGGAGTCAGCAAGTCTTGGGGAAAGTGTGGAGAGAGAAGAGAGTCAGTGGGTGAGGGACGAAGAAGGGAGTAAAAGATGGAAGACAGGCCGCGTGGGTTTGGTATTATTTATAAGCGTCTTCAAGTATTTTTCTTTTGCTACCAAAAGAACAGTGTTGAAGCCTTGTATCAAACTTGTAATGGAGAAAGTCAACCTGCCCAGAACACTTTCTCCACATCCGCACCAACGTATAAAACAGGTTGTGGGACTGAGCAAGGGGTGAGAATTTGAGAGACGGCAGTTGCGGGGCAACAGCATTAGTCAGGACAGAGTTATAGGAGTTAAGAAGCAAGTCTGGGTTGGAGATAAGTGTAGAGAGGAGAGGAGAGAGAAGAAGCCAGCACCGGAAGATCTATGGCTCAGGACATACACACAAGAGTGTTGGGCAAGAAAAATAATTAGGTAGTGATCTGAAAGCGGGTAGGGGTTAGTTTCAAAAGATGAGACTGAGAGGTTTTTAGTAGAGACTAAGAAAAAGTGGCTATTCTTATGCATACCGGTATTTGTCCACTAATGAAGATCAAAAGAGGATGATAAGTGATGGAAACGAGAAGGCCAGATTAGAGCAGAGTAGTCAATGCGACAGTTAAAGTCTCGCAAAATTATAACAGACTAGAACAGGTAAGAAAAGGTAAGCCTTAGTTCGAGAGGAATGTAGCTGGGGAAGTCGTGGATAGCACAGCTACACGTAGCGACAGAGGGTATGACATTTGAACATTGTGAACATCAAAGGATGTAAACGAGAAGGCCGGTGGGGGGGATTATGACATAAAAACAACTCGGGGGAGGGGGGAAAGAAGTAGGCTAACACCTCCGCCACAAGGTGTATGGGAGTGGCGGAGAGTTCCTGTAGAAACGGAGGCCTCAAGAGCAGAGTCGTGTTGGGAGAGCCAGATTTCAGTAAGGGCAAGAAGGTGAAAATTCTTAGAACAGAAAAGGTCATAAATAATGGTGGATTTGTTCGAAAGGGTCTGAACATTAAGCACAGGAGAAGGGAAGATATGAAGATGGGATGTGAGGAATGGCTAAAAGGTTAGAGGGCGTAGATCAACGAAAAGGGGAGAGTAGGCAGAGGGCAATAGGAAACATATTACAGGGGACAGGATTTGGAGGGCAAATAGAAAAAAGTATTGGTTGTGTGGTTGTATGATTTCTGGGCGTTAGAGCAGTGCAAACTGAATCTAAGTGCAAAGTGAATCTTGGACTAAGTGAAAGGTGGAGTTTAACAAACGAGTTATTAGAAAAGTTGAACTGACACCCATCTCTCTCTCTCCAACAAGTACGGGTTCTATACTATTTTTCAATTCCTGGAACCAGCATTAATCATATACCTTGTACGGGTTGCTTACTATTTTTCAATTTATACCAACCTTTACTTCAATATTCTCTCCTGGAACCAGCATTAATCATATAACTTGCACTGGTTCTATACTATTTTTCTATTTATACCAACATTCCCTGTAATGTCTCTTCTGGGACCAGCACTAATAATATACCTGGTAAGGATTTCTATGCTATTTTTCAAATTTATACCAACCTTTATCTTTGTATTATATTGTGTGCCATTTGCTCTTACTCTACAGGATACAGGAGCTTTAACTCAATGTAAATTAATTTGTGACACAGTTAAATAATGAGAAATAGGGCAGATCATCAGGAACTTGTACTAAACAAATAAAAAAGGCAGCAAAAAATAAGGGGGTGAAAAATGCAAAAGGAACAGAAAAAAAGCAGACAGGTCTTACAAAAAACATTTAAGAGAGGATCCAGATGGAACACAAACTATATCACAGTGGAAACTAGGGTTGAGCTAAAGAGCTAAACGCATTTCAGAAACAGAGGTTTAAAATTCTGAAATATTTTGATAGATTGTGAGAAAAACAGAACTAAAAAAGAGAGAATGAATGTGGGACTATGTTGCCAATGGGGATAATAAATGTTTAAGAAAGTAGGTCTTCATTTACTCACATTGCAGGTGTGCCAGGTGTCTGAGGATGATAGGGTGCACTGACTTGTGGTGAGGGAACATCGGGATATCCTGGAGTTTGCGGGTTTGGAGTTCCACCATATCCCTGTGGAGATGGTGATGGCTCATCATCATATCTGTAATCGTATTCTTCATCCGCTCTGAGAATAAAAAAAACAAAATACTGTGAGAAGGAAATGACAGAAAACACTGCATAAAAAAGAAAGACAATATATATTAACCTGGATGGTGTGTTGGGGTTGTTGGGGTCCCAAGCACCATTCTGAGCTGGTGTCCTGCTGCCATCATGCAGAGGGGTTTGAGATCCATAATGAGGGGTGCGACTTCCTGTAAACAGTGTAAAACGTGAAAAAGTAGGACAGTGTAAACAGTGTAAAACGTGAAAAAGTAGGTCATTTTAGGATGACATCAGACAAGTGTGAAATTAAACACAAAGAAGAAAGAAAAACAACAAGGATAAACAAGGAGAGATAGATAACCATGAACACAGGAGCTACTTGCTCTTTGCATGTGAATTGGTGCTATTGTACCGAGATTACTTCCTATTTTTATAAAAAACCATGTCCTCTCTATCCCCAAATGACGTTACAGTGTCAGGCTTAACTAGTTACAAATACTAAGGGACTCTAATTAAAAACAGTATGAACCTGTAAAATTATCTGCTATATATGTTGTTTTAAAAAAAAGTTTAAAAGAAACAAACAAAAACCCCCCAGTATGAATAGTAGTTATACTGGACATACACATATCATATGGATGTGGTAAATAAGTGGAAAAATAATTGTGTAGGGGTGTTTCAGGATAAAATTTAACTGACAAACTGGCCTATTTTGTTATCGGACATTAGGGAAATTTTAGTAATATAATTTGGACTGTCTGGTCGATAATATTCAGACAGACTAGTCAAAAGAAAATATTACAGGTCAATTTTCTTGGTTGTTTACCAAATTAGTACTCATTCACAAATTTAGGACTCTTGTAAGTCTATCCTTCAATTCTTTCTAAAGTGAATAATATTTGTTTCAATAGATTACAGCATTATTACTTTTTGATTATGTTTTAAAGCAAACACTATGCGGAATAACTGACGAAATAAGGAGACATGCTTCATAAAATAAAAATGTTATGTTTCAAAAAAGAAACTGTTGTCAACTTACCATCGTGCAGTGGTGTTTGTGACCCATACATTGGTGTCCTAGAGCCTGTGCCATACATTGGTGTCTGTGAGCCATATATAGGTGTACGGACATGTGTAGAAGTCATTCCTCCAGTGCGATGAGCATCTCTGCAATTCAATTCAAAAGCCAGACATAAATAATCTATACTAGTACTAAAATGCAAGGATTTTTGTCCTCATTATAAAGAATGGTAAGGATTCTCAGCTGGCAGCCAAACATGTTCTTACTCTGTAAAGAGCATTATCAGAATCACCAAACATCTATCTATATCTATAGCTATCTATATCTATAAAATCCCAGAGCTAATGTGATAATGTGATTCCGTGTGTGTGTGTGTGTGTGGGTGTAGTGTGTGTGTGTGTGTGTGTGTGTGTGTGTGTGTGTGTGTGTGTGTGTGTGTGTGTGTGTGTGTGTGTGTGTGTGTGGTGTGTTGTGTATGTGGTGTGTGTGTGTGTGTGTGTGTGTGTGTGTGTGTGTGTGTGTGTCACTGCAGTTCCTATGGACTCACCACTAAAGGAAGAAACACAGGAAACACACAGGAGGCAGAACACAGCAATTACACAAACTGCAGGTAAGGTTGCTTGGGACAGAGGGGGTGACATATGCATAGTAGTTACATAAATAGTTATTTTGGGTTTAAAATCTATCAAGTTCAACCCCTCCACACAAAACCCAAAACAATTTAAAGTAAAGCTTTCTACACCCAACTGACAATGGCCCCCAGTACATCAACCTAAAAAAGGACACTGTGTATTTAATAATTCCCTCAAAGCCATTTCTTTTATCATCAGCACTTAAAATTCTACTGTGTTGTCAATATACAGCACTAAAAATCATCACATTTATATTAGTCCTGTTGTCGTTAAGATTTAGTTAAAATATATCTTGAAAAGATTGAATTCTATATTATGGCCACTAATTGACTTTCTGCGGCAATCAAGCTGGCTGAATTTGCAGAAGGCAGGGTTGGTCAAAGTTGCATTGTATTTATAAAACTCAATTTATTCTAAATTTCTACTACTGTTTCCCTAGCTCAGGGGAAGTGAATTTATGAGAAGTTGGAAACTATAACCCTTCACTATGTCTAACATGGTCTTACTGAACAATAAAATGCCCTTAACTATCAATAAAAGTTGAAGGGGACGATTTTGCACAAGATAAAACCCAAAGACGAAAATGCCCCTAAAAGCAATTATTGCCTTCTTTCCAAGAAGTAGAAAAAAAAATAACCAAAAGCATCAGACACAAAAGATGAAAAATGGGAACAGAAACTTCCCAGTATAAACATAACTCTGTATCAACTGAAAATACTATTTCTAAAGCAGATTACTCACACAGTGGTAAGACGCTGTCTATCAACAGAGATTGTCTGGCATGTGGAATGGAGTTCTACTCTAGCTGTGGATTCAGTAGCATCCTTTACAACACCAATGTATCCTGAAAATTAAAGTAGACTGTAAGGCAAAAATTGTCTTATATGGTATGCTATGGTAAATTACTAAAACATTAAAGGACAATAACTATGTCCAAGTAAAAAACCTTGAACTAATGCAAAACAAACCTTTGTATGGACCTTGAGAGATTCTTACAGTCTGACCAATCAAATCATTGTCTCTACGGCCTCGGCCTCTCCCTGCTCCTCCACCTGCCCCCCCTCCTCGTTGTCCTGTTGGGCCGGTATAAGAAACATATCCAAAGAACATCAGGATTATCAGCATATTTCCCATAAGTACTGAACTAGTTACACTGTGGTAAGCATGTGAGATAAAGGATTACCTGCACCACTAGGATGCATTGGGCTGCTGATTCGAGGGCTCATAGGAGCAAATCCTCCAAATGCAAGATTTGTGACATCTCGAGGCTGCAAATATAGAGCTGTAGAGTTAAAATATGTTGTGAGCATGCAGTTTCTCATGACAATTCTAAACTGTACTTACCTTTGAACCCCCTGCTAGCACCAAGTAACGTGCTTTGCACACAAACATTCCTCCATTCTCAACCAGTTTCTTACAGTGCAGAAAAGCAAAATTTCGGTACAGGTGCCGGATTTCTCCCTTACGACCCTGGTTTTGTGATATAATATCAAATGTAAAAGAAAATAAGTATGTGACCGAGACGAACATTAAAATCCAAGATTACATGAAAATGAGAATATGTAAACAAGTATCGGTTTACAGAGCAAATGAGGCTATTTTAAAGGAGAACTAAACCCGATTTTTTATACTCCAGAATCTGAAAACAGCTCGCCTAAAAACACCAATAATATATAAAATCCCACTTTAGTAAATTGTATTAAAGTAAATAAAAAAAAATGTAAGCCTGTTAAGAACTGGATGAAATATCTGTGTGTATGTGCTGTGTCAGACCACACCTCCTGACCCCAGTCACATGCTTTCCTTGCTTTACCTGTCCTGTAAAAGTATTGGCTAGTGATTATTAAAGAGTGTGACCAACTATAACAAGTTTTTACCATAGCTAAAGACTGAGCATGTGCAGAACATAATGGTCGTTGACCAAACTGTGTGATACTGGAATGCTGTGAAGTAAAGCACAAACCATATGTTATTTAGGTAAATTTCCCAAAGCCCTTATCAGAATGTGAGGTGAGACACAGATTACTGGTTTCATATCAAGGTGTTCTGTCTTGTGGTTCTGGGTTGTTCTGTGGATTTAGTTGTCCTTTAAGGGCTGGACAAAAAAAATATAGAAAAGCTACCAAAAATAAGTGTAATTTTCTAACCATATGTGGACCATCGATAACTTTCACTATATCCTTGACATGGATATTGTTCTCCTCTGAATCAAGAGCCACAGCAAAGCGATTATCTTTCTTCCTGTTGACAGCCTGATGCTTGACAGTAACAACTTTACCATGCATGTTCAGAACCTGCAGTACATCAGACACAAGGAACAAAATACAAGTAATATTGGGTGCTGTATAGGGTAGTAAATGTGTGTAGAAGCAACATGGAATGAAATATTAAACAAAATTGAGACGAAACTGGAATGCCAGTTAGGCTAGCAGGAAATGACAAGCTAGAAAGTGGGAGACTTTTCTGAAATTGTACGTAAGGCAGTACATGGCAATCAGCCAGTAATTTGGAAAAGGGGATTTTGTTATGGTAACTTACAGAAAAATCTTTTTCTTCAAGGCTAGTTGGGGGACTCAGGCAAAACGTTGGGGTAAAGTGCCTGTTGCTGTATGTGGACACTTAGCTTGAAGCAAATTGCTCCCCTTACTCCCCTGCACTTAGCCCCTCCCAGCTCAGCCATGCTTCAGTTTTGTACCAAAGTGGCAAAGAGGAGGTTGAGAGAAATTCAAGGAGAAGCAGCTAGCCAATAATGGAAATTATAACATAGGCCTATTGAAAACGAAAACTAATATAGTAATATAAACAAAAAAAAAGATTGTTAGGAAATAACAGAGCCAACAACAACTATCAACAATAGTCAGATAATAGGAATTAGCGACGTCTGGGCGGGATGGCCTGGGTCCCCTAAATGGGGGATTTTACTGTAAGTAAACAAAAATCCCCTTCTCCTTTGGCCAATTGGGGGACCCAGGCAAGATATTAGGGACATCCTAAAGCTTTAATACATCAAGCCAAGGTCTGTGGCGACACTCAAGCTCCACTACGAGGACCTCCGGAAAGGATGAACAAGACAGTAGAGGAACGCAAGTTGCGTGTACGATGAAGCACCACATCCAAGGAATTAATATGTCGTTCTTTCGAGAGGAAGGATTAGGGCAGAGAGACAGAATCACCATGTCCTGGGTAATGTGGAAAGAGGAGACTACCTATGGCAAGAAGGCCTTATCCTCATGACAAGCCAAGAAAGAAGGGTCTCTATTAAAAGAGCTCCTAATTCAGAAGCCCAACACACTGAGGAGATCGCTATCAGGAAGATGGTCTTCCAGGAGAGATGCAAGAGAGTACAGGATGCCATTGGTTCAAATGGTTCATCCTGTAGCATTCTGAGGACTAGGGAGAGATCCCATGGCTGAACAATGGACTTTGCAGGTGGGCGCAGATGAGCTAAAAGAAAGTTCGAATGCTCTTTAGCGAAAATAAAGCTTTATGGAACTGCACAGACACCTGAAATTTGAGGGATCTCAAGGACAGCCCTTTGTTGAAACCAACCTGAAGAAATGTAGGCAGTTGAGCTAAGGAAAAATGTGGAGGCGTATATGATTGAGCTTCCCCTGACCAGTCCAAAAATCCTTTCCAAATTTGATGAAACACTCTGAAAATTGCATTCAGGCTTGAATAACCTGTGGTGGAACGCTTCTGTGTTGAAGGACTAAGGCTTCAAGAGCCATGCCATGAAATTCAGGCGAGTCAGATTGGGATGCTGAACCAGCCCTTAAGATAGCAGGTCAGGGCAGAGCGGAAGGAACCATGGAGTGGCTGCTGAGAGGAGCAAAAGATCCGAAAACCACGCTCTTTGAGGCCAATAAGTAGCTATCAGTATCAATGACAGTCCTTTGGATTTGATCTCGAGGCAACATGGGAATTGGTGGAAATGCATAGATCAGTTGAAAGTTCCATGGAACCACCATTGCATCTACTTTGGCACAGAATAACGGTACCTTGTGATTTAGTTGTGATGCCATTATATCTATGCCTGGAAGTCCCCAAGGCTGAACTAGTTGTTGGAACACTTGTGGCTGCAGAGCCCATTCCCAAGGTCTATGGTATGTTGGTTGAGAAAATCAGCTTCCCAATTTTGGACTCCTGAAATAAACATGGCTGATAGGACAGAGAAATGCGGTTCTGCCCAGGCCAGTATCTGACGAGCCTCCGCCATGGTGGCAAAGGGGACCCTGAGGGAGCCTGGACGCAAAAAACCGATGAGGAGGAGGCCTGCAGAACTGGTAACCTCTGGCTAATAATTGAAGAGTCCAGTGGTCTCGTATGGAAGGGAGTTGAGAGGAAATGGCGCAAGCGTCCTCCCACTACAGAGAGTGGGGGATAGTCATATGGAGGACAATCTTTCGGGGAAGCCCCCCTTGTCGTGCGGCAGGCCAAGTGCTGGGGTAGCAGGGGCCCCGCATTTGCGGAATTAATTTCGATAGGTACAAAAGGATGGGCCTCATCCTCTGTGGGAAGGGCCCCAGGCTTGAAGAAGATAGGTGCTCTTTTTCCACCAGTTGCCTGGGCAACTGTCTAATTCTGGCCCAGAGAGTAAGCTCCCTAGGAAGGGTAAGACTGTTAGTGAGCATTTGGATGCTAGGTGCGCTGCCAGTAAAGAGCTGTGTCCCCTACAAAGGTGGAAACTTCTGAAAGTAGTTGAACTAAATGGAGGTCCTCTTTGTTTATCTTCCTTAATACCCTTGTATAACTGGTCCAGCCAAACATCCACTGCCAAAAATAAAGATTTTGAGACCATCTGCTTTATCATCAGCTGGGTCCTTAAAAGTGGCGGTGTCTAGTAATGGGATTACCGTAGCCTTAGCCAGTCTGGAGATAGGGGGGCGTCTAGAGGATTGGTGGTTTTTTTAAGACGCGACCATTCCTGTTTGACTACCTCTTCCAGTTGCTCATGTGCAGGAAATGTAGTTATAGGGTGTTTGGTACGTTGTCTTGTATTGTCTTGAGGACTGCTTTTTTGCAGAATCTCCATAGACTCCTCTGAAGATACGAGATGGGATTCTCCATCTTACCAGACTGAATCCTTGTGTGGATTACCCTTAGAAAACTCCCCTTCCTGTAGAGACTCTTCGTCCGATGTCAGAAGGTGCTGAAGTTTATGATGGCTTGGACCCTCAGCCGGGCCTAGTATTTGTAAGGCTTCACACATTGAATTAGAGAGCGAAACGCGTCCTACCATGTGATGGACTCGATTTTATCCCACTTCTCTTCCTTGCACTGTGTCTCTGGTCGTAAGTAGGGTAACCCCCATGATGTTGATTTATCTGACTGAGGATGACTATATGACTATTTTCCTGTAATTTACAGACATTTTCCGTGCACAGGTGTATTACACTTATATTTACTACAGATTTTGAAGAGAATGGTGTTTTTTTAACTGTTTTTAATACATATCCCTGTCAAGTACAATAAAGGATTTTTAGCCTTTCCCATTTCACATATTCCTTTTTGTATTAGAGTGTTGCAGATAAGATCTTTTTCTAATGTTTCGGTAAGGCAGCTTTTGAACTTTTTTAATAGGTGCCTTCCTTAATTTCTGACATATTGTGGAAATTAAGGGAAAATATCAAACCAACTAAGTAATAGACAATCATCTTGACTTTGCTTGGATCCCCAATCAAGTGAGAAGAGAGGCAGTGCTTGTGATGCAGTGCCCTAGGTCCTGAGTGGATGGCGCTAATTGTTTGCGTCACATGCTTTCAGAAGTAACTTCAACGATCGTTGACCAGAAACAATCATTAAGAACGATCGTATTTGGAAATGATCGATTGGAAAATGCCATGTAGTAAGCCAGTAGACTGCCAGTACCTGCAGGGAATCAAAGAGTAAAGAGCCCAGTTGCCTGCAGGATTTTCAGGGGAGAATCTGTCCTCCAAATAGTACCTTATGAGGCGTATTTGTGTGGGTCTCCCCTCCAGTGGAGGGAATGGTGGTCCACTCTTACCTAAGCCGCTTCTGCAAATCCGTTATGAGGGATGCAGCTGAAGAAATTTATATATATAATTCTATGTAGGGAGATAACAGTTTAGAGAAAGTACAAAATACAGTTACCCTGCTGTACTCCCGTTGTCTGACCGAAAAGCCGAGCCTGAAACCTCCTGCCTTGAAAGACACTTTGAAAAACTGAAGCATGGCTGAGCTGGGAGGGGCAGGCCAGTAGGAGGAGCAATTTGCTTCAAGCTAAGTGTCCACCTCCATCAACAGGCACTTTACTGCAACGTTTTGCCTGGGTAATCCAATAGGCTGAAGAAGAAAAAAAACAATACAATGATTTAAGCCAAAAAGCAGAAACAGTAACAGTACCTACCTGGAAGGTCTCCCTTTCTAAGCGAACAATGACTCCCATGGTCTGGGGATCCAGCTGTACAAGTTCCCCCCATTCGTGCTGTCCCCCAACATCTACTCCTGATGCAGTTTCTGAACACAGTTGTAGATCCCGGGGCAAAACTTTAAGCTGCAGGTCAGATATATTGGATATATAAGTGGATAAATATAAACATATAAATAGATCTACACAGATTAGTCAGCACTCCCCTAACAAGTATCTCTTCAGCTGCCTGGGTGCAGTTATTCAAATATGTATGTAATACAGTATCAAAACATCATAACTTTATTTTGATGCGTTTCTGTCAGGATGATGGTATAACAGTGTAAACATCAAATTTACATTGTTATACAAGCTTTTCACTAACTACTTTACATTGTATTATTGTGTCATATCTTCGGTATTGTCCCATGAAAAGATATAATAAAAGTATGGTCAGATTCGATGCACTCCAGGGTCTTCTTAAAGGAGATGTATATTGGGAAGTTTTTTTTTTTAATTGACCATTATTGGACACTTTAATTCTTCCCAACTATCACTGCACCATTTTCATGCTGATCTGTCCCCTATTTCTTTAGATATTCAATCTGAAAATCTTGCATGTCAGCTGTCAATCAAATGCCTTAGTTTCATAAACTTTTCACTCATGTATAGTCTTGATGTAGCTGGAATGGTGACAATTGGTATGTGAACTGCATGGAGGGAAATTCCCTCTCCTAATGCTAACTCATACAAGTACTGGGTTGAAGTCATGCAACAACATAAACACATCAGATTAAGTGTTGTTTACATGTATTTATTTATAGATTTAAATGAGGCAGAGTCATTTTTTCAGTGTACAATTCCTTTAAATCAAAAAATATTTTTTGAATCAAAACTTACAAAGCTCTACTAGTTTCAACCCGGTTATGATCCAATAAATATTGTTTAATTTAAGAAGACCCTGGAATGCACCAAAGTGTGCCGGGGTGCTTTCATGCTTTCAGTGATACCAACACAAAGTGCACAAACATGCAAGTGATTTGGGATCTGGGCTACTTACATCCCTTTAGCTGGTAGGTATCAGGATCCATTCTGAACTTGCTCTCCCTTTCCTCTCCCAGCAAGTATCCAGGGGGAGGCTCAAATGGGATAAGTCTGAAAGTCCTAAAAATGACCCAGGCGATCCCACCGCCTAACATGATCAACACACACATACCCTCCCATTTTTATTTCACCTGCCAGCCAGTCCCAGGCAATTATATATATACACATACACACACTCCGTCCCTTACACAGCTAAGGGGTACTAAGCACTCCAAGGTCTATTTAAAACATTTATTGTAATACAGTAGGTTTACTATATGGAAAAAGGAAGAATACAGCTAAACCCCCATATACCAGCACTAGGTACCCAATAAATTGAGGGGTGTGTGGTGTATCGTCTGATTGAATGAATGTATATATATATATTAAACATGCTAGGTTAATTTTTAGTATTACTATTCCCCACGGCAAATATTATAACAGAAGGTACCTCACAGCATCATTTTATTACAATAGATTTGCTTCAGAGCAATTTTTAATAACGGATAACTGCTTTTTATTTCAGTATTACAGTAAATCCTTGGTATACCGGCCTGGCTTTACCACTAAGCAAAAGGCTAAGGACTTGCCAGCGAGCACCTTCATCCCAACCATTAATAGTGGCTGCCAATTCAAATTGTTCTAGCCAATCAGTCCACTCCCTAGTTACCCTATCAAATGGATCAGGTTTAAACATAGGTTTGGCAATTTGGCCTGGTAGAGCTACTGAGTCTAATTGGGGAATTTCATCTGCAGGTACAAGGACAGGAGGATTTAAATCAATTTGTTCAGTAGCAGCCTCCATAGCTTAATACAGAGAACAAATATACAAAGAAAACAGGGAGAATAAATGGTATTACTAGCACCGCTGCCACCAATTTGTACCAGATCACTGCTTTATGGAAGGATTATGGGTAGCATGGCACACTGTGGGTTACTCTGGTGGTCTGGCACAAAGCAGACTGTGCACATAAACAGGTTCCCCACATAACATGTGGAGTAATCAAGGGTGTCCCTGTCTATGACATTTTGAATATTGACCAGGCCTGTATATGTGTGTCCTTGTAAGTTGGCGTACACTTATCTGTTGCCTCAGAGTTTGTATCCAATAAGGTAAATTGTCTGTCCAATAATCTGTCCTCCCAACAGGTGGCAACAGGATCTTATACACAGGGTCTCGTGTTGCAGTCAATATCTCCCCAAAGCACACTACAATCTACTTTCACTTTCCCTACTCCTAGCCATAGAGAGCAGGGATGTCTAATCACCTGCAGGCTGGATGTTGTATATAAGGAGCCTTGGTGTATATCTCCATTAAAATACACATCACATCCTGTGTAACGGACAAACTTTTTGGATTACTCTTCCTTTCACATGGAGCAGACAGAGGGGTGTGGTTTAACCTCCCATTTTGACCAAAACATGTTCAAATAGGGATTTCAGCTCTGTAAGTAAGTTTATGTATTTTGTAAATTTGGGTTGTACCTAATATAGGTCAGTGCTACACATTATATATACATTTACTGATAGTCATTTAAATGTTAATAGTGAGATAGTACACACATACATATACAACTTTCCTATATGTAATATCCTATACCCCCCACCTCATTGGTAGCTCCTAAAAACTCAGTGCAACCTACTCCAAACCAGGGCACTCATGGAACTTTTACGAAACTCCTAATGTATATATAATATATAAGTGTGCCAGTTGGTGCACAGAGGGAATTGTGTTTATGTTGAGCTATGTGTGGATAGAACATCTTTACGCATATTACACAATTGCAGGGTTTGTACAATAAAGAAAAACCAAAGGCAAGAAGTTAAAAAGAAATGAGAAACAGTTAATAAAGAAATCCGATGTACTCCTGATTCTATTAGTGTCAAATCCCCTAAAGTAATACATTGTTGAAGCACTAGTTGATTTTATTACAGTTGTATTGGATAAGAGTCTATCAAATTGGTATATCTGGACTTTGAGTTTTGCCGACTATTTATAAAAATATCACAAGAAAAGTTCTGTATTGTATGGGCACTATAAATTCACTGGAGCTAGTTAGGGTGGAGATATATCAGTGCTTTTACGCTCCACTCCATAGTGAAGTTGGGGTGGTCAAAAACGATTGGACATCACTTTCATGGGAGGCTAGGGAAAGCATATTCTTACTTATTTTCCCTTTCATCCCATAGCTGTTACCAGAAAATCTGTATGGAAATGCTCAAAAATTAATAGCTTGTGTGGGAATGGATTTGGCACTACAAGATATAGCTTAAAGGGCATGTCCACCATAAATTAAAATTTTTGCCACAATGTTCCACTCCCCTCTCCAACTGTGTGTTAGATCTGAAAGATTATTTTCCTAATCATACTTACAGTCCCTTCCCTTATGCTCCTCTCTAAAAACCGGAAGCTGCAGAGAGTGGCCGGACAGGCAGCCGCGTCTGTGATTGTCTGCCAGTCAGCCAATCACAGATGCCGCTGCCAGCTAAGAAGACAGCCGCGGGATTGAAGAGACGTAAGTACGATTGGAAAACTTTTATTAACAGAAGTAAAACGGGCTACACTCATGGCCTGTGTAGGCCATGAGTGTAGCCCTTTTTAAATGTCATGGCTGAAATAAAATTCTGTTTACTTAATCCCACCACCATAGTGATCTTGCTTTTTCCGGTGTGCGCCGGTGCCTATGATTGGGGTGAGGTGTTTTCTGTTATTGGATACGGACGAAGCGAAGGGTCCGGGGCTGGCAGCACCTGGACCACCCAGATGGACGGGTGAGTAGTTGTTACTACGAACAAACCCATTATTCGTATATGACATTCAGCATCGACATTACAAAAGTAGCCGGGGGTTAAGCGAAGGGTTCGGGGCAAGGGTACCCAGACCACTATCAAATATAAGTAAGCTTCTCCTTGATAAGTTGTGAGATATGAATTATACGTTAATAGAGGACTTAAACGATGTGGGCCCAGGACATCGTCATATTGTTTTTTGGTATCTATAAATAGGCTGACCCCTCTGTAAGAAGCCAGAATAAGTCTGAATGGAAGAATTGTGCAGTAAAGGTCCAATGGATTGGCCTTCATGTTAATAAAGAAGAAATACAAATTTTTACTTACAAATCTTATTTGCATTAAACTCGGCTAATAGTATCAAGAGGACCTGGTGTAATATTTGAATGTGGTATGAATGGCTTTATCTCAGGAAATACTGGTTGTAAACAGGAGTGGGTACCACACCCTGTATAACCTATTTGGTGTTATAAAATCTAATATATATATATATATATATATATATATATATATATATATATATATGTGGTCAAAATCTACTTCAAAAGGACCAGATTCAGTTCGGATTTGGCCTGGTCACACAGTTTTTAAAGGGTATGAACAGAGAAAACACTTCCTTTAAAAGCATAACTGTGGAAATTTGGATGTTGAAAATATATTCGCTAAACTTTGTTTTGGCTCTTTCTGCTTCACTGTGTTCTCATTCCTTGCAGTGGAGTTGTGAGATTTGCTGAGAGTCTCGCAAGTAAAGTCAGGGGGTAGCACGGATCATGTGTGACGTCACTGTGTACGTTCTTTGTAATCTGGGTTTCCTCTTACTCCTCCTTTTATACAAATAACAATGATACAATAATCAATAATAATAATGAGAAAGGTGTGAGAGGAAAGGTGTGAGAGGAAACCCAGATTATAAAGGACACGCATGATGATGTCATGCTTGTGTGCTAGTGCGGGCTCCTCTCTGACTCCCTTCCCTGTGAGAGTCAGGGAGGAAATCTTACTACTCCACTGACAGGAACAGACAAATATAAAATATTAAGATTGGGTTTGAATTCAGTGTAGTTCACTTACCTCATGCATGGTGAGATCAGAAAACAGGATTACAAAATTATCTTCCACACGTACAACAAGTCCTGTATCCCCTTCATAACGCCCAGCAATCACTTTCACATGGTCTCCCATGCGGAAATACTTCCTAAGTTCATGGGCAGGAAATTCTAGCATGTCCTGCAAAATAAAGAAAGAGTACTATTGAAGGTGGATGAAGGTATTAAAACAATGTAATAAGGAAAGAAAAGGAGATTGATTAAGCAGGTTATAACCAATTAAGCTTCTGTAAATAGGTGAGGCTGGTTCTGTGCCAAAATGTTGATGGAAGCAGTATGTCATAATTTTTTTAAAATTAAAACTTGTATGATTGAGCATTTAATTTCACTGCAGTAAAAATGGGATTTTTGTTTACTTACCGTAAAATCATTTTCTTTAAGGCCAGCTTGGGAATCCAGGCAAGACCTTGGCGGTAAAGTGCCTGTTGCTAGAGGTTGACACATAGCTTTAAGTAAATTGCTCCTCCTAACTCTCTGCACTTAGCCCCTCCCAGCTCAGCCATGCTTCAGTTTTGTACCAAAGTGGCAAAGAGGAGGTTGAGAAAAATTCAAGAAGGAGCTGGCCCATAATAGAAATGATAAAATGGTCCTATTGGAAACAAGAAAACAATATAGAAATATAAACATAACAGAATGTTAGGCAACAATAGAGCCAACATCAACTACCAACAATAGTCAGAAAAATAGGAATTAGCGACATCTGGACGGGATGGCATGGGTCCCCCAACTGGCCTCGAAAAAAAGGATTTTACAGTAAGTAAACTAAAATCCCCTTTTCTCCTTCGGCCAATTGGGGGACCCTGGCAAGACATTGGGGACATCCCAAAGACTCCACTCAGGGAGGACGTTTAAATTTAAGTAACAGCCGCCCAGGGGACCATTCGGCCCAAGGCTGCTTTTGCTAAGGAGAAAACCTGAAGTCAGTAAAATTTAATGAACATGGACACAGAGGACCACATAGTTGCACAGCAAAGCTGTTCTACCGATGCTCCTTGACATGCATCCCAGGAGGCCCCCACAACACGTGTGGAATGGGCAGTGACCCGCAATGGTGGGGAAAGTCCGGACAATGAACAGCAGTGATGGATAGTAGCATTTATCCACAGAGCCAAGGTCTGCGGCGACGCTCAAGCTTAACGACATGGACCTCTGGAGAGTATGAACAATACAGTAGAGGAACTTAAGTTGCATGTACGGTGAAGATAAAAGCACAGCGCCAACACCACTTCCAAGGAATGAAGATCTTGTTCTTTCGGGGGGGGGGGGGGGGGGGGGGAGTTAGGGCAGAGAGACTGAATCACGATGTCCTAGAAAGAGGAGACTACCTTCGGGAAGAAGGCTGGGTTAGGCAGTAGTAAAGCCATATCCTCATGAAAAGAGAGGAGATTGTTTCAGGAAGACAGCCTTCCAGGAGAGATGCGAGAGGGCACAGGATGCCATTGGTTCGAATGGCGCACCCTGTAGCATTCTAAGAACTAAAGGACAGCCCTTTGTTGAAACCGACCTGAAGGAATGTAAGCAGTTGAGCTAAGGAAAAATGTGGAGGCGTATATGACGGAGCTTCCCTTTAAGAGGACCAGTCCAAAAATGCTTTCCAAATTCGATGATACATCCTTGCTGAAGACTGATTTTGTGCTTCCAGACAAGTCAGAATGACCAGTGGTGGAACGCCTCTGTATTGAAGGACTAAGGCTTCAAGAGCCATGCCATCAAATTCAGGCAAGTCAGATTGGGATGCTGAACCAGCCCTTGAGATAGTAGGTCAGAGCGGACCCATGGAGTGGCTGCTGAGAGGAGCAGAAGATCAGAGAACCACGCTTTTCGAGGCCAATAAGTAGCTACTAGTATCAATGACACTCCTTCAGCTTTGATCTTATTCAGAATTCGAGACAACATGTGAATTGGTGGAAATGCGTAGATCAGTTGAAAGTTCCATGGAACCACCAATGAATCTACCAGGAGGGCTTGCGGATCCCAGACTTTGGCAAAGAATAACGGTACGTTGGGATTCAGACGTGATGCCATTATATCTATGTCTGGAAGTCCCCAACACTGAACTAGTTGTTGGAACACTTCTGCATGCAAAGCCCCGGAATACAGCCGACAGGACAGGGACATGCTGTTCTGCCCAGGCCAGTATCTGATAGGCTTCTGGCTTGTAACCTCCCTGGCGGGAGTTCATCCAAATATGGTATTAGAGTGATACCACTCTGATGTATGAAGTCTGCCAGGGTTTCCATCAATTTTGTAAATACCCTGGGGGCTAAGGAATAGTGTATGGCGAATCTTAAATATTTGTGGTGTCCCAAAAAGCATCCTGAATGTCCATGGACGTCATAAAGTTCCCTTTTTCAATTGCGTGGGCAACTGAACCTAGGGATTCTATTTTGAACTTGGCTCTGGCAACAAACTTTTAGGTCCAGACAGGTCAGAACGATCCCCCTTGTTTGGGAACCAAAAATGGGTTTGAACAGAACCCCTTGAACTGGTTGTTCGTGGGTACGGGTTAAATCACGTCCCTTGTAAGTAGGGATGCAATAATTTCCTGCCGGTGAAGGGGATCCTTCGGGAGTCTGGATACAAAAAAACGAGAAGGCCTCCAGTGAAAGTCACCCAAGTTGAGAGGAAATGGCGCAAGCATCCTCCCACTACAGAGGGTGGCGGATAGTCATGCGGAAGACGATCTTTTGGAGGACGTTCGGTTGTCCTTACCATGAAAGAAGTTATCCCCCACTTGTTGTGCCGCATCCCAAATGCTGGTGGTAACAGGGTCCGCATGTTTGCGCAATGAAGTTCGATAGGGGCGAAAGGAACAAAAGGATGTGCCTCGTCCTCCAGAAGGGGAAAGGCCCTGGGCTTGCTTGAGTAATGCAGGTGCTCTTTCCGCCAGTTGCCTGGGCAATAATTCTGCCTAATCCTGGCCCAAACAGTAAGCTTCCTAGGAAGGGTAAGGATGTTAGTTAGCATTTGGATGCTGGGTGCGCTGTCCAGGTCTTAAGCCATAGTGCACATCAAAATGCTGCTGCATTTGTGGAGCAGCGTGCAGAGAGTCTGCTCAAAGCAAACTGCATCCCCCACAAAGGTGGAAGCTTCTGAAAGTTGGTGGACTAAATGGAGAAGGTCCTCCTTGCCTGCATCTTCCTTAATAGCCCTGTATAACTGGTTCAGCCAAACTTCCATTGCCTTTGCCACACATGCGATAGCAAAGGCAGGGTGTCTGGTAATGGGATTACCGTAGCCTTGGCCAGTCTGGAGATGGGGGTGGGGAATCAACCAATGGGGTGAAGCCCATACCTCCGTGAGCTTTTGGAAAAGGTATGGAATGCCTAAAAGTGTCTATAGAGGATTGTTTTTCTCAGGATGTGACTATTCCTGTTGGACTACCTGTTCCAGTTGTACTTGTGAACATGGATTTGTGAGGGTCCTACGTTGAATTAGAGAATGCTGCCAAACATAATGAGAGTGAGTGTGCCCATGCCGGCTCTGCCTAAGGGGGAGGACCCGTGGGAGGAACGGCCACCACAGCAGATAACTTGAGGTAAATTTTTGAAAGAATTTGAGACCTTACAAAACCTTAAAAAAACTAAAGGGATTATCATTAAGAAGGCGGATAAGGGAGGGGCCACAGTAGTTATGAATTACAAGGAATACCTATCGGAAGCAGAAAGACAGCTCACCAAGCCAGAACACTACACCCCACTACAGGGGGACCCCACGCCTGGAATCAAGAAGGAGATAGATAATATAATTTTGGAAGCATTTAATTTGGGGATTATCGATAAACATGTTAAAGATTTTCTAATTTGTGATAATCCACGGACTCCTGGGTTATATCTCCTACCTAAAATCCACAAGAGTATAACTTGTCCCCCAGGCCGTCCCATCGTATCTGGTGTGGATTCTCTGTTGCAGCCATTAGGCATTTACATTGATTCATTCCTTCAGCCCATAGTACAGATTGACAATAAATGTTTGAAAGACACCACAGCATTTCTTAGACATCTCAAAAATATTACGGATTTTACGGAAAATAAGTTGTTATGTACTATGGACAGAGGCACTATATACCTCAATCCCGCATGATGAAGGTCTATTGGCCGTGGAACACGCACTTCTAGACTTTGGTTATGACCATAAGATTGTATACTTTATTCTTGACTTACTTACCATCTGCCTTAAAAATAATTTCTTTCGTTTTAACAACTCATGGTACTTACAGGCCCAAGGAACCAGTATGGGCGCAAATTTTGCGCCCGCATATGCTAATTTGTTTGTCACGTACTTTGAAACTCAATTTATGTCTGTTAATGATTTGTTTAAACGGCATATACAGCATTATGTAAGGTACATTGATGATGTGTTTTTTGTCTGGGATGGAGAACCCACGTTACTCCTTGACTTTGTTAAATTTATAAACAATGTTCATCCTACTCTGAAGTTTACAGTACAGTACGATTTCGTGTTAGTTATTTGGATGTATTAGTCACCAAAAAGGGTAGCAGTTTAGTCACAGACCTTTACATTAAGAATACTGATAGGAATAACATGCTATTAGCTTCTAGCCATCATGCCGAGAGTGTTACCAAGGGACTACCACTGAGTCAATTCTTGAGAATCCGTAGAATTGTACAAGATGACGATTGGTGTAAATTGAGAATGGAGGAGATGAAAAAAACTTTTAGCCCGAGGTTACAACGAAAAGCAACTATCCAGTGACCTAGCTAGGGCCCTATCGTCCAATAGGGATTCCCTATTACAAAAAGAAAAGGGCCACTCGGACATGGATAGGATTCCATTTGTATCCACTTACCATACCCTATCTAAAAGTATCCAGAAGATTGTCAGAGATAATTGGCAAATTATGCAATCCGATCCGGAGTATGGTACCCTATTCAAAAATCCCCCCATATTTTCATACAAGAGAGCCAAAACCATTGGTAATGAGCTCACACATACTGACTTGATCTTCATCTTGATCTTGATCTTCATCTAAAACTAGTACCCAATCGTTCATAGGGAGTCCCCAAATAGGAACATATCCCTGCCGTAACTGCCAGGCCTGCAATGCCATTATATCAGGTAAAAGTATCTCACATCCCCTAAAAGGGAACGAAATTTAATTGAGAGATTATGCCACCTGTAGAACCAGTAATGTTATCTACCTGCTTAAATGCCCGTGTGGCAAGGCATATGTAGGGAAAACCAAAAGAGAGGCACGGCTGAGAATTGGGGAACACAAACGTGACATCACCAACTATGATGGCACAGAGATAACTAAAAGATATGAGACGTCAGTAAGTAAGCACTTTCATACCACTAGACACAGAGCCTCACAACTTAGATGGCTCACTTTGGAAGTAGTTACCAAAGAACCGAGGGGTGGAGACCATAACATTAAACAATTACAAAGGGAATGCTTTTGGACACATAAATTACAGACATTATCTCCCTATGGTCTGAATGAGGAAATTAACTGGTCTGCTTTTTTGTAACTATTGTGCTATTATCATTTTATTGGCCTGTTTTTCAGCTACTGTGTATATACGTTTTGATATATATGGTCATCTGCTCACTATTATACCACTAATGCTATGTTGTAATTGTTACATTGGAATGTGGTCCTGCAACACAGTTTCTTCTCATTGTTTCACTTTTGTCTGCTTCCTTACGCCATCTAGTGGACTTTTTCTAATATGGACATGGATCTGAAAGATTGCCAGCAGACACTGATATTTTCTTGGACTTCCTTTTTACTGAAACAATGATGCCAGATAAGATTTTTATATGTCTCATGTTATTCAAATGTATGTTTTTATTCATGCACTATGTAGGCACTTTACACTTCTTACACTTTTTTACACTAGTATATTCTAATAGTTTATGGGGCATTTAATATGTTTTATTGTTTTAGCTATTTATTATATTAAGCACTTTCCTTAATCATTAGGGCTGTAACCTAGCCGACCCATCCGTGTGATCTTATCACCCCCATTTTTTACCATTTTTCACGCATTATTATTATGACCTTTTAAGCAATAGTGTGTTGAACACACCCCTTAGGGGGCGGTCCTTTGTATTAGCACTTGGCTATTTATACCCACTCTGTGTTGCTCACATCACCTGATGAAGGGGGTGTTACCCTTGAAACGTTGTACTACTGTTTGATGTTTGGCTTGTAATAAATATTCTATTTTGGAGTGCAGTCCACCCTGTATTTTTCTGATTGCCTTGTTCCCTGCGAAGTAGGGGAATTGGACTTGCTGCACCCACCTGGGGATTAGTGTGCATATGGACTATTTATGATATATTTAAATTTTTGAAAGCGTATATGGACATTCTCAGCGTTTTTGCCCATTTGGGTTCTTGTGAGTAGTGTGTGACCATGGTCAGCTGAGCTTTTGCGACAGAACAGGGTCCACATGTGGTCTGTTTGACCGGCAGATAATTTAGACTGGCATAAATGGTTGGTATAATGTTTCTGTAAGGCAACTTTAGAGCTTTTTGATCGGGGCGCCATCCTTAATTTCTGACATATTGCAGATAATAAGGGAAGATATTAATCCACCTAAGTAATAAGACAATCTTCTTGACTTTGCTCAACTCCTCTAAGTTAAAGAACTTATGGTACTTTAGCGGGCTGGGTAGTGATGTCTGCTTAGCCTGGATCCCCAATCAAGTGAGAAGAGAGGCAGTGCTTGTGATGCAGTGTCCATGGGTCCTGACTGAGTGGTGTGAATCCTTTGCTTCACATGCTTCCGGTTTTTAACTTGCATGGAAAACGAATAGTGATCAGAAATGATTGTTTCTAAGAACGATTGAATTTGGAAATGATTAAAGGGCAACTGTTGTCTCCAAACACGTTAGGGTTAAATGAAAGCCTGCAGTATTTTCTTAATAATGAGCCGACAATCACATCTCTGGCTTCAACCTGTGAGAAATGATATTGAGGTGAATGTTCAAACTTCCTGCTTCCAGTAGGTTGAGTGATATCACCTTGCCTCTGCTAGCCCCTCTGCCCCGGGGGAGAAGCATGCTAAAGTAAAGACTTAATGCTGGGGAAAACAGGAAGTACCTGGGGGAAAAATTGACAGTTGAGAAGGGGAGCCTATTAATGCAGACAGGCTGGTCACATGACTTCAAGTTGGTCCCATGGCTAAAAACAAGAAGAGTTCAAGCAGGAAGTAATATTGCTGAACTTCTCCAGCAATAACCTCTCACTAATTTTATCTAGATATGTGATTTAGGTTTTATTTTGAAGGTTCGATGGAAGGCTTTTTATATAATTCTTACTAGTTTGCAGGAATTGGAGACCACAGTTACCCTTTAACCAGAAAACATGATGTAGTAAGCCAGTAGCCTGCTGGCACCTGCACGAAATTAAAGAGTTAAGAGCCCGGTAGCCTGCAGGATTTTCGAGGGGAGAATCTGATCCACAATATGGTACCTTAGGAGGCGTATTTGTTTGGGTCTCCCCTCCAGTGGAGGGAATGGTGGTCCACCCTCAACTAGGCCCCTCCTGTAAATCCCTTATGAGGGATGCAGCCGAAGAAATACATATAATCCTACATAGTGAAATATCAGTTATGGGAAAGTACAAAGTACAGATCCCCTGTTGTACTACAGTTGTCTGACCGAAGAGGCAAGTCCAAAACCTCCTCTCTTGACACTTAGAAAAAAACTGAAGCATGACTGAGCTGGGAGAGGCTGAGCGCAGGGGAGTAGCAGGAGCAATTTGCTTCAAGCTAAGTGTCCACCTCCAGCAACAGGCACTTTACCTCAAAGTCATGCCTTGGTCCCCCAATTGGCCGAAGGAGAAAGTAGTGTTGGTCTTTAGAAAAATGCAACTGATCAAAGAGAGCAGGCACCAAAGTAATAGACACATCATAAACAAATACATTTAGGAAGATTCCAACAGATCCGCAGATGAGTGTCTCTTGCAATACTTGCACAACCGCCGCATCCTAAGTGTTAAAGTCACATTTACCAACTGTAAATCAGATACCGTAACTTTAAGCCCTTAATGCTGCGTCTCTCTGTGAATTAGCCAGATTGTCTTATAGGGCTTCAGGGCCCAATTTCTGTTACAAGACTGTTCAGTATAAACTTTAGTACAAAGGATTTTAAAAGGGGGTTTAATGTTATGTACTTCTCCCTAAAAAATCTACCTGATCAAAAATATTTTCCAATATTGGACTGTAGAAATATTACAGCAAAGATTTTATTTGCCAGTGCAGAGTATACTCTTTGTAAGCATGAAAAATTCCTTCCTGGTTTTGCTTTTATGATTGTTTTGTAAATGCACAAAATCAGATAAAAACATCAGCGGTCTGGACAATGTAACAGACAAAATTAGGGAAAATTTAAGTAAAATGCATTTTACCTTAAGATCTTCATGCTTTGGCATAATGGTTATTTTATTTCCATCAACACTAAGTATTTTTCCTTGCAAGTTTATCAGTTCTCCTTCGCACACCTCCACATTATCCCCTGGTTGCAAACTGTGCTCTCTTTCTTTTCCTACACACAGAAAAATCAAACACATATGTTAATACATTACGGAATTCATCAGTAAATGATGCATATACATTGCAACCTACCTGTTGCTTCAGTCACAACTTCCAAATCAACTCCCTCTGGCTGATCCTCAAATTTCTCTAATTCTGATAGGGTGGGTTTAACTCCCTCTGTTATCTATAAAGGGTCAAGGGAAACAACATCAATTTATAGATGGAATTTTCCAATATTTTTGATCTGAATAGATTTAAAGACAATACTTTCCACAGTAAATCCACAATTATAAATGGTAAAGAGCATGTACTGTTTAAGGCTGTGGTTAAGATCCCAAGGGGAGACATGTAGTTTCTAGTAATTTCATCCATGCAGTACTATATATATATATAAATATAGTTGGTTGTTGTCAGTGCACACATAAGCTCTTCAATTCCATCAAATGAACATATTTTTATTCACACATATTTAGTGTAAACAGCGACGTTTCGGTCTTGGTTTTTGAAAAAGGTCGCTGTCTACACTAAATATGTGTGAATAAAAATAAAATTTGTTTGATGGAATTGAAGTCCTTATGTGTGCACTGACAACAACTATATATATATATATATATATATATATATATATATATATATATATATATATATATATATATAGATATATAATTTTTTGTAAAATATTCTTACGATTTAAAGCATAAGATAACTCACCACAGCAGACATCGCAAAGGATTTAAATAGGAAACCCTTTCGGCTGTAACGATTACCCTCAAATATAAGAAAATCCCCATCAGAAGAGACATCTCCACCCAAGGACCTGTGTTGATAATAGCAAAGTCATTATGCTGTAATAATTAGTACATTCTCTCTTAAAACCAAATTCTCACCTTATTTCTTCTGTATTAAACAGTTTCTGGGGGGGTCTACGAAACTTCTTTCGCTTAGCAAACCAATCTTTCTGTATAGTGTAGAAAAAAGAAAATAAATATCATGGCAGATGGCAACACAAGTTTATTTGGGTCCAGTGATAAGAAAATGGAGCTGAACTTTTTCGTGTGATTCTTTTGAGTGGAAGAATGATGAACTGATTCAATACAAAAACTTGTGTTTAGAGGACATTTTCAAAT
The DNA here is from genome assembly GCA_019447015.1 of Hymenochirus boettgeri. Taxonomy (NCBI): domain Eukaryota; kingdom Metazoa; phylum Chordata; class Amphibia; order Anura; family Pipidae; genus Hymenochirus; species Hymenochirus boettgeri. The sequence continues at coordinate 227,167,038 of CM033476.1, read as the reverse complement.
AACAAATGTTTTATCAAACACTTGAAGCCAGTTAGTTTAAAGGGACACTATACTGAAAAAATGACTTTGCCTCATCTTAAACTAAAACTGAAGTAGCACTTACTCTTCAATCCAGCACACATTTTGTTTAGGAGCAGTATCCCCCCCCTCCTTCTTTTAACCACTCCCACTTCCATTCGACCTGACTATTTTCCCACAAACCAACTGTCAAGCCTGCACACAGAATTGCAACTGTCAAAACTCTGTCACCATTCCAGCTACAATAAAACTACTCACAGAAGAATAGTTTTTGAGAGCAAGGAACTTGATTGACAGCTGAAATATAAGAAGTTTTAGATTGGATACCTAAAGAAATAGGGGGCAGATCAACAAAAAGGTGATACAGTGGTGATTGGGAAGAATTATAGTTTCCAGTTATGGTCAACTTAAAATATTTTAAAATATTTTTCGGTATAGATGCCCTTTAAAGGCTAAATACGCACTAGTGATGAAACCAAGTTTCAAAACAAACCTGGTTTTGATTTGAATGTAAGGGTTTTCAAAATCTGTGGATCCAACAGATTTTTCAAAGATTTTTGAAACTCAGAACTTTTCATAAAAAATTTCTTTAGGAACTTTTGAGCTTCTAAAATTCTATTAGAAACTCAAATATTTTTATTAAAAATCTCTTCAATTGGATTTTTAAAAGTTCAATTGGTTCCTTGGAACCAATATTGGAATGAAACTTGCCCGATATGTTTATCTCTAGTACTCAAAAGCACACAACCGCCTAATCAATTCTACCAATATATTTACTGCTCCCTAGTCGGTCAGTAAGAAAAATGTTGGATCTATATTTGAGTGTTTTTAGTGGAAAAGTGGGCAAATCTATATCGTTAGCAGTGATATTTCAGCCTGCTCTGCTTTAAAATTCCAATGGCTAGATAGTCGAGCAGGAATATTAACCCACGTGTTATCACATACTTACTCTAGTTTTTGAGGAACAAATCAGAATAAAAGCAATGTCACAGTGGGCCAAAGTGTAAATATTATTCCTAATCATGTCACATAAATAAAAAGTGTTCAGTTTAGACCCACCAGATGAAAAAAAAAAGGTTTAAATTAGATCATAACGATTCGTAAGAAACCAAGGTATATTCAGAAAATGTGTGTACTCCTGTAACAAACAATCCTGTTCTAATAATTCTCTTTCTATGAGGTTGAGGTAAGTCTCAATTGCTCACTATATGCAATCTGAACTTAGAGGCTCACAAAGACCTACAGTATTTTTTAATATCATTATAATAATAAAACAAATTTAAGGACACTTAGATATTAAAAACTTGTAAACTTACCAAACTCATGCGAGCTTTGATGCGTTCATAATCAATTCGAGGAATCATTTTCAGAGATATGGTGTTTTGACTTGGCTCTACATAATCAACCTGAAGGAGCCATTTAAAAAAAAAAAAAAAAAAAAAGATATATTTTCCGTCACTAAACAATCTAGAACCCCTCCCCCAACGTCTCGTAAAACTCTCTCTTCTCTTACCTGTGCAATATCGTCCTTGTAAATGCCCCTTTTGAGCCGTACCCAGGATTTGGGCTTGAGATTAGTCACTTCCTTCACTACTTTCAGCACATCAGTCATTTCTTTGATAGGCACCATCTGCTGGTTCCAAAATCCCATACGCAGGTTGCCCACCCCCTCAATAGCTTGCTTAACATGAGTTTGCTTATAAGCCTCAACATAGATATAACCTTTCACATGTTCTGGGGCAACTACTGACTTTATCTGTAGAGGCTAACACGAGAAAAGAAAAAAAGCATATTAATTAAATAAAGATGCCAAAATCGTACAGGTTTTGGAAGATTTCACTGAATATTGCACAGTGAATAGCTCAAGGTGAATCCCTTGAATACTCAAGGCACACTTAAAACTGGTTTGCATAACCACTAGCAAAGGACCATATGAAACAGAATTTCACAGGGAATCACATTCTCCATGGGCGTAAATGTTAAAATAGTGCTGCTGGTCTAAGTAAACCTCCCCTATTGAGTATTATTAGAAATAGAAGTTTAAAAAAAAAGTTTTTAGTCACATTTGCTAATCATCTCATTTTGAGTGAAAACCGACCAATCTCAACAAGTCTGATTTAATTTAACAAATTAATTAAATCTAGTTAACCAAAGTGCTTAATCTAAATATGTGATAATAGTTCTGGTGGTATTTGTCCAATTACAGCTAGATATGTATGTATAGTCTATAACTGGGGGGAGCTGGAATATATGTAATACAGCTCTCCCTACAGTTATCCCAATAAATGGCATCTTGGGAAAGCAGTTGCAAACAACCAAGGTATTTTTTAATTAATTAACCTTTAAAGTTTGTCTTTCCCAAAGATTAAATGGCAATTAAACCATCGGCTTCTCCATGTGAAAATACCCAGGGCCAGGACCTATATGACTAGGCCCTCACCTCTAGCTCTTACCTAATTCTGTCGAACCACAATGTTTTAAGGGTATTTACAGTAAAAAAAAAAACAAAAAAAAAAACACTTTGTCTCACTTCAATCTGTAAATGAAAAATTTTAGCAGAACTTAATCTGAGGTGTTTGTGTTGTTGCATTACTTCAATACTCAGGCAGCAAAGATGAAAAAAACAATGGCAGAGAGATAGTTGGGAAGAATTGTAGTTTCCAGTAATTGGCAATTAAAAAAATAAATAAATAAAATTCAGTGTACATAAGCTTTAAGTCCACTTTGTCAAGCCGGCTCTGGCCCTTCCCCCACCACAACCCGGCATTTGATCGATCTGAAGGCACACTCTGCAAGGAACCCATCTTCCCATTGGACAATCCTGTTATAATTTGGGGCTATGACAAGGGAGTCCAGTAAGTGGCTTTACAAAGCTGATTTTGGAGGGCTTGTTTAAAGGATTTAGTTCCTCTATTAAATGAAGGGGGGTCAATTAAAAGTGTTTAAATGTTTTGTACTTCTTAAAACTAGAGACTAGACCAAGACCTTGGAAGTGAAGAGTATGACGCATAAACAACCACAAAATTGAAATAGTAGAGTGACTAACGTTAAACAGACTATTAAAAGCAACATTGGAAAAAAAACAAGGCGCAAAATTGTCTCACTTACTGCATCTGTAAACTGGTATGCAATGAATTTTCGCATCAAAGCAATAGCTGTAGCTCTCTCCTCTCCTATCTGTAGGTAAAAGTATAGTAAAACATAAAAAAGTAAGGTTTAATGTATCCAATATAATACAATATTATAAACACTAATATTACAAGAAGTCCTTTATCAATATACAGTTTTCTAAAGTGATACGAGTGACCATGACCACATGTGCAGCCGCGGAACTGCAGGGGCCCAGGTTTGAGAGATTGGAGGCCGGGCCCGTGACACCCCCCCCCCTCACCAGCAGCTGTTTCTAAACAGTTGCTTGCCCATATACAGTAAAAATACTGTATAAAAGTCTGGTACCGAACTGGCAGAACTTTTAAACAGCCTCTTGTGACAGTTGACATCACAGCCAATGACTAAATTTTATTCCCCTAGCTGCTTCCTCTGAGCATGTTCAAGCTTATAAGCAGCTCACTTAATAGTTGAAGGGGGCATGAACAAATATAACTGTTAACACACACTACCCCTTGTTTCCACAAGGCATTAAAGAGTATAGCTAATGGCATAAGCTAATGATTCCAGAGGACAAGATAGGATATCTAAACATATTTTAAAGGGGCCATTCTTTATAAAAAGAAAATCTCATTATAAGGGTGGAGTTTTTTCTTAAAGTAATGTAAGCCAGTATCTACAGACACTTCTTTACAAAATAAGCAAATCCCTTGGGGATTTGAGGAATATCGCCCATGTGCATGGCTGCCATGTCATCTACAATAATCATATACCTTAATCTAGGTAACAGACAGTGGTACACTTTGTAATCTGGTGATATATTTTGTCTTGTTAACACCATGGTCAGAGCAGCTAAATTTTGTTTTGTAGTACAAAACGTATATACAGACATACTCACCTTACATTTTACTGTCCACAGATTAGGGTCTCTGCAAATAAAATACACAGTCACAACACACAATACAGACCGTGCTTACTTTCACAAAAAGTCAAAATAATAAAAAACTAACTGTATAATTGTATGAATAGAATAGATCAACTTATGTGAATTCAAAACTATGCACCACTATACGGAACATTCACACTCTGGGGCTCTAAAGTTTCTACAATAAATTCTCCTGACAAAAGTGCAGATAAGACGAATGCCACCCAATTCAATTGTCAGGGCTGGATTTAGAACAATATAAATAATATTCTGTAATTTAGCCTTACAATTGATTACAAAACAACTATCCCCTTATATTATGGAGGATAGTTCCTTACTTGACTCCAGGGAGCAGCTGCTGCTGGGTAATGTCATCAGAAAGCTCATCTGAACCACCGTAGATACTAAAAAAGAAGAAAATCTTTGAATCTGTGGACTTGAATCATTTAATTAGCCAACTAGACCCCCCCCCCCTCAACTATGGGTCTATGACAGGTCAATAACTCAGTCTGATCTAACACCACTCTCAATATTTTGGTTTATTGGACTACAAAAATTGGCAGTCCTTTTTTACTTGACACACCGCTCAGACTGATTTTAGGCAACAATTTTGGGAAATTATGTCAGATTGCACTCCATGGGCCACACAATTGGTTGGAATGATCATTTGTGCACTTCTGTTTTAAATTCCTAATTGGTTATTTGGCAATCCGTAATATCGGGCTAAAGTTAACTCATGTAAACCTAGCATACAAAAAAAATGCTTTATCTAGAATTACTAAGTCTTTTAGCAAAACACCCAATTTAAAGAGAGGCTAATGTATCCATGTACAATGTATATTGGTGGGTACAACCACCAATGTACATTGGTTGGAAAAGTTAACTCTGTGAGGGGCATTTATTAACACATGCAAGTGTAGAAGGGATCATTATCAAAAAGTAACTATTAGGACAACTATTTAGCAACTCAAGCACAGGGCATTTAAACATTTTATTTTATGCAATGGGAAAATTCATTAGCAACCTTTTCTGTATCACATTTTCATTTTACATTTGGCCATGAATGAAAAATTTTTTAATTAAGTAATATCGATTCAGATTTCAGAATGTCTATGTGCACTATTACTCTTAGTACCGCTCTACCCCATTTGTGTTTAGTTGTGTTTGACATGGAAAGAAAAAAAGAGCAATTGTTTTTTTTTTGTCGATCCATGAGTAAGCACATTCTTGATTTATTTTTCTTTATTGAATGATGATGCATCATGTGATTTAATATCCCAGTTAGCATCTGTTTATATGACTGAGATTCTCAGTGCATTACAATAACGTCCCTAATTGACACCCAAGTTAAAAGACAAGTACAGCCCTTAAATGAAAACTTATATAAAAGGTAAATTCCCCCCCCTAAACTAACAGTTTGAAATCTGAAATATATACGTCTAACTTGAAATCCTGCACAATGTCTGGATGCCCCTGTTTCTGCTTCTTGGTTCCAGTTAGTAACTGTCAGTTATGGATTTAAGAGTGGACAGACTGAATGTTAATCCCCTAGCTGCTCAGGCTCAGTACCAGGTCACCAAATTGCTCAGTTTTCATGAGGCATCCAGACATAGTAGGATATATCAACATATTTTAAAGAGACCATTCTTTCTAAAAAATGGAATTATGAAGGTGGAGTTGTCCTTTAAACAAATAATTTTAATTTCCAAACTGTCAGGAGGCCTTTAAAAGTGCACCATAGCCGAACACAATCTTACTGTTCTCCCAGAGAAGATTTGGCATATTTCTTCATGTAATACTCCCCCAGCTCCTCTTCTCTCTGGTCCCTGGAAATAAATAAATAAAAACAACTACATGTAAACACAACTACAACACACGCTTAACTGGCACAGAATCCTAAGGTTAGGGATTTATATATTACTATTTTAACAAATGAAAGTACTGACTGATCAATCTGCCTGAGAGCATATTATTTCATTAGGCAACAGCCATCAATATAGGCAAAGGATGCAATTCAGATAATGGAGAGATTAATAATTTATGGAACATCAATACTGGCTGCCACTACTATTATGTAAAGGAGACAAACCATTTTCTATCTCAAAAAATGGCTGGTAAGTTTACCAGTAAATTGCTTTTTACTGCAATCCTCACCTCCACAAGTTCTGCAGACGTCGTGCCCCTGAACGATCCTCATCCAAAATTGCATTGTCAATGTTAGATGCTGGTGGAAAAGATCAAGGATAATAATAAAAATTGGCTATGAATGCATATATGTAGAATATTCCCTGTAAATTTGTTGAAACAAAGATTTGGATTTCTGTGTAAGCAAGGCTTAATTGTTTATTTTGCCTTTGTGAAACTTAGTGGCTTTTCTATGTATGTAACTTTGGAAGTCAGACCACAGCAAGGGAAACCTCCACCTATTATACCTAAAATCTATTTTGTTAACTTCTGTATATTTGGCACAACAAGAGTATTCAACCTTTTCAAAACAAATATTAATAAAACAGTTCTATGAATAATTTTATAATATAACATGATCCTGTTCAACCTCATTTGGAAACAGATAAAACACTCTGTAGGTAGGTAGCTTAGTTCACAATACTTTCACATATAGCAGTATATTTTACTTTGGCTACCTGAAAGGTGGGCTTTATTCAAGCCATAAAACTTTTTTAAAGAGAAATATAGCTCAATATTTGCTATAAATGCACCTTCTCTGCCCCCTAACAGCAGTCTAAGGCCAAAAATTGTATAACCAGTTTATAATCTAGGGGTAAAAAAGGTAAATGTAAGCATTTTGTATAACTTAATATAAAATCTGCACTTTTGCAGACACCTGCCACTGTCTTCACACTGTATCCATATCATCAGAGTAATATGAAACTAATCAGTGGTTCTCCTAAAAGGCCTCACTGAAGCAAATTTTACAGTAATAAAAGACGCAACAACAACACAGTCAAAGGGATAATAGTGGAAAGTCAGGATTTTGTAGGAGCCATTGAAGGAGTGTCCATCTGTTGCTGCCAGCTTTAGCAAACAGAAAGGTAGGCTAACATCACTGGTAACGTTGCAAAACTTGTTAGGGCAAGTTGATTATGGGATGGAAAAAGTGTTGACAAAAAATTTGGGTGCACAAAGAGGGACACAGATGGGTCCTCAGGTTCCATAGGATTCTGAAGCTTTATGGAACAAGCCCAATTCAAAAACACCTCTGCTTTCTTGAAATAAACATTTTCTATCAGTGACCTCAGCCTCCAGGTCACTGATAGGAAATATGACATGGAGATTCCTCACTCAAGAGAAGTGGTTCCTGAAAGGCGTAAAAAAAAACTGGCCTTGGATTATCTCTTTCAATGCACAAACCAGAGGAGTTAACCATCGTGTCATAACAGGTGGCATCTTCCCCTTACCCATAGACACTGGAAAAATATGTCCAGGTGAGTGTTCTTGCAGGACACAGGACTATACTCTGGTGCTGGAAAGCAATCTCTGATGATCGGCATAGTAAAATGCATAAATCATAAATAATATTTTCAAAACAGGGTGGGGAAATCACATTTATGAGACCCTATTCACTGCAGCTGCAAACTAATTGCATGGTTTTAGGCATTTTTACATAAAAGAAAGAGAAAGAAATATCATGCCCAACTGCTTTCATTCAATGTTTAGGCCTTTAAAGTAACACTTCTGCATAGATAATGGACATGTGTTGCAGGCATAATCAACACTGAATAACTGTCACTTGATTATGTTGACCTGTGTCACACACCTAACCATCGTTGATTAGCTGTCTCTTAAATGCATTCAGCTGTGTCACAGACTTAATCAGCTCTGATTACCTGTCTCCATTGCACTCCGCTGCGTCAGACGTGGGTTTTAAAACTTACAGCACACGTAGACACTAAAATTATTAGGGCTTTGTCCAGCCTTTTAAGCCAAAGTTTATACTTAAGCTTTCCCTTTCTAGTTAACTATTTACCTAATTTGCTGTTAATCTCAATTAAACAACTGAAGTGGTGGAGGAGTTAATTGTAACAGTGTCTGTTGGAGATTTTTTCTAAATATCAACCCAATGGTATGTGTATAAAGTAAAAATTTGAAATATAGTAAATATTGTGGTACTACGTGAAACATGTAACTGATGACAACCTATCAGCACAACCACAAAATCATTATTTCTACTTTTCAAACTAAATACTGTACACTCAAACTCAGTAGTGAAGCAAGGTCAGGGAGGTAACTGCAGACAGTATGACACTTACCTTCTATTTCTTCTGCAATGATGAAGCCGAGACAGAATGGAGCAAAACATATCAGCAAAACCAATCACGAAGGGAGATGAAGGACCGGAAATGGGAAGGGATAAAATTATAAAGTGTGGCACAAAAAGTGGCATCAAGAGGTAGAAGCAGGCAGAACAGCAAAGCGAGTGGGAAAATAGCATAAGCTTTGTGAGTAGAGGGTGCGTGATAAAATGAGCATGAGTGGGTGAGAGAAAATTAAATGAGCCGGGTAAGAAATAACTACACGGGTAGATAAAGGAAAATTAAAAAACAGATTAAAGGGCATGTCCACCCCCAAAACTATAATCCCCCCAACTACTGGCCCCACCATGTAGTGTAGTTTAATCCTTACCTCACATCCCAGCTCCATAGGGTTCTCCTGTAGTCCCCCCCCAAAGTTCCAAAAAATGACTACCAGGAGGCTAGCAGAGTCCATAATAGGCAATGCCTGCTAGCTGGCCTCAGGTAGATTTTTGCCATGCGTACTGCAGCCCTTCTCCCCCTCCCTCCCCCTCCCTCTCCTCCCGTTCTACTATCCCTCCCCCTAGCTCAAATCCCCCTTAATATTGTGCTCATGTCTCCCAGCCCCAAACGCATATTTTTTTTTTTAGAAAGCTCCCCAAACTCTTACTTACCTCTCCTCTTTCCTCCGGCGAACTGAGCTGCCGGCAGCCGCGTCTGTGTTGGCTGCCGCTCAGCCAATCACAGACGCGGCTGCCGGTCCCGCCCCTCTGCTTGCATTTCCTTGCAAGCCGAGGGCCGGGAGCGCGGCGGAGGATCGTCGAGGGGAGGTAAGTAGAGTTTGGGGGGCTTTCTAAAAAAAAAATTAGAGCGGTTGGGGCTGGGAGCCCAGGGGGGACCATATATTAAAAAATTTTTTCCAGGGTGGACATAGCCTTTAAAGAGCAACTGCGCAACTACCAGGGAATCAGCCCCCTGCAGGAGGGCCTCATCTTCTTAATTTCCATATGACAAATATAGCCTCCACCCAGAAAACCACTGTTAATGAAGCAGGGAAGGGGGCCCCATCATAGTTTTGCTGGGGGCCCAGTGACTCCTAGTTACGCCACAATTAAGGTAACAAGTGTGTCTGCTCTGCCTTTCTTCCTGAAAACTTCTGTATGACTTAAATGATTTCCAAAATAATCATTTACATATTTTCCTTTTCTCTGCATAGCAATGAAAATGATGCAGAGGAAAAAAATTTATGAGCAAAAGATAGATCCTGTATGACAAACAAAATAAAATTCAAACGGGTCACATTCTATAGTCCCATTTTACTGCTTTATTAAAGGTTAAGTATACTATAAAATAAAGTTTAGTTGGAAGCTGCAGCTTTAAAAAAAAAATTTGGCTTTTTTTTCTATGCCCCTCCAGAGCCTACCTTTCCTGCTTCAAAGTTGGTGACATCTTGATTATGCATTGTTTTAATGCATAGCCCCTTCGAGATTTCCAGGTTCTTCCAGTTTCTTTTGTCTCAAAAGATAATGTCTGTTGGTTCCAAGCATGCACACATACGTGTGCGTACGTAACAACAAGTCACCACGCTGTGTGTGTGCGTGGCGAGATGACTTCATTCATGCGCACACACGTCATGTGCGTGCACGCAACCTTTTGAAACTAAAGAAGCTGGAGGAACCAGGAAATTTTGTAGGAGCGTAGCTACACATTTGACAATGCAGAATCAAGATATCACCAACTTTGAAACAGGAAAGGTAGCCATTGGAGGGGTATAAAAAAAGAGCTGCAGCTGAAGAATCAAGAGGTAGCTGCAAATCTCAGAGGGGCGGAGCTAACCATTCAGCTAAGCAGAGACAAGATGTCGGCAACTTTCAAGGCACAAAGGTAGGCTCTGGAGGGGCATAGGAAAAAAAATATGGCAACAGTATTTTTAAAGCTGCAGTTCCAAATGAACATAACTTGATTTTACAGTGTACTTAGCATTTAACTTAACTTTATTTTACAGCATACTTATCCTTTAAGTTTGCCTTCTCTGTGGAAAGATTAATTTATAAAATGGGCATTTTCAAAAAAAGCTCAATCTTGTTTTGTTAGAGTTTTAACAGGGATGTCATTCAACTAACAGAAGCAAACTATGATGACTTTGCCAAAATAAAAAAAGCCATTAAAATGTTTCATTAATGCATAAAGAAGTTCACTCTACAATGCAGAGCTCTAAATAATTTTCTCCTTTTTTAGTCATGAATTGTTCTTAATATACCATGCATGTACTGTATTAGTGTAAGCCTCATTTTGTGTATGTGATAACCTGTACAAATAGTGAAGCATGTAAGGCATGCAGAAAGATATATAAGAGACTTAAATGAAAACTTCGGTGAGAAAAAGATTTTATTTTACATAAACCTAGGTATTCTACATATACCTTTACATATCTTTTGCTATGACCTGCATTGGTCAGTAGCGATCTGCCATTTCAGGTTTTAAAATGGGCCTCCTCCTTTTCAGGATGCTCATTTCTTTGAACCGATTTTGACAGTAATCTTTACCTCAATGCCTTAGGCTGTGTAAACCAGCTTTAGGATGTGTTTACCCAGCTTTAGGATGGGTTAAACATGTTCAGATCTCTACCTAGAGCTCTAATAAATCAATAATACAAAGTAAAGGGAAAGAACACGATGGACACTCTTAGAGGTCCTGCATACAGTTACTCTGCAGGCATTTATTTATGCACAGAGGAATCTTTGGCATGGCAGATTAAGGTTAGTCAAATAAGAAAATAAAAAACTTTCTTAAAAGCATATGTATTTGAGGTAAACTTCTAGTTTTACAAAGAGTATCTAGTGTAAATGTTCCCTAAGGGCATGTTCCCCCACCATCAAAATCTATACTTACCTTCCCCGCTTCCCCAAACCCTGAGATTGTTATATTTATCTCAAGTGGTCACTGTAGCTCCTTCCTTCCAAGCTCCAATGCAGACTTCCTTTCTGGTTGCAGGACACAATGAAGCAGCTGTGTAATGTCAATGAAAGCTTGAAGAGATGGTAATAACTGAAGAGACCAGCAAAGGTGAAAACAAGTAGGTAAAAGGAGAACACAGGGAGGTAAATAAGTATAACGATCTCGGATTTTGGGCGGGTTGGGAAGGCAAGTATATTATAGATTTTAGTGGAGAGGGTGAACATGCCCTTTAAAACCACAACTTTTGTGCCATCAGCTAGCAGGCTTGTCCAATAATGAGCCTTTTCTATCAAGACAAACTGACCATAATAGTCCTGGCAATGGTTAGGAAATTTGGTCAAACACTGACTTATTATCCCTAGCTTATTTGTTTGAAAAACGCTAATCACCCTAATGAAAGGAAAGTCAGAAGATACAAATAGTGAGATATTAACAAAATAGTAGAAAAGACATGTAATAACAGGAAGCATATGAGAAAATACGTAAGGAAGAGAGTGTAAAGGAATGAAATTTGGCCACATAGTAAAAGCTGCTGACAAATGATATAACACATGGTGCTGTACATACATGCATTCTATCAGTCATTATAACATTCTATGCACGCACTCAGAATAATACCTATTCTGCCCATATAAACAAAGGATACCCACACAATCAGCACACACAATTAATAAACACAAATATGGTGCACACACACATACAAATACATAGAGCTTCATTACCAGAAACTGTGTGAAGGCGTGAAAGGAAAGAAAAATGAAAGGGTGAGACAGGGTACACCCACGATGCTACAAACCAATTTAAAATACCTGCAATTAGAACAGGTATGTCTGTCTTTTTAATATTTCTTTATTACAACAAATAGTAATAATGAATGAAGACCAGGTGATTCAAATGAGGTCAGAACTGCTATACTATTAACTGTCGAAATAGGTAGGCCTAATTAATGGGGATGCTGCTCCTCCTCCTCTTCTTCTTTCCAAGTTCCCTTGCTTCTGGGTAGCACCTCCTTGTGAGCCAAATCAAAAGCCCCAAAAACTTCAACAGGGCTTCTTATAGTCAAAAGAAAGTACACCGTCCATCAATACTAAGTTATGCTTACCAGGTTCTAAAATTATTTAACTCTAAACTCACTTCAAAACTACCCACATACCAAGCAAGAAAGGACACTAGGAAACATGAATAAAGAGAGCATTCATTTTTTGTTAGCAATAAAAAAATATATAACAGATAAGTCCTCATTACACAGGGATGGACCTGAACCTAATTTATTATTGGACAAATTCCTTATTTTCTTGCTGAATGGGATCATAGATGTTTTTGCAATAGTAATCCCCTTTTCAGCAAATAATTTTTACAGAAGAAAATATGAAAACATGTTTGCAAAAGGGGTGTCATTTAAAAAAATACTTTGCACTTTTCTGGCTATTTAAAGTATGTGTATTTATTAAATTCAGAAAGGTGTTGAGGTAAAGAAGGGAAAACCTAAACATACACATCAGATACATTCTCTCCTTGCACACAAAGTTGATAATGAAGGACACATACACATACTAACTTTGTTAGTAATATTTAGAGCTATAATCTAAAAAGCATACACACACACATTACACTGTACCTTTTTCCAAAATATCTTCTGCGCCATCTTCCCACTGATCTTCATCTTCATATTCATCATCAACATCTGGAAAAAGAAAAAAAAGGTTTAAACATTCGACACCTCTATTTTTAATGAAGATTTTGCGTAAAACTATTATGTCCCTTGTGCTACTTGCTAACAATGGGAAAAGAGAGGCCAATCTTTGAAGATAAACCATGGAATCTGATTAAAGATGTACTGCAACAGTTCAGGTTAACTATATTTATTATTATACAGTATATTTAATTTTGCTTTGGTCATAAAGCCATTTACATAAATTGGCATAGAGTTAATTAAAATAAAATTTTCTATCTTCCCCTGAATGTATTGCTTTTCATGGAGCTGATGAAAGGTCTAGGGTAGGGGATCACTAATCTAGGCCAATTATTTAGTAATGGTCAATACTTTCCCTCAATCAGAAAACAGACCACCCAGACATTATATGTTTAGATTCACCACTGTTGTCCTGATATATTCCTACGTTGAATACAAATGATTGGGATGACATGGCTGGCGCTCAATGCCTTGTCTCTCCAGCTGCTAATAAAAGACTTAATAGCAAAAGTACACCCACTCCAAATACATCGTTTTGATAACTCTAGAACAGTCTCCTGTCCTAAATATGGGAGGGCAGGGGCTGACTTTTGGCATCTGATGTGGGACTGGCCAAAGATATCATTCTTCTGGCAAGATGTAACAACTACACTGACTACAGTGCTTGGTACAACAATACTTTTTGACAACAAGCTATTTTTTTGTAGGACAGATACAAATTAACCCTACTGAGAGAAACTCTCTTCTATGCTAAAAAGGACATTACATCCAGATAGATGTCCCCTGAACCCAAAATATACCCCAGCTGCTAACCCTTATAACTGCTACTATACTCCCTTACCAGAAAGTTATGTATCTTCATAGATATGGTATGATTTGTCTGATATAACTAATATTGCAATGTGATATACCTCAATAAAGCAGTCTCAATGTGGCTCTCTAACACCCCCTATACTTAGAGATAATGTATATAATTTATTCTTGTCAAGGTTCTCATTCATCCAGGTCATGGTTTATCTGTTGTATTCAATTAGATCAACTGGACTTTAGTTCAAGTTTAGTTCTTGAAGACGTTTCGCTAGTCATCCGACTGGCTTTCTCAATTCAGAATGACTTGTACAAGAATCTGTGGCAATTATGTGCCGTGGAAGATCCCAATTAGCATATCACAGCCAGGTGTTAAGGGTGTGATTGCATAGTGACTAAGAGGTGTCATAGGAACGCCCAGGGTAAGGTGCCAAAACCGTACAATATTAAAGTCCCTGATAAGACTTTGAAAGCTGCTTGTTACCCTGCAGTTGTTTTTACAAGTCAATGTCAGTTGCTGGTAAGTAAACTGCAGGGTAACAAGCAACTTTCAAAGTCTTATCTGGAACTTCCATTTATAGGTGGCGATATCTGTATGACTTGTTTTTTCCTATTTTTTGTTCCTAGCAAAAGATATAGCTTCTAAATGTACCTGGATTATCTGCTTTTGCAGTGGTGGGTAAAGCTGGGCTGGACAAATCATACAATTAATTAGGAGCCAGAAAATGTATGCCACCCAATGTCCCATGAATGACATGTGACCCTATACGCCTCCAACCTAGCTCTACCCAGTCACATTTATCCCCACCCATTACACCAATACTACTAACTTAAAGGGCATGTCCACCCCCAAAACTATAATCCCCCCCACTACTGGCCCCATTGTGTAGTGTAGTTTAATCCTTACCTCACATCCCAGCTCCGTATGGTTCTCCTGTAGTCCCCCCCTAAAGTCCCAAAAACTGCCCACCAGGAGGATAGCAGAGTCCATATAGGACTGCCTCCTACCTGGCCTCCGGGAGAAGTTTGGCATGCGTACTGCAGCCCTTCTCCCCCCTCCACCCCCCTCCCTCTCAGGATTCCCTCCCCCTTTTCTGATATTACTAACATAGCGGTTGGGGCTGGGGGGACAGGGGGAATGTTTGTTAAAAAATTTTTCAGAAGGGTGGACATACCCTTTAAAGGAATTGTACATTGAAAAAACGACTTTGCCTCATTTTAATCTATAAATGAATACATTATTTTGCTCAATCTCAGTCCCCCAGCTAAACTATCTGACGGTCTGTGTGGGAAAGCATGCTCAGTAATCCCGGTGAGGCATCAATGGTAGAGGGAATTTCCAACCATGCTGTTCACATACCAACTGTCACCATTCCAGCTACAGCAACATAACAAATGAGTTTGATATCAAGAACTTCAAGCAGTTCTTTCCAAAAACAGAAAGAGTGATATAGAGAGAAGGATAGATGGACAAACAATTTGAGATGTTTGGGGGAGTTTGAGATCCCTTCCCCATTAGAACTAAAGTTTCCCAGTGCCAGCAGACTTTCCATTACCATAAACGTTCCCAGTGCCAGCATAATTAAGTGGCAGGATAGGAATCGCCGAACTGCCTGTCATAGATGCTTGGCGTGTTAAAAATCGGGTAACAGCTTTTATTTCCCAGTGTTAGAACTGCTCTTCTGTATGTTTTAGCCGAGGTCCTATTCCCCCTCTCTTCACCTTCTGTTTGCAGAGTAGGGCATGAAACTCTGCTCAGCCTATTTGGAAACAATGTTGCAAACGTTCTACATACAGAACATAGTGAAAGGGAGGGGAATAGGAGCTCAGCTCTAACACTGGGAAATGAAAGCTGCCGCCAGATTTTTAACTCCCAGTCAACAATTTTCAGTCGCCATGGTGACCGGGATTTGTCCAGCCCTGGGGCAAGGCACTAGTTTTAAAAAATACACAGTCCACAAGTTCAAATCCCCATACTAAGCCCCCCAATTAATTTATTGTAGGGGGCACATTATCCATTATAATCCACCCAGACACCCACTGTCTCTGAGGCAACACTAGAGCCCTTCCACTATAAAGTTCACACTGATCCCCCCGTTTGTTTGTTTTTTTCCATTATGTTCCTAGTAAAATATAAATATTCTAAATGTACTAGTGTCCCAAACAGTATCTCTGTTAGGCTAGAGGTAAGAAGACAGAAAAAAAAAGTTGCAGGTTTAATTCTCCAGACTTACTTTATTATTTTTTACTGAAATGTTAATATTCTGTTTCTTACATTCATGCTAAGAAATACACTGTAATGATAACTTTTCTTTTTTGTATCTTTGTTAGGACAGGAGAATTGAATGTGTTTGAAAACAAAAAAACTGAAATCCCTGTTCTGTGTCAGGGAGAGGGAAGATCTCTATGCCGTTACGCGATGTCAGCTTCTAAGAAGCAAGGCTGCAACTTCCTTGTTTTGATCTGTTGAGCACTACACTCAGAGCTTGTCTATACATGGAGAGACATAGGAGGGGGGGTTACCCAGCTAAGGTACATTATGGAAACGGACCTCTTATACACACATTAATTTAATTAATCACCCAGCAGCCACACCAAAGGGAGAGGGAGACATAGCTTGTTGTATGTTTGTGAATGTGCTCTGTCTGTTGCAACAATTTTGTCTGGAGACTTAAGCTCTCCTTTAAGCTGGATAGATCTCTATCAGCACAAAAAAAAAAAAAAAAAAACGGATATATCAATTGTAGGTGTCCATGTTAAGGTTTCTTTCCCATTCACCAGTAAGAAACAGAGAAACACTTATCTGCAGCCAATATTAAAGAATTAGAAAAGGTGCCACTTTAAAAAATATTTCACCTATTTCAGAGCGGCTTTCAATGTGTTCTATGATTTTCTCTTTTCTATCACCAAGCTAAAAAAACTGTATGCCAACAATCACTACTGAAAATTAAAATTGACCAATGAGTTCAGTGATCATACGAAAGCAAAGAGGCTGGAAATTCGACGAGGTGACTTCTAATATCCAATGAATTTATAGTAGGGGGGTACATTATGCATTATAATTCTCCCCCCAAGATTCCATATCAACCTGCTACAGTCCCTGTGTGTGCACCTCACTCTACCTTGGACTTTGTATTTACTGCTTGAAGAAGTTAAACTTCCCAGAAAGAAGAGGTGCAGAAGAGAAAAATAGCATTATGAAACTGCATTGGTTGCAAGAAAGGCTGGTTGACTGTTGCAATGGCACTAACACGCTCAGTATAATTCACATGAAAAATAACCTAGATAAGCCATTATCCCTTATATTATATAAATAAAATTATATTTTTATGGAGATTGCATTGAGTTTTTAGGAGCAACCAATTAGGTGGGGGTATATAACACTATTACACATAGGAAAGGTCTATATGTATGTGTGTAATTATCACTATTTAATCAAAATCACCATAAGAAATAACACTATACAAAGTATAGTACTACTACCTACTACTGAATTACAAAACAAATGATATACAATTAATAAAGTATACTTACTTTACTTGACAACCCTAAGTTTGAATGAAAAACTCAAAATGGCAGGTTTAGCCACACCTCTAGGATTTCTACATGGGTGTCTAAAAGGAAGTGGAATTGGGACACTAAAAGGAAGTGGAATTTTACTAACATCCAATGAGGTTGTGATCTTACAACATGTGCCATTGTTAGCGAATCAAAAACTTCTCTTAAGCATTGTACATGACAAGACAGGAAGTGTAAGGAAGTTCCTGTATTACACCCAATTATGTGCTGTTTTTAAAACATGTGACAGTCTTAGCCAATTAGAAAATTCTTCAGACTCTCACATTTACTACCCCTCCCCTCTTCATAGAAAGTAATAAGACAACCCAGCTTCTGTTTGCTAGACAGAAAGTGGACACAAAGAAGAAGCTTAAAGCTAAAAGAGAATGCTGGGAGTTTTCAAACATGAGCATATTCAAACCCTTGGGTAGGAATCGCTAAAGCATGGGCTTTTAATGTCTGTAAGTAAAAGGGCTTTACACCAGGATGTATGAAAAATACATTTTCCAGCATTCTGTGCAGCCAGGGAATGCTGGGAGTTGTACAGACTTATTATTACCTATTTGAGCCTCCCCCTAGACACTTGCTGGGAGCGGAAAGGGAGAGCAAGTTCAGAATGGATCCGGATACCTACCGGCTAAAGGGATGTAAGTAGCCTCTCTCTGGCCCTACAGCTTAACAGCTATATGCATAAGGGAGAGGCAGACAGATCCCAAATCACTTGCATGTTTGTGCACTTTGTGTTGGTGTCACTGAGAGCATGACCCCGAGCTTTCAATAAAAATAAAAAACTCATAATTTCCGCTGTGCCCCAACGGGGACACGTTTGCTAGTTTATTATATATTTATTTTTTATCTGCTAAGTTAAGTCTGGTAGTTATTATATAACATTTTCATACCAGCCTCTTCAATGATAAACGTGTTGCGTTTTTTCTTTCGAGGTCTGTCATCTTCATCTTCCTCTTCTTCTTCATCATATTCCTCCTCATCATCTTCTTCTACTTCCTCCTCCTCTTCTTTCTCACTTCCAGCAGCACTTGCTCTTTCCTCTTCCACCTCCTGAAGTAACGGAGAACACTAAGATTTGCATATAAAACATTCACAAAAATACCAACTACAACCACATTTGGAAATCATATTTAGTATGGGCTGCACAGTCAAATGCAGATACCAAACATGCATAATTTAACAACAGCTATGGCCAAAAAATATGTAGCTGGGTGATCAGAAATCGGATAGTTGATAACTCTTAAATGTATAAAAGCAAACCAGCTATAGAGCTGATGGCCTTTAAAGATACCAGTAATTGTATCACAGTTACTTAAGCAAGAACAAGCACCAGCAAAAAGGACGTGTATATATATATATATATATATATATATATATATATATATATATATATATAATTATTATTATATTAATGCTCCAAAAGATTAGACTATATGTGATTAGAGGGGTCACTACTTTAATATTTGCCCTTTAAAAGACCTTTTGTCATGGCACTGTAATGCATTTATGCAGGTATTGAAAACACTGTTTTAATGGCACAAACCTAATCTGTGGTTGTCATGACAGAGCAATGCTTAAGCCTCATAAGTGAGGCTGGGAAGGGTTAACATTTGTGTCAGACCCCCCCCACCTCTATTCAGGCTTGCTTTCTTTATTTTTACATAAATGGCCTCCTTGACTTTTGAACAAGTCTGTTCTTTGGCCAAGATGTTAACTATACAAAGTTCAAAAATATGTCCTTTTTCCTGTTGCTGCCTCAGTGTTGCCGGGTTTAAAGCAGACAGGTATACGGTGTCTTTTTTAATTTCACTAACACCCCCCTACAGATGGGATGACCTAGTTCTTTCTCCTGTCCTGCTTCCCACCTTCACTGGTGGTTTTCATGTTCTTTTCTTCTTTCAGTCACTGAGCCAGTAACTGGTGCATCCAAGAGACTCAATACCAAAACACAAGAAGAGTGGCATCATATACGCAATGCAAAGCAGAGAAGATAGCTCAGATCTGTAGGTGGGGGAAGACTAAACAGCAGCTGCACCAATGTATGGCCCAGCATAGAACAGCCAATTCCTCAGGTCAGGACTCAGCTGTGTATCTGCATCTTAAAGAAAATTTACGGGGGGTGCTCGTGAGCAGCTTGAAGATGGCCACATGGTATCACAAGAAAACAGACCCAGAACTGGAAACGCAAGCAAACAGACCCAGCTTCGATATAATTTCACCCAAAAATCACTGGGGAACAGTCTAGAGACATTCCTGAAATGCCAGCCAGACATAAGGGAGAAAGTGCGGTAAAAGCACTACAGGCGTTTCAACACAAACCACGCGAGGCCAGGGAGCGGGAAGAGTAGGTAAGCTCGAGTGGCTCCGATGTAGAGGACCCCCCCACCCAGCAAAACTCCCCTGATGTAGCCTCACCTACGCTATCACAAATCTGCAAACTACTAAAAGAAGAGCTTCAGAAAGCTCTATCACCCCTACAAGCCAACATTCAGGAAATCGGACAACAAACCAAGGTAATGGGTAAACTGTCGTTACAAATTGAAGACCTAGAAAATAGGTCTCAAAAGATGCAATATCCGAATAAGGGGGATACCAGTCATATGCCGATGCCCATGAGGTAACAACAAATATTCTCAGAACGCTCCTACCGGAGGAGCGCCTGGAGTGCTCATAGGGCCCTGACAAGACCCCCTACAGGTACCCTTCCAAAAGATATAGTAGTTAAACTGCACTACCACGTAACAAAAGAGAAACTACTAAAGGAAACCAGTAAAAAACCCAACTTGAAATATAATGGCGCCAAATACCAAGTATATGCGGACTTAGCACCCAAAACCGTATTCAAGAGGAGACTCCTCCAACCAATTACAAAAGTGCTACAAGAACAAAATACAGATGGGGCTTTGCATTTAAACGCCAATTTATGATTAATTAACAACAGATCAATTAAGGTGGACACATTACAGGATGGCATCCATTTATTATCAAAACTTGGATTACAAATACAATCACCCAAAGATTCCATTGAACAAGGATCACTGCACAAACCAATTCAAAGACTATGGCAACCAACAACACCAGCCAAAGCACCAGAAAAACGACAATTTTGGGCACCCAAACGCCCCGACCGCCAATAAATAAGGAAAATACCTGATAAAGGCTGCCCTGCACCAAATGGGATAAGTCTCCACAAATAATACATATTAAGTCATTTCTCTTTCACAAAAAAAAAAAAAGGCCAAAACAAGCAACCGTAGACATTTATTAGCAATAACACTCTATGTAAAGGAAAATTAATGGGAACCTACAACAAAAACCTTTCACAAGCTTTCCTTTGGAATAAACTACTAGGTTCCAACCGTAAACCAAACACGACTTAAAGATATACTTCAATAGGTGATCAGGATTTGATATACCACAATCCTGCCCAACACAAACTGAGCAGAACATTTATTATATCAAATATGGTTAAACAACCCAGAACTTGCTCCCTGATACAATGGAACCAAATTTTATTCTACCTTTTCTATACTTTTCTTTCCCATCTCTATCCAATAAGGTATTGTTTAAAAATATATCAATATGCAGTTAAGAAATATTATATAAGTTGTTGAAGTTGCACATCTCATCTATAGTGCGGCCCCTTTAAATTGTAGTGGTCTTGTGGTAAGGTATAATCCACTTGGTAATGGCTTGTGGGCTAGTTCCTACGTGTTTTGCTGTTTTAAGACCACTACGATTTAATGGGGCCGTACCATAGCAGAGAGGTGCAACTTCAACAACTACTAATGGACTATTTCTGCTAGGTTTTTAGTGCTTTTTATTGTTTTTAATTGCTATAATAAAGTTTGTTGGCAACCTTATTCCGGTGTGCAGGAACAAGTGAGTGTTTTAAGAAAGTGTCATTTTAAACTGATTTTTTACAGAGATCTTAACCTATTTATTTTTTACTTTTTGTTTTATTCCTTCCCTTACTCATACCCCCAAGCGCAGGCAAGATACTTTTAAAGATTTTATTAACAATTCAGTGGACAACTTGCAGTGCAGCCACCCTACTCAAGCAAACATTCCCTACCACACCAGAGCGGAGAAATAACCACTTCTACTAATATATAAATATAAGGTTAAACATATGTTTTATAGAGTTAAAGAATAAAAGTAATGTGGAACATCAGCAGTGAACTGTTCCTTTAATTATATGAATACAACCTAGGCTTGGTAAATAGCATAATTCACATAGAACACATACCTCTTTATAGCTTCTCAATCAGAAGTGCAGTTCCCCAGTAAACACTCCTGAAAGAAGGACCCCCCTTCTGCTTCCTGAATCCTTAACTCTTCCCCTGCTGATATGTGCGACTGCACTAGCTCCCTCACGCATGTGCAATGAGAGGTTGCTGCAGTCGGAAAGCTGTGACCTCACCCTCACTGGTGCGTGCGCACCTGTATCTAGCACTGTATGTCTGTGCTGTGGAGCAGCTGTGTTGTGGCTACTCACGCCCGGCCCCCTCCCTGGGGTCACTTTGCGAGGCCATATCTCCAGAGTTGAGTGAGCTAGGGGGTTGGGTCCCTGGACAGAGGAGACCCTGGGCTTTCCAGGCATACCATTGTGAATTGTGGCCCTGTGACCTCGGGGCCCTGAGAAATGGTCACCCAAAGTCTGGGTACTTTTTCTCCAGGACCCTGGGGCCTAGAGAGAAGCTTTCAAGCCCAGTGTTAAGCTCCAATCCTCCCCTGTTGGTCCCCAAGGAGCAGCTCCCAGACCCAAAAGGCCACGGAGCACTGCCTGCTCAAATACAGCTTGGTCAGCTGGGCTCCACACTGCCCCCCAGGGTCACTTTGCTGGGCTCTGCTACACCGGGACCCAGAGAAATGATTTTTGCATTGGTCTTAAGCCTACTGGGGGCCCCCCAGGTCACTTTGCGGGGGTTGTATCTCTGGGGCTGAGTGGGCCAGGCCGTGTGGGGTCCCTGGACAGAGGACACCGTGGGATTTCCAGGGGTACCAGAACTGTGGTGCTGCGACCTCAGGCCCCCAAGAGACGGTCACCCAAAAAACCTTAACCACATGCTATTTGGGGTGCTAGCTATATACAGGGTGTGATGGTGCTTTTTATACATGGGGGATGCTATTTATATATGGGGTGCTATTTATATATATATATATATCTATATAATGTGCTATTTATATATGGGGTGCTACTTATGTATTGGGAGCTATTTACATATGGGGTGCTATTTAAATATGGGGGTGTTATTTATACTATGGGGGTGCTATTTATAGTATGGGTTATACTATACGGGTGACTTGGTAGGGGGATGTAGGTAAAGTTCAATTGCATTTCATTATGGGGACAGGAGGTGGGGTGGAAAAGTAGTGCTATATAATAACAGTTCAGATTACCTGTGCACATGTAGAAAAGCACTTTAAAAGATACATTTTCTTTAAACCTGGGCCCTTATTTTGTAGTTAAATTTATTCTCTACAATCGAGCTTTAGTTTCTGATAAACTAAAGTCTGTTAATGTAGTTTTCGTATTATGAACAAATACACACACATGGAAATAAATCAAATAGTCATTTTTTCTGCCCTCATTATATTCAGGGATGCTCTATATACTACCCTTACTTCATTTTCTTCTGCCTCTTCTGCTTCGCTGCTCCTGTCACTCTCCTCTTCAGAGAAGTTGCTGTCTTCACTGTCTGACATATTTGCTTATTTTATGATCCCAAATACTCTGAGAACTCTGTGGATAAAGCAAAACAAATTCACATGAAACAAATGTATTACCTTCTTAAGGTATATAAACTTTAAATACCACTAAAGGTCAAAAGCATCTTGAAAATAGGTACCAAACACTACTGTGAACTTTGGACTACTGAAATTAATAAAATCTTCAGAGACCATACCAAAACTGTCTTGCTAAATGTATTAAATGTAACTTAGAAGCTCTGTTGATCAAATGTTCTCTCATTTATTTAAAAGCAAACACGTAAATTAACCATACATAAGGAGCACTAAACAACTTTCATAGATCAATAAAAGCACAAGTCAACAGCACTGATTTGTATGCAGCTATTACTACAAATATAAACTAATGATCATAATTTCAGACATCCCACCCTGCCCATTCAGGCTTCCGGGCAGGGTGGAGAAAGTGTGCGTGGCTAGGGGCCGTGACGTCACGCAGTGCGTGGCCAATGATCATGGGGTGGTGGGAGGCGGGGTTAGGGAGGGATTATGGGTGTTCCATGGGCATGGCCTTTGAAAGTGGGAATGCCTGGGGAGGAGACTCAAGTCTCCTCTCAAGTCCGGGAGTCTCGGGTGGTCTCGCAGGCGTGTGGGAGACCACCCCAGAATCAGGGAGACTCCCGGACGATCCGGGAGGGGTGGGATACCTGTAATTTAAGACTTTACCCTAAAAATAAATCGTAACTCAAAAATTTTATTTTTTAAAACTTAAAACAGAAAAATGTAAATCTCAGCTGTAGATCCTGAGAAATCATAATTTGAAATCAAAGCATTTACAGGGGAAGACATGTCACTCCAGAAGCAGAAATTATGTGTCCCATCCCTGACCTCTTACTATGATCTTTGGCTGCCTGCCAGCACAGTTTCTGCAACAACTGAGAAATTCAGTAGAGAAAAGAATGAAGGGGGAGATGTGTAAGCAAAGCAGGGTCCATGGTGGGGCTGTGCAGAACTTATACAGTGGAATGCGAAAGTTTGGGCAACCTTGTTAATCATCAGCCAGTTGTTAGGATAAAAAATGTCAGTTAAATATATCATTTAGGATACACACAGTGATATTTGAGAAGTTAAATGAAGTTTCTTGGATTTATAGTGTGCAATAATTGTTTAAACAAAATTAGGCAGGTGCATACATTTGGACACTGTTGTCATTTTATTGATTCCAAACCCTTTAGAACTAATTATTGGAACTCAAATTGCCTTGGTAGGCTCAATGACCCCTGACCTACATACACAGGTGAATCCAATTATGAGAGAGTATTTAAGGGGGTCTTTAAATTTTCTCTGAAGAGTAGCAACATGGGGGTCTCAAAACAACTCAAATGACCTGTAGACAAAGTTTTTTCACCACCATGGTTTAAGGGAAGGATACAGAAAGCGGTCTCAGAGATTTCACCTGTCTGTTTCCACAGTTAGGAACATATTGACCACAGGCTCAGTTCAAGTTAAGGCTCAAAGTGGCAGACTAAGAAAAATCTTGGATAGACAGAAGCGTTGAATGCTGAGAACAGTCAAAGACAACCCACAGATCAGCACCAAAGACCTACAACATCACAGGGTGGATAAAAATAAATTATTTTTTTAAAAATAAATATCAAGAAAAAAATGTTTTTTTTATTTAAATTGGATTTTTTTTTTTAAATAAAATGCTTTTTGAGGAAATTTATTACCATCCATAGGTTATTCCATCATGAAATAAAGAATATTTTTTTAATTATGTAGAATAAGGCTGTATGTTTAATTTTTTATGTAAACAAATTCCTTTAATCCATTCACAATGTCATGCTCTTCCAGAGGTTTTTCTAAGATTACTGGCCAGTTTCTCTGCCTGCAAGATATTACCACAGAACACAGATGCTTGGTTTACCTTTGCAGTTCTCAAAACTGAATTTGACTCAGCAGACTCAGCAGAGATCACATGCCACTGCAAACCTATGAATACAAAATTAACCCCTTCAGTGCGGATTTTCAAGAAGTTCAGTGAATAGAAAAGAAAATATTTTTCTTATTGTTTGGATTTGAATAGATCTGGATGTTTGTTTAAGCAAATAACATATGCTGTAATGTTATTGTTTCTGTTGAGTAAATCTATTTAAATTGTTGTTATTGTAAAAATCTTCATCTAATTACATATTAAAGTTATACCAGCAAGAATTAATCTTTATGTAGAAAACTTATTTAAATCAAGCCTTACTGACTAGTGAGTTAATTCAGTTTGATTTAAATCAAATCCACCCTGCAACATCATCTTGCTGCAGATGGAGTCACTGTGCATCGCTCAAGCATTCGGTGCACTTTCACAAGTAGATGCTGTATGCAAGTGATGCAGAGGAAGCCTTTTCTCCGCCCACAGCACAAACAGAGCCGCTTGAGATATGCTAACGCACATTTGGACAAGACAGCTTCATTTTGGGATAAGGTGCTGTGGACTGATGAAACTAAAATGTTATTTGGGTATAACAAGCGGCGTTATGCATGGAAGAAAAAGAACATAGCATTCCAAGAAAAACACCTGCTACCTACAGTAAAATATGGTGGTGGTTCCATCATGCAGTGGGGCTGTGTGGCCAGTGCAGGGACTGGGAATCTTGTCAAAGTTAAGGGACGCATGGATTCCACTCAGCATCAGCAGATTATGGAGACCAATGTCCTGGAATCAGTGACAAAGCTGAAGCTGCGCCGGAGCTGGATCTTTCAACAAGACAACAACCTTAAAAGGGACACAACTCCCCTAAAGCCAAAAAAATAACTATTTGCCATTCGTTTGTATTATTCACAGGGAGGTGAGAATGCTTATTCTCACCTCCCTGTGAATAATATTACGCTCGGGGGACCTGGAACTTACCTTACAGCCTCTTCACTCGCAGCCGCTCCTTCACTGACAGCCGCTCTGTCCCGACCGCGCGCCCTTAGGCGCATGCGTGCCAATACAAAAGAGAGAACAGCTGTTCAGTGAAGAATCGGCTGCGAGTGGAGCGGTGATAAGGTAAGTTCCTGGTCCCCCAAGCGTAATATTATTCACAAGGAGGTGAGAAGAAGCGTTCTCATCTCTCTGTGAATAATACAAACGAATGGCAAATAGGTTTTTTCGGCTTTAGTGTTCCTTTAAACACGGCTCAAAATCCATTAAGGCATTCATGCAGAGGAACAAGTACAATGTTCTGGAATGGCCAACTCAGTCCCCAGACCTGAATATAATTGAAAATCTGTGGTGTGTATGTATGTATTTTACATACATACACACCAGAGATTTTCAATTATATTCAGGTCTGGGGACTGAGATGGCCATTCCTGAACGTTGTACAGACCTGAATGTAATTAAAAAATCTGTGGTGTGAGTAAAGAGAGTTGTCCATGTTTGGAAGCCATCAAACCTGAATGAACTAGAGATGTTTTGTTAAGAGGAATGGTCAAAAAAGCCTTCAACCAGAATCCAGACACTCACTGGAACCTACAGGAAGCGTTTAGAGGCAAAATGAGAATCTATTCAATATTGATTTCATTTCTTTTTTGTGGTGCCCAAATGTATGCACCTGCCTAATTTTGTTTAAACAATTATTGCACACTTTCTGTAAATCCAATAAAGTTCATTTCACTTCTCAAATATCACTGTGTGTGTCTCCTATATGATATATTTAACTGACATTTCTTATCGTGACAACCAACAATTTATACAGCAAAATCATGATGATTAACAAGGTTGCCCAAACTTTCACATCCCACTGTATGTGTCACAGACATTACAAGAAGGCAGAAAAGAATGGGTGGGGGCAATTAGGAGGACTCACAAAATATTAATATTTTAATGACAAAGCAAGCACAGATAAATGTGACCATCATTATTTTACTACAACCATATTGTAGTTTCAGATTGTGTAAAGTTGTTTGAGTGAGTATAGTGACCCCTTAAATGGAAACTGTTGACTCCATACAAATGCCCTCAATTAAAAAGAACAATTAAAAATCCAGGATTATGCTTCTAGCTGCAGTCTATCCACACTTACTGCAGTATTAAAGGATAAGTACACTTAAAATAACAATGAACTTACCTTGTCCCTTTTTTTTTTCTTTCTAGGTGCCTTCAGAGCCTTACTGTGCCTCAGTAAAGTGCTGGCCATCAGTCAGGTAAGCTCCTCCCCTCGAGAATTGGTGGACCTTGTTCCAGGCTTGGGTCCATAAATCATGTTGCAGTTAGCGCCATGCTCGCGCTCAAGATGT
Source organism: Hymenochirus boettgeri (assembly GCA_019447015.1). NCBI lineage: Eukaryota > Metazoa > Chordata > Amphibia > Anura > Pipidae > Hymenochirus > Hymenochirus boettgeri. Next base: position 227,139,743 of record CM033476.1, on the reverse strand, counting down.
GACGTCAGCGTGTCCACGGAGTCATGCGCACAACGGCGGGTGGCACACGCGAGCATGGAGCTAACTGCAACATGATTTATGGACCCAAGCCTGAAACGTGGTCCACCAATTCTCGAGGGGAGGAGCTTACCTGACTGAAAACATAACCCAAGATGGCCAGCACTTTACCGAGGCAGAGAAAGGCTCTGAAAGCACCTAGAAAGAAAAAAAAATGGGACAAGGTAAGTTAGGCATACAGCTTCCAGGTGCTATCTGCTTAAACAGTGATCAGTGGCATTACCAGCAAGCCCCTGGCTTGAGCATGCTTACTTGTATCCTAATGCTAGTGCAGAGCATCATCAGCTGCATTATAAGCCCTGTCTGTGACGTTCTTTATTGTTTTTAAAGCTATACACATGCCTGGAAAAAAAACAACTTTCCCCCCTAAGGTGTCCATAGGCAGAGGAAACACAGATAGATTGAAGAAGCGGCTGCGAGTGGAGCGGTGATAAGGTAAGCTCCTTGTGAATCCCCCAAGCGTAATATTATTCACAAGGAGGTGAGAAGAAGCGTTCTCATTTCTCTGTGAATAATACAATCGAATGGCAAATAGTTTTTTTCGGCTTTAGTGTTCCTTTAAACACGGCTCAAAATCCATTAAGGCATTCATGCAGAGGAACAAGTACAATGTTCTGGAATGGCCAACTCAGTCCCCAGACCTGAATATAATTGAAAATTTGTGGTGTGTATGTATGTATTTTATTAAAATACATACATACACACCACAGATTTTCAATTATATTCAGGTCTGGGGACTGAGATGGCCATTCCTGAACGTTGTACAGACCTGAATGTAATTAAAAAATCTGTGGTGTGAGTAAAGAGAGTTGTCCATGTTTGGAAGCCATCAAACCTGAATGAACTAGAGATGTTTTGTTAAGAGGAATGGTCAAAAAAGCCTTCAACCAGAATCCAGACACTCACTGGAACCTACAGGAAGCGTTTAGAGGCTGTCATTTCTTTCTTTATTGTTTTTAAAGCTATACACATGCCCGGAAAAAAAACAACTTTCCCCCCAAAGGTGTCCATAGGCAGAGGAAACACAGATAGATTGCAAAGTCTGCAACTAGCTTCAAAAAATAATGTTTTTTGTAGGTGGAGCTTATGATCTTATGACACAGTTTATAACATGTGCACATTTAATTGCAGAGTAGGAAGAGACTTTAATTTTGGACTGACAATAGCTTGAGACATCATCCGCTCCTCTTTTTCACAAGTTCCTCTGCTTCTGTGGTACCGGCCTCATAGACTAAAATGGGAATTACATTACCAGCCGCAAAGGACCATGGGAAACAGAAAGAAAGGAAGCATCAATAATTGCCATTGTTTTAAAGCATTTGTTAGCATTCAAAAATAAAAAAAATAGCAGATAGGTTCTCATTACATGGGTTATCATCTAAACAAAATGTATTGTTAGACTTTTTGATTCATCGCCTAACCATAACTGCCAACACTGTTTTTAAGAAGAAATGCCCTGGGATATGCATCAGATATTGCACAATGCTGAAAAAAACCTTCTTAAAATAAAACATTCCACAACGAACAACACAACAACATAAACAACATAAACTGAACACCAAAGGCCGAGGTGTAATTTTTTTTAATAGAGGTGTTAAAAAATTACAAAAAGTGTTAAACCATTACAAAAAGTGTCCCTGCTTAAAGTGACATATTAAAGGGACTGTCCACCCCTCTTTCCAAAAACTGATATAATGTAGATAACCCCCCAAAACCTTAACTTCGTTTTAGTCAAAATTTTGAAATCAGCTCCCACACAGTTATTATAGTCACAAGCTCCTCGCTTCAGCACCGCTTCCGGGTTCTTCTCCCAGTCTTCACTGTGGCTGCTCTGTTCTTTTTGTGTTCTTGAGCAGCTGCAGTGGAGACTGCTCCGGGAATGGCAGTCAGTGATTGGCTGTGGCGTCACAGTCACGGCCGACACTGACTGCCTTACCTGGAAGTGCAGAGCTGCGGCGGTGGAGCGAGGAGGAGCATGTAAGTATAGTAACTCTGTGTGGTAGCGGATTTCAAAATTTTGACTAAAACGAAGTTAAGGTTTTGGGGGGGTTATCTACATTATATAAGTTTTTGGAAAGAGGGGGACGTCCCTTTAACACATTTGCCTTTAATTATACCAAGTCAAAATGTAGACTAAAAATGCATCAGGTAGAGTGTATGAAAATCAACCCAGGGCTGTTCTACTGCCCACTCTTTAAGGTCCTGGCCAAACTATACAGTGCACGGAGGCCCACATGAATTGCAAGCACAAGCGCAATGTTGCGCGATTCATGCATGCTTCCTTTGATTTTGGCCTACCGCACCAAAAATGGTGATTGGATGCGCTGCAAAAATGGCCCAAAGCGCAGCGCAAGGAAACGACCATATTGGGCGCCAACGCAATGTAAAACACGGGTGAAAGAAGCCTAGTGGGGCCTAGCCCTGAGTGGTAATGCAACTATTCATTTAACAGCAAGGGGTGAACAAAACAATTCTGATATTAGTATCAAGTCAACCAACACTAACAGGGAGATTCAATAAAAGTTCTTATCGTTTAAAATGGTGCTAAATTTGCCCCAACTAATCAGATGTAAGCTTACAAATGTTAAATAAGATCTGATTGGATGGGGCAAAATTGGCACCATTTTAAACGATACGAACTTTTATTGAATCTCCCTGTAAGAGCTAATCTAGCCTTCCAAGACAGCCAATGCTATGGTGACCAAGCAGAAGTTTCTATGTTTCAGTAAAGTGCTGCCTTCTAACATATCTTTTGAATTTAATTAGATCAACTGGACTTGAAGTTTAGTTCTTGAAGACGTTTCGCTAGTCATCCGACTGGCTTTCTCAATTCAGAATGACTTGTACAAGAATCTGTGGCGATCTGTACCCTGGAAAATCTAATTAGCATATCACAGCCAGGTGTTAAGGGTGTAATTGCATAGTGGCTAAGAGGTGTTATAGGAATGCCCAGGGTAAAGGTGTCAAAAGAGCATTGTACATGGCAGACAGTAGTGTTGACACCCCCCCCCCTCTCTATTTAGGCTTGGTTCAAGTCCAGTTGATCTAATTGAATAAACAGATATACCATGACCTGGATGAATGAGAACCTTCACAAGCATGCCTTCTAACAGTTACTGCTCTAGTCTGAGCTAGTAATATACAAATTCAATGTTGATTATGCGTATTAAGGGGGGAATGTACATCCTTGTTTGTTTTATAGCAGCACCATTTGGACATATAGTCAACCATAACAAAGTAGACAGAAGTCATAAGCAAAATATAAGAAAATAGTAAGAGAGGAATTAACTGAACATAAAGGGATAAAAGTTGCCAATAATCCTGGAATTTCCGGGTTTTAGGTAGCAGCCCCGCTAACCGTAAATCCCCAGGAAAGTCCCGAGCTCTGGGCTTAAACGGAACACTGTACCTTTAGAATTAAATAATCCCGTGTGGAGCCGGTATCGCGGCCGTAACCTGGCAAATTGCGCTAGATCAGCCAGTGTCTGCACGTCGTTGAAGCTTGACGTCCTCTATGTGCGGCATCACGTTACCTGCACGCACGCACGGACGCACGCACGCACGCAAGCACGCACTGGGAAGGGGTTACGGGAAACTACTGAGCAGAGACAGGCCTGTTAGTGGCTGCTAGTAGCTGAGTCTCCTGGCGGTGCTGAAGTTGGAGGGAGAGAGTCAGAGTCACTGATACACAGTCAGTGTCAGTCACTTGTGTATTATGTTACTGGAGAATTGCTGAATACAGTGTGTATATGTTTATAAGGGGACTCAGCCTAAAACACTGGTTCCCTTCCTCTGATATTATTAATAATAAGGCCATTAATACTATTAATCAATATAAATAAATTAATTTTATCTATATACAATATGAGAACTTTTTATATGGACATTTTATCAGTTTGTTTAAACATTAGTGATCTGTGATACACATTTCAGCGACTCACTACTGGGACATGAAAGGCCGTTACTGCTGACTATCAGTTTGTCTACGGGCACATAGTTGGTACATAGACCAATGGATAGTCAGTCGAAAATGCCTTTTGTCTCTCAGTAGTGCGGGTCAGCTCCGTAATCTCACGTCTATATGGAGATTTACTGCGGGGAGGGATAATCTTATGGCTCGGTTGGTCTGTTTGCATTGAAACCAGGGGAGGGTGGCCTAAAGCTACGTACACAAGTCAGATTCTTCAGCAGAAAAGACCAAAAGAAAGATTGCTGAAGTTATTTTAACCAATGAATCAGAGGTGGGTACATACAATAGCTTAATTTATTGCCCTAAGTAAGTTTATTACTAAAATGTATTAGTTCAGCCAGCTTCAGAGTTATTCATTGTAAATTATTTTTAATTATATCATACACATAGTTAGAAAATTGTATTGTGTAATAATTAGTGTAGTATCTAGTCCAAACTTTATACCTTACCCATAATGTCTGTCTAAAGTTACATAGTATTGGAGGCTGTATAAAGACACACGTCCATCTAGTCTTTTATATCCTACCCATAATATCTGTCTAACAGTTACATAGTTGCACATTGGAGGTTGAATAAACAAATACATTCATGAAGTCCAGCGTGGTCAACAATACCTACATCACCTGCCTAACAGTTGATCCAGAGGAAGGAAAAAAAAAAAAACCCTTCCTGACTCCAAGTTGCAATTGGCAATATCCCTGAATCAACAACCAACTCCATCTTCATGTATCAATTCCACTAACATGAACATTCTTTATTTTTAGAAACTCACCCAGTTTCTTTTTTAAACTATCCAATGAACCTGCCATCACCACGTCCAATGGAAGACAATTCCATAGTTTAACCCTTATCACAGGGAAAAACCTCAACCTCTTCCAATGTTATATTGGGTTAATGTGGGGTTTTACCCTTATTTTAGGGCACTGTGCAATTTCCAAATGTTTTTGGAAATAGTGCAGAGCACTTAATACTATTTCCGAAGTGTTAAGTTTTGCACTACCTTGTAGGGAACCTGTGATGCGATGTTGGACCTGATGTAATCTCGTTTGGGTAAGAAGCAGGGAGTTGCGATATTGCATCTCCCACTAGTTAGTTTAAAAAGTATTATTAGGAATGTGAGCTCCCCCTACAAGCGGGAAATAAGGGCCAAACCTATCTGCATATTTGAAAACATTCAACTAACGACTTAGATAATTTGTCTATCTGGACCCGGGGCGGAAGACATCCCAGATGAATTTGCACAGTAAGCGCTTCAGGGCTGTATAGGTCCACGCTTATAAGATGTGATACTGCTCTGGCTGGCTCCAGACACGGGACAGGCGAAGATCGGTTATTTTGCAACTCTGCTGTACAAGCTTATAAGACCTGAAACCATCTGTTAGCATGGGATGGGCGAAGCAGTAGGAGAACCCTGGAGCATAACCCTGGCAGTGCACACGAGCTATAGACTGCTTACGACCCCCTATTCCCCTGTCCTAGCTGGTGATTTACATATTTATATGATCACAACCATGTGGATACACCTTTACATACCGACACTTTTAACTATTATAGGGCTATTATGGGGGCCTCAACTTGCTTGCCCTCTTAACACAGGACGGCAGATGGAACACTCAAATTGCTCTGAAGCTACTCTACCAACAAACAACTCTACAACTATATCACCCAAATAACTACAGTATAATGTAACTGCCATAAGCCTATTTAACAGCACTATGTAATATACGCCTTTTATGCTTTTTGTCTTTCTTTTCTCTCCCCTTACTTGCGGAATAATTACTCGTTGAGAGCAGCTACTGTATGTTTCTGACCTAGGGGTGAGATGGTTGCTAATTCAGGCAAAAACGGATGCCTCTCCGAACAACCCTTAGTAACAAGAGAGTTGATAAAGTGAAATATATATTTTACTTAGGCTATATTAACCCATCACCAGAAAAGGTGTAAAACCATAACTACTGGGTAATATATGAGATCTGCACTGTTTAATTATGCAAACTATAAATAAATAATGGTTGAATGCTAAATCCAAAATGCTACCTTGCACTATCCCAAGCAAAGTAAACCACCAAATGTTGAAATATAACTTTACAGAGTAATTAAGAAGGTTCTAGAATAAATCCACCAAGTATTGGCTCCCTCTTGAGTAGTTGAGAAGAATAAGTTATAAATCCTACAACACCATACATATACCTCCCGATTACTGACCAAATCTATACAACTAGATTAGGTAGAGGACAGCAAGGAGCACTGACTTGCCAGTAAGCCCTTATAGATTTAACATCCGAAAGCTAGGCAGAAGTGTATATAATTAGATTAGGCAGATCTCTATTACTGGAAAACCGCACTAGCAGACTACAACTAGCCCAGGGACAGGCAACCAGTAGCTCTCCAGATGTGTAAAAACTACAACTCCCAGTATTCCATAATTACAGAGTGCTTGTAAAAGAATGGTGGGAGGTGTAGTTTTCAAACATCTGGAGATCTACTGATTGTCTATCCCTGAACTAGCCAGTCTTAGCATGGGGAGCTCCCCAAAGTTTGTCAATGCCCAGGGCTACTATGCAACCAAAGCAAAATTAAAACCCCGGACCAAGAAATCAGTCCAGCCTCCCACCCTCCTCTGTCCCACAAGATGGACAAGCGTGAGAAACTAAGATTAGTATTTCTAACACCAAGAGAGTTACAAAGGAGCTAGCTCCGAATATTCCCTGATAATAGGTGAGACAGTAATGTCTGACCTCCCCCCTATAACGGCTCTTACCAGCCGTGTTTTGTTTTTTTTTGAGAGTTTTATACTCTCTACTTGTTTTTGTTAAATTTAGTAATTTATTTGTTTTATATATGTTTTTATTCCAGGTTTCCTTTCCCGCCGCTGGCCGTCTGCCCACGGCTCCACTCAAGCCACTTAGAGTCAACCAAAACACCTTTGAAGCCCTCCATCAAGATTACAATAACATTCTCCTAGGTTCTCTTCAGTACACAGGTAAGCACACACTTCAAAATAGTTTGACCTCATTACGCCCCCCCCAGCTTTGTCTATACTAACGCATAACACCAAAGGCTTAAATAGCCCCGTTAAACACCGATTGGTGACCATACAATACGAGAAGGAGCCTTCAAGAGGCCCATTTTGTGAGGGGGCAGGAGCCAAGGTACTGGGGCAAGCATTACACATCACACTACTACGCTTCTAATACATCTAAAAAAGGAGGAGTGGCCATACTCTTGCATAAATCGATCCCATTTACATTAGAACATTGCTACCGAAACCCAGAAGGCTCGTACTTGATACTTACAGGACAACTAATGCAGGCTAGCGTAACAATAGTCAATATATACTCTCCTACAAAAGGGCAAAGGAAATTCTATAATGAATTAGAAAATCGCCTTCTCGCCATGGATCTAGGCAGACTAATTGTCACTGGGGACTTTAATCTCACCATATGCCAGAAAATGGACCACTCCAAGCCATCCACCTACAAACAACCCACCATATCAGCTAAACCTCTACTCTCCCTATTGAACACATTTAATCTCTGGGACGGCCGGAGAATCAAACACCCCTCGGAAAAAAAGTTTACTTTCTTCTCACACCTCAATAAAGTATACACGAGATTGGATTATAACTTTCTATCAGCCCAACTTTTTCCATTACTAAAGGATGCAAATATATATACAATATCATGGTCAGATCATGCACATGTCACAGTACAACTTACAGGATTCCTTAAAACAAAACCCAATTACTACTGGCGCTTAAACGAATCCCTTCTCTCAGACGAAAACAATATTTTATCTTTGTCCAATGTCATCAAAGAATATTTTGAATTAAATGAAACTGAAAACATGGCACATACACTCATCTGGGCAACCCACAAAACAGTTATTAGAGGTCACATAATAAGATTGCATCAGACAGAAGAAGAGCCCTAGGGACTGAACTAAACACTTTACTTCACAAGCTCAAACACCTCGAAAGGGAACACACAAGCTCCCACTCTGACACGTTGTTGACAGAACTGACTAACCTTAGAGGCAAAATTAATACACTGCTTTCCACTAATTCAGAAAATGAAATAAGGTTCACTCGACAAAAATTCTGTAATAAAAGAGACAAAGCAGAAACCATGTTAGCTCGGAAACTGAACAACAAAATGACCAAGAACAGACTACTACCCCTGCAGGCTCCAGACGGTTCTCTAATACACAACCCTATACAAATTCTCCAACAGTTCACAGATTATTACACTACCCTGTACAATGGCACAACAGTAGACTCCTTAAAAACGACACAAACACATATAGAGTGATATCTGCAAAAGGCATCCCTCCCAAAACTCTATAAAGAGCAAACAGCTAATCTTAACAACCCAATTACCCAGCTAATCTTAACAACCCGATTACCACAACAGAGATTTACAAAGTAATTAAAGCTCTGAAGTCCGGGAAGGATCCAGGTCCCGACGGCTACACAATAGTATACTATAAACAATTTGGAAAACTGTTAGTACCCAAATTACAGAAAATATTTAATGCCATACTGAATGGTTCTGAAGGTATCCCTCCAGACCTTTTACGAGCAAATTTTATAGTAATTCCAAAGGAAGGAAAGGATACCACACAAAGTGGCAGCTACAGGCCGATATCACTGATTAATACGGATATAAAAATATTTACAAAGATCCTGGCCTCTAGAGTAAATCAAATTTTACCAGAATTAATAAACCCAGACCAGACTAGTTTCGTACCAGGCAGAGACACCACAGACAGCATCCGTAAAGCTATTCAACTCACTTATCACTCCAAATCTTTCAAAATCCCCTCAGTAATTCTATCAATTGACGCAGAAAAAGCGTTCGATAGAATAGACTGGCGCTTTATGAAATCAACACTTATCTCATTCGGATTTGAGGGCCCTTTTATATCAGCTATTAATGCTCTCTACCCCTACAGCAATAGTTTCCAATATGGGATTATCATCCAGAGCCTTCCCAATCCTTAATGGCACAAGGCAGGGCTGCCCCTTATCCCCCTTAATCTTCGCTTTATGTATGGAGCCAATGGCCAGGATCATTCGCGCAGACCCACAAATACAGGGTATCATTTGCGGATGACACCCTGCTTACTCTTACCAGACCACAAACCTCACTACCACATCTCTGCTCCCAACTCCAGACCTTCAGTAACGTTTCGGGTTTTAAAATAAATCACTCCAAATCAATTATACTCCCTATACATCTATCCCCCCCGACAGTGAAACTTCTTCAATTAAACTTTGACTTCCACTGGGTATCTTCACAGTTTACATACTTAGGAGTTAAGATATGCTCAGACCCTGCCTTATTATATGAAGCCAGTTACACACCATTGATACAATCCTTAACGCAACAACTTAAAAAATGGACTACATACAATCTTTCATTATTTGGCAGAGTTAACAGTATTAAAATGACCCTACTACCCAGACTTCTTTATCTGTTCCACTCACTACCAATACCTTTTAAACCCTCCGATCTCCGCCAGTTACAATCCAAAAAAACTAATTTTTTATGGGCTAACAAAAAGCTTAGAATGAGCAGAAAGACTATGCAACACCCAAGGGAGCTGGGGGGAGCAGCCCTCCCAAGCCTTCAACACTATTTCATAGCCGCATGACTATCTCAGACTCTACAATGGAACAAAACTTCAGAAATACCTAGATGGATAGAAATTGAGCAGGCCCTCAACCCAGCCATCCCTTTATATTATATTTTATGGCTTCCCAACAGCAAGTTGGCCATAACACACTGCAGCCCCAACCCATATATACAATACTCTGGTATGATACTATAATAACTTATCGTATGTGCAACAATCCTTTATTACTAACAACAATATTTCACAACCCAGAGTTCCCACCAGGGAAGAGCACAATAGGCTGGTCACATTGGATTAACAACGGTATCACCAATATAAGCCATCTAATGTCAGGTGGCAAACTGCTGCCATGGGAAGTGGCAAGAACGCAATTTAAATTACCTGCATCAGAATATTTTCATTATCAGCAATCCATACATTATGCCCAAAAAATATTGAACACAACACAAAGGCTGGACAAGACTGCTTTTGAATCTCTTTCCAGCAACTTGGATAAAAACAGCCGTCTCATCTCAAAAATATACTCCATCCTGAACAACACCAGGCATACATTTAAAATAGCTTTCATGACAAAATGGGAACAGTGGCTGAACAGTTCATTAGACAACACTCAATGGACAACCATTTTTCAATCTCTCCGACAATGCTCGGCCAATATTATCCTCCAAGAGAAGAGTTTTAAAATTCTTCACCATTGGTACCTGTCCCCTCACAGACTGAGCCACATATTTCCAACGGCCTCTCCTTTGCGTTACAGAAATTGCGGCACAATAGCGGATCTGAAGCAGGTGGGGGTGCCTCGAAACACAGAAGATGTGGTGATATTGCAAAACACTAATACTTAAGGTGCTACACAAGACAAGACGCAACAAGCTGATTCACAGTATATGTGCAGCAGCACGCAGTCTGTTGGCGGGCTCTTGGAAACAACCAGTCCCATCAGAGAAACAACTTATAGCAATAATTTGGTGGATATGTGAGAATGAAAAAATATCCCAAACTATAAGGGGAACACTACGGGCTAATGACGAAATTTGGACTCCTTGGCTATTCGCCATGTCCGACGAGAAAGGCCTCCCTATAAGGGACCTCACCCAAAGTGCGGGTAATTGAACAGTAAGACACAGAGGGCAATGTTGAGGGATGCGATGAGCCATGGGCGGCGGACGAGGCGGATCTGGAATCTCAGGTTAGGAATGTCTAATGTTTTATAATTTTTATATGAAAGGAATTCTTAAGGAACAGTTACTGCCTTTGTTTATTGTGTTTATTAAAAGAAAAAGAAAAAAAAAGAGAGACTGAGTGCAGAATTTAAAAGATTTACGTAATCACAATTGTTATTTATCAAAAATTTTGCAATCTATACAGATATAACTATAATGCTATAAGTGTTTTTGTATGTACTTTTTAGTGATTGATCTTTCTCAATAAGAAAAGCTTGGGAAAAAAAAGTATTATTACTCTAGTATTATTCATTTCTGTGCATACTAAAGAGAAAAAAGGTTTCAGATGCACTCAAAGTAGTAGTAAACTAAAATTCCTTTATTACAATAGGGAAAGCACAAATTTAAAAACATTTAAAATAACTCACTTGCTGGGTAGCCAATAATCTAACAGTGTATAACCTACTGACCTGTTACTTAGGTCCCTAAGGCATATTAAAACTGTATAAAACGCATAAGTATACATATCAAGTGAACAGCGTAAACAGCGTATTTATAACTTGTCAATAAGAGGTAAGTAGACAAGACACATTACCGTACAGCATCAGTGGTAGTCTAAAGTAATGTCCGGGCTAACACCAGCACTCCAAACACCAGACGCTTTTCGTCTCTATGGACTTTAACAATGGCTATTGAAGCATAGCACGCTAACAGTTTAAATAGAGCGGATCCTGTAGAATTCACACAAGATCAAGGGAGTGACGTAAGTAATGGTCATGTGACCTATAGTGCTATCTAAGCATAAGCTATAGACTACAGCGTAATCATATTGTTAGATTCTAGCGAGACTTTGTCATAATCCACAGTGAACTTCAATCCCAATAGTTCTCAGCAATCCTTGCCGTCGTGAATTGGATGCTCTGTATATTACATCAATATTCAAAGAGTTGCCCATACTATTTACATATATACACATAAACATACAGATAGGTATTTCAATCCAAGTACATATATTCTACTGTTATACGTACTTTAAAAACATATATACATTTGCATGCCCTATATGAGAAAGGTCAGTTTATTTGTATCAATCCTGAAAGTCCGAAATACGAAGTCTCCTAGTAAGGCAGTTCCAGTGTGAAGATACTCCCGATGGAGTCAAAATGAAACTCAATTTTTTAGATAGTTAAAAACAGCCAGGTAAGTAACAGACAAAGTAATTCAATTATTGTGAATCCAGATAGTTCGAAAGGGCATTTTAATGGATAGTTTTGTAGGTATAAATATCCTAGTTGGTGAGTATTTGGGACAATGGTCCCAAATATCCTAGTTGATGAATATATACAGTATAATATGAATATATAATAATATATCTGATCTTTAAGTGGATAATCCAGTAGAGTTATGATAGTCCCAATTCACAGAAGCACACCAATAACCGCAACCAGGAAGAACTCACTGATGTCTACGGGGAATGAATGCCCAGAACTAGGCCTTGAACCTGTGCATCCATAGTAGTTCTAGGAGAAAATAAGAATCAAACACATATTCAAATGAATTGCATAAATTCCAGTTCCCCATTCTTTCCTTTTGGTGCTTTAGTGTGTAAATTAAAAATCCACCAGGCTTCTCACTTAAGCAAAGCTGTATGTCTATCACCTCCCCTTAAGTTGTTAAAAATATGCTGTAGCCCAAAACATTTAATTAAACATGCGTTGATTGTGTGTTAAAAAATGTTGCGCTACAATAGTCAGGGTTCTGCCTTCCGCTAGATCTCATTTTGTGCTAGGCTGTTTGACATATGGTTTAATAATCTGTTCTTTAGTTTTTGTGGTCATACCTACATATATCAATGGACAGGGACATGTTAATGCATATATCATGTTCTCTGTTTCACAATTAAAATAATATTTATTTTGATAACAGTACTGCTGTCTGGAATCCCAGACTTGTGTTTCTTTTTTCATCAATGGGCAGAAAGTGCAGTACACACAGGGGTAAGTACCTGTAAGTTTTGTCCCCCTCAGTAAAGGATAAGTAGATCTCTGGAAATGACATCTGGTTAATATGTCACATAAATTCTTGAATATCCTTGTAGTAATAGCTGGTGTTCTTCCAATGTATTCTGAAAGAGTAGAGTCATGTGTCAGAATGTGCCAGTTTTTTTGCAACACATTTCTAAGTAGATCTATCTCACTGTTATATGGTGTGATGAATCTCACAGTGTCTTCTGACTTTTTTCTCTTAGTAAGTAGTAATTTATGCTGAGTGAATTTACTAGCAGTCTCCTGTGTCTCCTTAGTAACTCTTTAGGATATCCCCTCTTTCTAAATCTGTTCTCTAAAGTGTTGGCTGCCTTTTTAGTTTCTTCTGACTCTAAGGAACTGACCTTTAGGTATGTTCTTGATTCGATTATTGGGATGAGTAAGGTGTTTGTTGAAGTTGGTTTTCTGTACAGGTTTGTCACTAGCCTTCCATTGTCCTTTTTTACTGTGATGTCAAGATAGTCCACCTGGATGTTAGAGATGTTATGGGTCAAAAAGATATTAAACTTGTTATTATTCAGATTTTCTATAAAGTCATGGGCGAAGTCTCGAAGTCTCTGGGGCCGTAACGCCACCATGCTTCAACATGACCAATAAATATGGAGTTGTTCTCTGAAAAAACGTGCTCCCTCTCCCACCAACCCAAGAACAGGTTGGCATAAGAGGGAGCACATTTGGCACCCATGGCTGTGCCACGCGTCTGTAAATAGTATTTGTTGTCGATTTAGAAAAAAATTATGATTTAGTATGAATGTAAGCAAATTGACAACAAATTTCCATTTTAATGTATTTAATGTACCATCCATTTCCAAATATAAATGCAGACTTGAATACCTAAGTTATGCAGAATGTTAGTGTAAAGTGATTCTACATCACATGTAATGAGGAGGTGTGCTTCCTCTACCAGAATATCTGCGATCTTCTTGATAAAGTCTATAGTATCACGGACATATGAGTCCAGTGCTATAACATGGTTGAAGGATGTAATCTACAAATTGACATGCTTTTTCATTTACCAATTGCGGATAGTAATCAGTGGGTGGCGCTGTGTTAAAAATTCTTCATCTGCATAGAAAGTTACAGGAGCTGATCTGCCTTTACACTCCTTCCTGCTTCCTGTAGTCAGGCTGCTGGACTCACTCAGAACTGTCACTGCTCATCTGGATGCTGTAAATCTGATGGCTCTCCTCAGTTTGGGGCAAAAAAATGTCTGCTTGTTCAATGCAAGTGACAGCTTGAAACTACAACTCTCAGGTGACACTTAACTATTGGGGTCATTGTAAATGATGGTAAGCTTAATTAAAAGTTTATTGAACCTTGCCACACCACATGTTTAGAAACTACATTTCCCAGCAACCAAAGCAAAACTCTGCAAAAGTCAGATTTGAGGGCACACAACTATTCAACAACCCACCAGTATCCTTTAGAATACACTTGTAAAAGATTTCCAAGCTAGGATAGGCTGAGAATGAAGGGCAAAATCTAGATTTAGGTCTAAATTGTTTTGTGGTATTGATCTCAGTACATACCTGAGAGGTAAAGGGGTTATCTATTTCATCCATTGTAAGTTAAGAGATGTAAGATGTTGAGTAGTTTTTTCTCTGTAAAAGGCTTTTAAAGCCAGTTTCCTACAGAAAAGGAATGCATCTTTAGCTATAGTGAATTTATCCATATTTTTAGAAGGGCTAAATGAGAGCCCTCTAGACAGTAACTGAATTTGGTCTAGTGTAGTTGGTAAGATTGATTACCTGCAATCCTTCTTCTAATATTTTCGCTCTTTCTGTCATTTTAGGTATCGAGCAGCTCTCGCTGTTTGAGGTTTCTTATTGTTCTTTTTGTGCGATTGTCCTCTCCTAATTCTCCTTCTAGGTCCTCGCCTAAAAAAGAGGAGCTGCTGTCACTATCCAAGGTCTCTGTCCCTGAGCCTCTTTTTTTATCTACATCTCCTGCCTCTGAATCTTAAATTATTTTTATGGTTCCAACTGTAGGCTGAGTCTGTAGAAAAATCTGCCTGATCCCTGGCAAGTTTTTTTATTTATAACTGTTTGGATTTTGTTCTGTTTTATTAAGGTATTCCTTTAAGTCTAGTTCAAAGGTGGTAAAGTCCTGCTTGAATAACTCTTTTTGAAGCTCTCTAGTCAATGTATTTATCTCTATATTTAATTTATCCAACTTAGTGTCATGTTCAATTAAAAGTTTAATAAGGTGTAGTGCTTGTTCCCAAACTTTTTTAAAGTCTGGTGATGGTTCCCAGGAACAATGGCCCCTGGGAACAATCCTCAGATATAAATATGTGTTCAGGCTATTGACGTTCCACCATTTCTGTACATATTGTACACACCTCACTGCTGATTTATTCATGTTGTACTGTGTGCTCCATTTTTCTTTAAAGGCTAACTGGTCTCGAATTCTAGTAGGAATTATATGGAATTATGTAAAGAGCCTTCCATCGTACCTTCAAAATAAAAACTAAATCACATCTCTAGATAAAATTGGTGAGAAGTTATTGCTGGAAAGGTTCAGCTATATTACTTCCTGCTTGAACACTTCCTGTTTTCAACCATGTGACCAGTTTGTTTTCAGCCATGTGACTAACCTTTGGCTGCATTAATAGGCTGCTCTTCTCTTTACCCAAGTACTTCCTGATTTCCCCAGCATTAAATCTTAATTGAGCATGCTTCTTCCCCGGGGCGGACGGACGGGGCAGAGGTCAGTTGATGTCATTCAACCTACTGGAAGCAGGAAGTTTGAACATTCACCCCAATGTATATCAAGAATATTCTATCTTAAACCCCCAAGCTGTGGACAAAATACAGTTCCCAGCATCCCCTAAACTACTTCTGATATTGCTGAATAATAGGTTAACGGTGTATAATTTAAAGGGCATGTCCACCCCCAAAACTATAATTTCCCCCACCACTGACCCCAATATGTAGCGCAATAAAATCCTTACCTTGCATCCCAGCTCCAAATGGTTCTCCAGCAATCCCCCCCCAAAGTCCCAAAAACTGGCCACCTGGAGGATAGCAGAGTCCATATAGGACTCTGCCTCCTGTCTCCCCTCCGGGAGAATTTTGCCATGCGCAGAAGCGCCTTCCCTCTCTCTCCCTCCCGTTTTTGTCTCCCTCCCCCTAGCTCCAAACCCCTTTCCCATATGATAGTTATAGATCCCCCAGCCCCGACCGCATTAGTATTATAGTTAGAAAATCCTCCAATCTTTACTTACCTTACCTCTCTCCTTCGCCGTTCCACACTACCGGCAGCCGCGTCTGTGATTGGCTGCCTCTCAGCGGCTGCCTGTCCCACCCTCTGCTTGCAGTTCCGGGGCCGGGATTGTGCGGCGAAGGAGAGAGGTAGGGTAAGAGAGGTAAGGTAAGTATGATCGGGGGACTTTCTAACTATAATACTAATGCGGTTGGGGCTGGGGGATCTAAACCTATCAAATATAAAAAGTTATTTTAAAGGGTGGACATACCCTTTAAGGCTCCCTCTTTTACTTTTTATTTCTCCTTCCCACTACTTACTTTACCTTTTCGCTCCTCTTTAATTCTCTTTTTCTATTTACAGTTACCCTCATATGTAACACGAGGAGATTAAAGGAAGGGGGGGTCTCTGTAGTGAGTAATGGTATGTGCTGCCTAAGATTTATTACACAAAACTTTACTAAACTGCAAAAAGAAAAACATTCCTAACAAATATCTGCTGCTGGAGGTTCAAACACAAGTGCAAGGCACAAAAAAGATCCCTTTATGCTTATGTAAATTTAATCCCAATTAGCAGTCTAAATATGATTTTATAAAGTACCTTGGATATATGGAAGATGTTCCAACTCAACATGGAAAAATTATACTAATGTATTTATAATGAAAAAGGCATTGTAAACCTTGGTCGAGTATTAAAAGCTACAGATGATGTGCAGTTGCTGCAGACAGATCTAGATAGTCACGTTGGGATGCTAAGTGGCAGATAAGATTTAATATTGATTAGGACTGGTAATTCCTACCTCTCAATATTGTTTCTGTGAGGAGTACCAGCCCAAAGAAAACTGATTTTGCCAGTCTTCCTCCTGGCTATCTTTAACATAGGAATAGTCCAGGACTAGAGGTGGAGGGGCACTCTTTCCCAATCAGTGGGTGCAGACGCCTCGAATGGTTTTCCCTCAAAACCAAAGGTATCGCAGGAAATGAAAAGAACTCAGGGTCGCACTCCAAATAAATTATGGTTCACAATAAACCTATAATTTATTTGGAGTGCGACCCTCAGTTCTTTTCATTTTCTGTGATAGCCCAGGACTAACCTGGCAAATGAAAACCGCAGGTGCTGTAGCTCCTCAACGAAACAGTATTGTGAGGTAGGAATAATCAATCCGACCTACTTGCCGCATGAACTTTCCATTTCATGGAATCCTATGTACAAAAAGGACATCTTGGAAATGATTTTTGGAATCCTATGTACAAAAAGGACATCTTGGAAATGATAGTGCTCCGTGGGTCCCGCACTCATGCTCACCCTTCACATGCCCCGGTGCCTCTGTGTAATGTAAACAAGACTTCCAACAGACAGAGCACTCGCGGGTCTTTTTTGCTTAAATATTTATTCGTGCATCAACGCGTTTCGGCTGACACAGCAGCCGTCCTCAGGATGTGACTTCAATACAGGTAAGGGAAATATAAAACCTTGGATAAAACCCAACCCTCCCCCTGTGCTCCTCCCACCACATGTTAACCCTAAGTGCATCAACTGCAACAGGGTAACTTGCATCGTTTCAATACCTAATACCACTTGTGCCTAGGGAAATATAAACATTCTGTATATTAAACAATAGTCTAATATTATTCCCACATAAACGTAAAAATAAAAGTAATAAAAATAGTAAAAGTCATCTGTGTCCTTCATGGTGTAAATAGATAAGTAAAACCCTATGTGCTCTATAAATACTAACAAGTTAAAAAGTTACAATAAGAACAATCAAAAGTATAAACATACTGACATATTGTTTCAAAATCTCTGTTAGCAATTGAATAAGCAACCCCTTATTTAATATGTACAATACGAAGTAGCAACCTGATCCCACCAAGGCATAATACTGAATACAATGCCTATGTTAATAATATTATCCTAATACAAAATTAACCAAATACGTCTACTTCCTGCCCATGCTACTAGATGGCAGCTAGAGATGTGCCATCAAGACTAAATAAGTCTACAAATAATGATAATAATCTCGTAAGAGATCATGTGCCCAATTCATATATACCATATCGATGGTGATCAACACACCACAGGGAGAATATATATGTATTACCACTTGCTGGCTCCCACGCCCACATTGTCATAGGATACCAACCTGCACATGATACCCACGTAGTACATCCCACATGGGCATATGATAAGATATATGGCATCAGTGCTGAGGCAAGATAGTTTAAATTTAATTTTAAATCTACGGCCGGTATGAGGATGGGGGAAATCTCCACCTGAAATCATATGGTTACAGGCTTGACAGCCAACACATTTGAAACAACCTTCCTTTTTTGGGGGGAAACCACGTACCAACAGGCTTATTTGTTGGGGGGTCCAAATCTGTCTTTACTAGTACGCTTCGTAGGTTCCTACCCCGTCTGTATGCGAACATTGGGTATAGCTCTTTAAATCTAAAAGAGGGATAGTTCCCTCCCATTTAAAGAGCTATACCCAATGTTCGCACATTGTCTGTTGGAAGTCTTATATATATATATGACGGCCTGTGTGGAGGCTGAAACGCGTTGATACATATAATAAACGTTTGATACTTTTTCAGTAAAGAAGTCCCATGGAGTGCTTTCAACTGTTAGATGATTTATTTTTTATGGAGAGACAACCGGGCAAAGTGAACCAGTGCGTGGAGTGCAATCAGGTCGTATAATGTTATACATCTTCTTATAGATATGCACCCTATTGTTATGCTAATTGACCTTTGAAACACCCATTATCTGTATATCATGGAGGAAAATACAATTGCTACTATATTGGATATTGATTTTGAAAGTGACTTTTCTTATTCCCAACAAGATGCTGACCGAATCTTGTGTAAGGAGACACTTGATATGGAAAAGGGGATGGGATCCCCCAAAGAACTGTATTTTAAATACCTACACCTAAAAAAGAAGGAGACTGATCTAAAATTACATGCAATGTATTTGTCTGATTATCATCGTGGGAGAAAGATCCCAAGGGGATTCAGGGTTAGAAATATACCCACCCTGGGGTGACTCGATAAGGATTTTTGTGGCAAATGGTGTAATATATTAAATAAGTGTTCATTTGACCTGATGTTATTGGTGATAGAATTTGTGGGGAAAGAATTAATTAGAACAAGGGAAGAGATTGGAAAGTTTGAGGATGAGCATAGGAACACGATACATACTGAACCTGATTTTTTGACTAAATTACATGCACAGGTGGAGAAATACAAGACAGAATTGATCCAATTTAAACGTAATAAGCTACACAAGGTGGAGGGAGATTATAGAGACAAACGTGTGTACCCTTGGCTGATGGGACAAATTGAGGTGAGATTCCGTAGGAGACGCAGGAGGCAGCCGTTTGGTGCAACCGTTGACTCTTCGGGTGATTCTGATCCCGAACTGTCGGGTGACGGTGTGCATGGTTCCTCCGCAGCTCCTATGGTACATTCTTTTCAAGGGGTTTCAACCCGCTCAGGGACCACAAGAGGAAGGTCACCAGGAGGGGTGGTTGGAAACCCAAGAGGCAGACCCCCAAGAAAGAAACAGTAATATTTAATCTAAGCAAACATGTACTTACATCTGGTGAAAGTGAATTATTATCACATGGTTTATCCTTTGTACCAACTTATAAATTTGATGAAGTACAGTTTGACATAGATCTGTATAAATTTCAGAGGAAACTCAAACTACGTGATTACTTCAAAGACACTAGTAGGACCTCTAAGATTGAGAAATTTAAACCGGCTAGTTCATTTGATCCGGTTAACACTCCCCCGCCATGTAAAGGTTTTTTCCAATGTGGTGAAATCTGAGATTGGTGATCTTGTTAAAAACAACCGTGTCCCCCACAGCAATTTATCATTTGTTGAACGAGAAGCCATTGATACACTTCGTAAAGATGTTGATTTGATCATTAGGCCAGCTGATAAAGGGGGAGCGGTTGTCTTGATGGATCGTGAAATTTATAGGGACGAATTATTGTCTCAGTTGAATGATATTAATACTTACCATCCCCTTTGGAAATTAAGATCAAAGTTGATAGTGTTGTTGATACAGCGTATAAAGCGGGTTGGATTACTAAAAGTTGTAAAGACTTTCTAACTACAGCCAGTCCAAGGTGCCCGATTATTTATACTTTGCCCAAAATTCATAAATCTCCTGTGGCCCCTCCGGGTCGTCCTATTGTTACATCACAAGAGTCTGTTTTGAGACCATTAGCACAATATGTAGATTCTTTTCTACAACCTGTAGTTAAGGCCATACCCTCATATTTACGTGATAGCACTCATTTGAGAGAACTACTCAGTGAAATGGATTTTTCTGTAAATGATATGACATTAGCCACCTGTGATGTTTCAAGCCTCTACACCGTTATTCCTCAGAGTGAGGGTATTGAGGCGTGTAGACAGGCACTTGTTGAAGGAGGTCACAACTCTCCACCTAGTGAATTTCTATTAGAACTTCTTGGGTTAATACTCAGTAAGAACTACTTCAGGGTTGAAAGGGCATATTTTATGCAAGTGCAAGGGACGGCGATGGGGTCCAATGTGGCCCCATCGTTCACCAACCTGTTTATGAAAATGTTTGAAGAAAAATACATCTATCTGATATTGGGGGAAAGACTTTATTTTTACAGGAGATTTATTGACGACCTGTTTTTGGTCTGGAATGGGGATGAGGAGTCATTAAATACCTGTATTAATCATATTAACACTTTGGACACTCCTATTAAGCTGTCTTGTACCACTCATCGTGAGTGCATTGACTTTTTGGATTTAAGGATTTTTAAACAGCAAGGAAAATTTGATACAACATTATTCCATAAGGAAACGGACCGCAATACAATCTTACATGCATCCAGCTTTCATCCACCTGCTTTAGTTAAGGCCATTCCATTCACACAATACCTGAGAGTCATACGGGCCAATACGGATGTTGAATTAATGGAACATCAATTAAGGGGGATGACTGATCGATTCATTCAAAGGGGATATAGGGAGATAATCCTTAAGGAACAGTTGGTTAGGGCCCTCACGGAATCTTCTAAGACCAAAAGGTCTGGAATGAAGGAGTGGGTGACCTTCATTATGGATCACTCGACCTTTAATAAAGATATTGGAGAGATCGTTAGGCACCACTGGCAATTAATCTCCAAGGATTTATCTTTGCCGTTTTTGAGGAGCGAAGTGAGACCGGCGTATAGGAGGGGGCGCAACTTGAGGAATCTCCTTGTTAAAACAGACCTATCACCCACCCAGAGAGACAAATTTTGGTCACCTAAATTGGGATGTTACAGATGTCCCAATTGTATCACCTGCAATAGTTTGATTGCGGGTAAAGACTTTCCGCATCCACACACTGGTCATCGAATTTCGAATAAACACAGATTGACATGCACTAGCACTTTAGTGGTTTATTATTTGACCTGCCCGTGTGGTCTTTATTATATTGGTAAGACCATCACTTCATTCCGTGAAAGGATGGCAAACCACCGAAGTTCTATACGGCTTGCCTTACTTGGCTCTTTGGATGAGAAGAGAAATAAATTTGGTGATCTCTCAGTGGCTAGACACTTCAGAAAAATGGGCCACAATTTATCCTCGCTAAAATGTATGCTTATAGACCATTAAATAACAGCACCACAGATCGTGAGAAATCACTGTTGAAACTTAAGTCCAAATGCATACTGAGATTGCAAACTCTTGTCCCTAAGGGACTGAATGAAATGGTTACCATGAGTTGCTTCTTGTAAAATATAGTACATTGTATTTATTATATTTATAGCTATATTGTATCGGTCGTACATTTTAGATTGTCACTGTTCTCTATTTATATGTTCTTGTAATTTTCCTCATGTTTCTATCTAGTTGTATATATTTTGCATTTTTTATGATATGTTATGTGGTTAGCTCTAGGAGTGTTGGATCTCCCAGATAGATCGTGATACCATCAGCGCTGACTTTTGCCCGGTTTTATCCCCAAGGTGTACTCAAGTGATGTTTGGCTTGGTGTGTGAGGAGTTAAGTAACCTAGGATGGTGATTTGAACCTTTAATGATCCTGTATGACAGGTCCGTGGATAAGGTATATCCCGATGCACCCTTTCTGATGAGACACCTTGTGAGGGTGCAGTGTGATGGATGCTGCCCGTTCGGTGTTCCGTTTGTGGAGTGTTGAAGCTGGTGCGAGATGGAATCACGTAACTATACTGGGAGTCCTAGGGTGTTGTTTTATACAGGTGAGGGGTTGGTGTTTCGGGGGAGGGTGTTATCGTGGCTTCATAAGGGGTTGTGGGTAATTGAATTGTATCCTGATGATGGCCTGTGTAGAGGCTGAAACGCGTTGATACATATAATAAACGTTTGATACTTTTTCAGTAAAGAAGTCCCATGGAGTGCTTTCAACTGTTAAATGATTTATTTTTTATGGAGAGACACCCGGGCAAAGTGAACAAGTGTGTGGAGTGCAATCAGGTCGTATAATGTTATATATATATATATATATATATATATATATAGTTATAATTATATTTATCTAATTTATATATTTATGTACTGAACTATTTATTTATTTGCCCCCCTTGTATGAATTATTTGTACTTTATTATTGTACAGTGTTGCATCCCCAAATGGCACTTTATAAATAAACTATACATATATACATACATAAGGGGACTGTGGTAACTTGAATATGATGACAGATTGGATAAATTACAATTATGCACACTAGAAAAAAAGTTGCTTGTGTGGAGATATGGTTAATGTGTATAAATATATTGAAGGACAGCTATACTGTAAAAATGAGGCAGGGAGGTAGGATTGATTATTCCAATAATCTGGGGAACACTAATAAGCTGGGGAACGCTTGTGAAGGCTCTCATTCATCCAGGTCATGGTATATCTGTTGTATTCAATTAGATCAACTGGACTTGAAGTTTAGAGAAACGTCTTCAAGAACTAAACTTCAAGTCCAGTTGATTTCATTAAATACAACAGATATAAGCTGGGGAACGCTACACACAGAAAAGCTATTTTAATGGTAGGCATAGAAGCAGTTAGAAGGAATCTGGAAGGAGGAAAGGGGCTCACCTGTGCATGCCAGAACCCCCAACAAGTACAAGGAGGAAGCAGGCATCCGGATGACTCACAGACAGCTCCTACTCTTCACTTTCTGGAATTTTGGACAGTCACTGTAGTAGAACCATAAAGAGCAGAGATGTAAGTTAAGGATTTTTTAACACTACACAGTGTGGCCAGTAGTGGGTTAAATTTTAGTTTTAGGGGTGTGCATGAGCGGATGTATTTTACATATGCTACAAGTAATTGGGAGCCATAAAAGGCATAAACCTTAAAAAAAAACGCAAAATCCCGGGAAAACAATAGACCACAGGGGCAACCTGTTTTCCCAATATGTCCCCGATGACGGGCTATGCTGGCGGCCATCCCACTATACCCCAACTACTAATGGGCTGCTTGAGGTCAGGACTTACCTGGGCAGGTGCGGGGACCGGATTGGGATCTCTGCATGTTGGCTTTCAGGTGTTGGGCCTTTGTTACCAAGCCTGGCTGGTTCTGGACTGCTGAGGGATCATCTGGCACCGGGCAATCTGGGGGAGCAGAGAGGACAGTGGGAGTGCTGGATGCTCGGGGATCCATGTCTGAGGTCCGGCGGGGGGTCAAGTGCCACGTGACACAGTTTCTCCATTGGAGACACTCAGTGATCCATTGCCATTCAGGGGTCTTGAATCTGCTTGAGGGATTCCAACTGGGGAGAGGGCCCTCGACCACAGTGAATCTCCTGGTACTGACCATCAACAGGCGGGAGAGGAGTAGCCAGAACACCAGACCCAGTTTGGACTGTACAGAGCCTGAAACAATATTGGAGACACCTAGGAACCTGCCAATTGGACTCTACCATTTGGACTTTAATTTAAACTCTGTACATGAGTACAAAACAGTGAGTACTGATTCCTTTTACCTTTTTACACCCCTCACTACTGGATCTTAGAAACTGACTTCATATCTTCAGAACCAATTGCTTACCCAGAAATAAGCTTACAATAGTCCTTAATACTGAAAGAATGGTATCAGACATATTATAAACAGCCACAGACCCAGACTGCTAGCCCGGATTGTTTGGAAAGAAAATTCATGGAAAACTGAAACTTTAACACTGCAAACTATTGAGTATCTTAAAATAACCTTCATCGGTTCAATGATCAAATGTATTGCGAGATAAACTGTACTTGTCTATTTCAACACCTTTGTTGTTTCCTTTTCCAATATTTGCTGTCAGTCGCCACTCACCTGGTACTCGCGGTGTTTGTGTGTGCAGGTGTTCGGGGCCGTCTCCAGCGTGCATAGCCTCTGTCTGTGTCGGTTCTTTGTCTGTCAGTTTGTTTGTTTGGTTTCTGTGTGAGTGTGTGTGGCTTGTTAGCTTTGTGTGTGTGTTGTGCTTTAGTTGAAATTATCCCTTATCTGTTTAGTCCTTTTCCTTTCTTCTGCTCTCTATTGACCTGCTCTCTTCTCATTGGCTCTTCCCTTTATATTCTCTTCTGACCCATAACTCCCTGCCCGTTATAGTTTGTAGTTTTTTACTTGCTCATGGTGTGGTTTTGTCCAGTGTTCTCCGTGTAGTGTTTCCTGCCTGTTTACCCGTATACGACCGTTTTCTACCCGCCTTGACCTCTAGTCTGTCCCCGACCATTAACTTGTCTCATTCTCCAGTACTGTGCTTCGCTGTCTGACCTTCCATTACTGACCTGCTGCTCTGTCCCTGACTTCGTTTCTGCATACTGATTTTGTACTTTGCTGTTGTCCAGCTCTAGCTGGTTGTGCCCAGTCCGCCTAGTAAGTTCCTGGTTTTCTCATGTATTCCCAGCCTCAGCTCAGATACCCCTCACCCTAAGTCCAGGGGGCAACTGATCCCGGGTAGGCGCTGCAAGCCTCCCAGCAAACGGGCTTGTCTATTGGTGAAGAGGGTGGTGTAAGATATGGGTATCTGGGCTGAAGGAATACACAGGAATCTGGAGCATCACATTTGCTTACCTGTCTTCAAATATATAAATCAAGAATCTCTTGAGGCCTTAACATACTATACAGAAGATTATACCAATAGAGGTATTATACCTGACCCACTCTTTAGATATATTAAACCCTACTATGGACAAATTCACAGAAAAATCCAACTCTAACAAGGGCAAAAGAAACAAAAAGCCCGACCAACAGGCTCCTCTGGGAACTTCAATCCTTAATACCTCCAACACCAATAAAGATACCAAAGATAAACAGATACAGATTCCAAAGATATGCCTAAAAACCTCATCTAGAGTGAGTGATATGGATGACTCATTACTCCTATAGAGACCACCTCCACACAACAACAAAAACTACTCCAACAATTACAAGACAAGTTGGATGACCTAAAGAATCGTACAAGGAGGAGTAACCTCAGGATAATTGGAATACCTGAGTCATACAAGGAACAAGACGTAATCAACTATATCACTCATGATATGGTGAATACATTAGGGATCACCCCACATCACAATGAAATTCATCTAGAAAGAGTGCATAGAACAGGCCCTGGAAACAGACAAGTCTCTGAAAGACCCCGACCAGTAATTATGAAATTATTGGACTTCAGATACAAAGAACAGACTTCTCAGCAGGGAACCCATCATCCACAAAAGCAAGCCTTTCCATTTAAAACACTGGAATTTTGTTTTTTAAATGGCCCATTATTGGAAACTATAATTCATCCCAACTATCACTGTAATGTTTTTTTGTTTATCTGCTCCCTATTTCATTAGATATCCAATCTAAAACATCTTACATTTTAGTATTTCTTTAAGCAGTTTTGCTGCTCAGGAATGATTACAGTTGGTGTGCTGTATACTGCATGCAGTTTGGACAGTTGGTATGTTGTAAAATAGTCAGGTCAGTGGTCAGAGCCCGAGTAAAACAAATATTGTATTGAAGGCATGCAGCAACACACACCTCAGAGTAATGCTACTTACATGTATTTACTTATAGATTAAAATTACGCAAAGTCATTTTTTCAGTTTACATACACTTTAAATTAGTCTCATGGAACGTAGACTAAATACACCAGTCTAATGTAACACAGTTTTTACTCACATATAATTCTAAGAGAAAACCACTCCAAAAAGTGAACAGTTTATTGTAAGCCAAACATCAACAAATCATACGTTTTGAGGGTAACACCCCCTTCACCTGATGAAGGGGGTGTTACCCTCGAAACGTTGTATGATTTGTTGATGTTTGGCTTACAATAAACCGTTCGCTTTTTGGAGTGCAAGTCTACCTTGGTTTTCTCTTATATTTCGTTCCCTTTGAAGTAGGGAAATTGGACTTTTTTGCACCCGCCTGGGGTTAGTGTGCATATGGACTTCTCTTTATCACATATAATTCTACTCTAGGAGACACATTGGAAGCAGACTAATGAATGTTTCCTGAAAGCACCATGGATAGCTCATTGTGTTTCTGCTTCGCATATGTCAAAAACCAGAGGTGTAGCCATACTAATCCATAAAGATATACCAGTCACCGTACTGAACACAGTGAAAGACCCTGAAGGCAGATTTTTGATCCTGGACCTAGAATTGAAGGGCAACACATATACTATAGTAAATATATATGCTCCAAATGGAACCAATCTGGAATTTCATTCCAACCTCTTTTGTTAATCAGACCCAAACATCAAATTCTACTAGGTGGTGACTTTAACATAATCTTAGACACTACCCTAGATGGGACAGGACCCAGACAATCATCAATAACCACACCTCCACCCCTACTGGAAATAATAACACAGTTGGGATTATGCGACCCTTGGAGGCTGCCAAAGAAATCAGTTTTTACTCACACCCTCATCATTCACACTCACGTATAGATAATATTGTAATCTCCAATGACCTATTCCCACAGACATTGGGTGTATTTATAAACAATATCCTGATATAGGATCATGCCCCAATGGAACTTTCCATAAATCTTCATCTGCAAACCACACAAATAGGCCATTGGAGATTTCAAACATATCTCTACAACTCAGAAGACTTCAAGATATACTTAACCACCCAATGGCAAAACTATACAGACAACAATGTTATACACACGGGGGACCTGGCTCTCTTTTGGCAGGCATCAAAGGCAGTAATGAGAGGACATATAATATCATATATCACATAAAAAAAGCATATAGAGAAAAATATACTCTCCGGGAAGCGTGCAGTAAGTACATAAACAAACGACCCCTCAGAGGCAAATAAAGATCAATATACATCTGCACAAAATCTACTAGACACCTATCTACTATCACAGGCATATTGGTCAGTAGATGCTAGAAGAAATAAATACCATAGATGGGGCAATCGAACAGGTACCCTATTAGCTAAACTAACCAAACCTTGATTCTCCATCTTACAGTTACTGGACACAAATACAAACTAAATCATCAATTCACAATTAGAAAAACAAAACCATTTTCTACATTACTTTGAATCTCTATATACAACACACATAACCACAACCACGGACATTGATTCCTACTTGAAGTCCTGTTCCCTCCCTCAACAATCCAATAACCAAACAGGAAAACCTATAGCGCCATTAAAGGGGAAGTTCAGTGCAAATACATATGCTTTTCAGAAAAAAGAGCAGTATTTTTTATCCCAAAGACCTTAATCTTCCCATTCAGCATTTTGTCTGTGTATAAATAAATGCAACCGAAATACTGTCTTGCCCTTGACCCAGCTCCTGGGTTGATTCAGTTGCTCAGTAGAGATCTGAGCATGTTTGAACCATCCAACAGCCAATCAATAGAAATTACTGTTAGGAACATTCCAAGGAAGTAGTGCATCCTGGGAAGAAGGACCGCTAGAACCTGAAATGTCAGCTCACTAATGTCAACAGCAGGGAATAGCTAAGGGTATGAAATCAACTGATTTTTCAAAATGGGAGAGAATATGTAGAATAACTAAGAAGGCATTACACAAACTAACAATTTAACAAATATTGATTATTTCCCTGAACTGTCCCTTTAAGTCACTACATAATACCAAGACTGCAGGCCCAGATGGCTTTCCATCAGAATATTACAAAATACTATGCATCTACTTTCCACTTACCAATCTCCATAATGACACGTTCTCAAGACATACATTTAGAAAATTTGAAAGGTTTCCAGACTATTTTATTACTGAAACCAAATAAAGACCTGTTACTATCGCAATCATATAGACCAATTTCACTATTAAATCTGGACTATAATATCCTAACCAAAATAATGGCCAACAGGCTCGGTTATATCATGCCAGCATTAATCACAGAATCACAGCTAGGATTTACTAGAGGTAGAAATACCACTAAAGCCATTTGGATGGCAATAACTGCTATAGCAGCCCACTCTACCCGACCCTACTCCCAGGAGATTCCGTTGAGCTTAGATGCCGATAAGGCCTTTGACAGTGTCCTGGGAATTCCTATACAAGGTCTTAGCTATGCGTAATTTTGGACCCCATTGGACCCAATTTCATTAGATTGATTATATTTCTCCACAAAAATACATCCTTGAGCGCTCACTCACTCAACTCACTCACGCCCATTCCAAACCCATAAAGGCATAGGGCAGGTCTGCCCACTTTGTCCTCTATTATTCAGTCTTAGTATTGATCCATCACTTAGAACCCTAACTAACAACAAACAATTTAAAGGTATTAAAATTGGAAATGAGGAATTGAAACTGTCTGCATATGTAGATAATATTCTTTTGTTATTCTCCAACCCACTACAATCCATACCGGCTATAATGGGAGACCTGACCCACTTTGGGAAACTATCTGGATTACAGATTAACTATAATAAATCAGAAGCACACTTACTTGGCTCAAACAACTCTCCAAACTGCATAACTTTTCATTTAGATGGGCCACTGAAGCTATAACATATCTGGGAGTCTCGTTCCCTAGACATATAGACCTATTGTACCCCAAAAATATCCCATCTCTCCTATCCCGATTAACGAATACACTGATAGCACGGAAACAATTCCCCCTCTCCTTCACAGGACGAGCTAACCTCAAAGAAATTATATTATTCCCCAAACTGCTCTACCTTCTACAGACCTTACCCATATTCCTATCCGTAAACATAACACTTAAACACCATTTTCCGCAAATATATCTGGAGTAACAAAAAAAAGTATTTGCTACCGAACCCTAACACTCCCAAAAAATAGGGGGGGATTGGATTCCCAAATAGTGAACTCTACAATATAGCATCCCACCTTAGGATAGTCAGAGACTGGCTGAATGCTTCCTCGACTTACACACAAACAGATCTAAACAGTAGACCAGCAACTTTGTACCTCCCAAACACTATCCTCAATGTTACACACACGATTCCTGGATCTGCAGGAGGAGAGTGGGGACAACCCCCTACTGATGTCAGGCTGGAAAGAATGGAACAAAGCATGCTCTATGATGAAACTAAACCAATTCCACTCGCTCTGGCTTCAATTTGTCAACCACCTGGGTTTTTAGAAGGGTAGGGCTCACCTAGTCTTTCACACTTGGGGAAAAATGATAAAGACAATATGAGGATTGGTGGATATAAACACCAGATGTCCTTTTACACAGGCAAAAAAACAATTCCCTTTTGTAGGACCTGAATTCTTCCTCTTTCTATAAGCCAATAGCTACATTATGAAATCAATGTCCTTCTTGAAAGACACAGACTGGAACAATCCCCTAGATACACTTCTCCATTCCACAGAACAAAGCTTGAACTCTCTAATTACCATAAACTTTTACAACACACTTTCACATCAGAACTCAAACCATTCACCAAAAGATAAACCAATGGAAACAAGAGATACCCTCAATGTCAGAGGAAATCTTCCAAGAAGTTATCAACC
Organism: Hymenochirus boettgeri; assembly: GCA_019447015.1. Classification (NCBI taxonomy): domain Eukaryota; kingdom Metazoa; phylum Chordata; class Amphibia; order Anura; family Pipidae; genus Hymenochirus; species Hymenochirus boettgeri. The sequence goes on along the minus strand of CM033476.1, from coordinate 227,109,707 downwards.
TACACACAAAACATCTCCCTGCAAGTTCACACACCATTCCACACAGTTCCACACAATACTTGGTTAATTATGTTTTTTTCACACCTCTCTGGGCAATATTTGGATACACTAATACACAGTCATCCTGTATCACAATGGGTGCAAAAAAATTACTACTTAACATCTCAGCAGCAGCAAGGAAAACTATTTTACAACTTTGGATATCCCCTACATCACCATCACTAAAACGATTTAAGGTCAAACTGACCTGTTCTGAATGGACTGGACAGAAGCAACATTAGACAAAAAAAGTAGTCAGACAATTTTTTT